>CM023357.1:15425843-15438323 GCA_013282895.1 Eriosoma lanigerum
ATTATTTCTTTTTTATATCCATTCTTACTTTCGAAATAATTAAACCAATAAATAATACTACATAATATAAATAAAAATGATACATATTTATAATATATACCATAATTTAAAACTGTTATTACTTTTTATTTTCTATTTGTACTTATAGTTCCAACTCTTACTGGTAAGTATGCTATTATAAATCATCGTTCGCTATTGATTAAATATTAATTTATGTTTATAATTTATTAGTATAGTAGATTATTTTTTTAATATTTGTCTTATTTGGTTTACTCTGAATATCGACTTTAAAATTATAAAATAAACCTATTATCTTTATCAAAAATATAATATTATATTTAACATTATTACATTAGCATTTTAATAATTATTTTACGAAAATATTAGCATAATGTACGATTATAATGTAATGTATATTATTTACATTGATATATACATAGGTATATATACCTATATTGATATATACCTACCCATAACTTTATGTATCTAAATATTATATATATATATATATATTATTACATTACATTATTTTAAACTAGTATTACTAATTATTTACTATTTCTAGAACTATCGAAAGGTAAGTATAAAATTTTAAATTATTGTTCACTATTATTAAATGTTAATGTATGTTTATAATTTATTTGTATTGTAGATTATTTTTTTAATTGTCTTTATCTAATATATAATATTATATTATTTAGCAATATTATATTAACATTATAATTTACGAAATATTTTAATAAATAAATATGAGTATAATATAATTGATATTCTATCTTCTCTCCTTCTCATAATATAAAATAGCACACTCGATTTCTTTACCCATAACGACTTTTTTTTTCTATTTTATTCCCCGTACATCGTAGAGATAAGGAATTCCAGACCCCCAGTCCGTTTTGTCCCTTAAAGCTATTTCCGAGGTTATATTTCCGTAATTATACAATCAACTGTTTTCCTGATCGAAACGGATAAACATTTATGTCACATTCCGGCTGGTTGGGAAGAGAAAACGGTCAACGCCTCCGTAACGTTTTGACTTTGTATCCGATAATACTGATCGCTTATCGAAATAATAAACAATATAGAATTAATAGAAATCTAACGTGATTGACTTTTATAACATTTTTAATCAATTTTAATTTAATATTAGATTTTGAGCGAAGCGAAGAATGTATTGGTATTACAAAGATGTTTTTTTTTATGTATGAAAACACTTTTTCGGGTTGAAATAATGGTCCGATTACTAAAAGTAGGATATGCTTTCGGTAGCAAATCGTATCTAGTTGGTACTTTATTTAGCTGATTTTTCGAATTTCTCAAAAGTTTTTCCTTGAGAAAGGAAAACCACCAAAAACTGGCATAAAATCGGCAAAATGACGGTTTCTTTTATTTAAATTTTTTTAATTTTGTGATAACTAATTGAGTTTTGGTTGTAGGGACTTGAAAATTTTTTTGAGTATTAATAAAGATAGTATACAAGTGAGATAAAATTTTGGAATGAATTATTAGTGAATTAGTATAGTGAATTGTAATATATTGAGTTTCGCTCAGAATCGTATTTTCTAAAATACTTTTTAATAAAATATTTTTTGAATCTTGATAATTTTCCAAAATTTTAAATTTGTGGTTTATTTATTTAATTATAAGCACCATCAAGAACTTGCACGTGCGACGAAGTCATAAACCAATAATGGATTAAACTTGGCGTCGATAAATGTTTCTGAGTGCTACACAATCGCACTCCTAACAAAAAATCAATTTCCCCCGTATTAGATTTTTCATATTTGCATAGACAGATAAATTTAAGTATTCCAAAATTAGGAAACGTAATCGATTTATCGCCAAAAGGTGTCTCCTATAGACCACTAGATTGCGTACGTTTTAAAACCGCCGAGGACGGATAAGACTACGAAATTTCTTTTAATAAATGTACCTCCACAAAAGGAGTTTCTAAAAAGCGAATTATCGATGAAATCAATATGCTGTTTGCTAGTGAATCATTTGAAAAATAATATTATGTAAAATTTAAATATCACGTTTAGGTTTGATGAGAATAAGAATATTTTTTTACCTACATACGTATACACTATACTATAAAAAAAATTGTTTATAATAATATAAATAAAAAAAAATATCTTTATTATCGTCATCATCCCTAATCGTCAATATCAGCTCTATTGAAAATTATAAATATAATTTTTTCACTTAGTTAAAACACATATCATTATCAGTACATCTGTCATATTACACATCATAATATGCGTTATCTACGGAGAAGAAGACAGCAATCGTCTGATGTTTATTCTTTGTATCTTTGAATCCAAAGACTCAAATATTTATAATATATATAACTGTACCTATAAATAGTTGCGTCATTTGAGGGGGGGCAACTCATACATTTGCCGTTGTCTACAATTAGCCAAATCCTATAAGTCGGCAGATTTCAAAAATAACAACGACTAAATACAACCGCTTAATTGATTACCGCTTACAATAAAATAAAATACCCACCAAAAAAATTACCCTTTCCACTCCTGTTCTTAAAAATAGTCGGCAAATTTATGGGTCTGCCCTAGTCTAGTAAAAACTGAAATGACGCCACTGCCTATAAATATATCTAAACATTATAATATGTATCACATTATGACATTATTTTAAACTATTATTACTAATTATTTTCTATTTGTATTTATAGTTACTAAGACTGGTAAGTATAAAATTATAAATCATCGTTGACTATTTGTATATTTATATTATTTTATAATTTACAAGTTAATTATATTAGTTTTTAAATTTTATAAAACTTTTAATTAGTATTAATCAGTATTCGGACTTATTAATTTATAATTGTAAATTATTAACATTCTAAATGTTTAAAGTAGCTGATAATTGTTAAATGTTACATGTCTTCGAATGTTATTAGAATTGCAAATAGGGTACAATTTGTTATTTATTGAATATTATAATATGATTATAGTTATGAATAACAAATAAAAATAATTTAAATTTATTTTTTAGTACAATTGAGTAGTATGTATAAAAAATTATTTTAAATCCATATGGTTATATTAATATTCTACCTGGATTTAGCAAATCAATATCAATAAAAATTGTTTTTTTTTTTTAATTTATTTAAAATACTGTTTGTCTATAAATTTTTGTTATTAATTCAATTTGTTAAATTACTAGGTTGTTTACGTAAGATTATAATTAAAATTAACAATTAACTATCTTCTATAATATTATATAATAATACATGTTTGAATTTATCTATACTCTGTTAGTACTTAAAGTATTTGTATTCTATTAGTCCTTTTCTACAGATAGTATACTTAGATCGTAATAATCGGACAATTATTTATACCCAGAAACGTACTTTCAGAAAAATAAAAACATCATCGTAAAACCTATACATTATTTGCTTCGCCTAGAATCTAAAATAATAAATAACCAAGTATCCAACATCATATTTAATAAATAAATTACCAAATAAATAAATTTTTGTATAAACAAATAAGAAACTATAGTTAGATATAAGTTATTAGTTCATTACTTAGATACGTCTATGATATATTGAAAGCGTTAATTCCTTAACGTAAATCCACCTACTATACTTACAAACTGACTATAAATAATTTTAATTTTTAAATTATACGTCTTGTGCTAAATATTGTAATTGTAATTTGTTTTATAATTTAGAAAATTTACGTAATCTCGGATTTGATGGTAATACTAGTTGGAATAATAACACATTAATATATTTCCTATGAATAGTCAACTTTTTTAATTTTTAAATTGAATTGATTCGATGTAATACAATTTTTTTATTATTATTTGAAATGTGTTTAAAATTGTCAAACCTTTGTGATATTGTCTAAAGAATATAACTGTTAAATTTTGTTAATATTGTAGAAGATATGACTGGAATTAATGCTTTTAATCATGCATATCATGCAACGAGTAAATAATAAACAACTTAAATAGTAAACAGTTATTTATACATTTTTCAATACGTTTGCTCTATATACACCAAAAGCGTGATATCATACTGATCATTGAAAAGAAGAACGGTTCAAAACAAATTGTTATTACAGTTCACCCCTGAAGAAGTACAAAGGGGCTAAATAAAATTATTTTAAATGTAATTTTTTTTTTTATATTTAAATAAATTTCTTAACATTTTAACTATTCAAAATGTATTATTTACAAGTTTTTAAGTATATTAATTTCAAAACCCCGAAGTCTGGTGTTTTTTTTAACGTAAAATGTACCTTGTGTACTTTTCAATAATATATCTTTTTTATGATCTGTGGCAAAAATATGTTTTTATAATATGTTTCCCTCCATTTTCACAAAATAATAAGTACTATTACAATATAATAATAATATCATTATATAATGCAATATTATAGTATTTATACTGTTTTTTTTTTTGTGTATAAAAATATTTATTTTTTAATTTTGTTTTTAGAGCCAATTATCAGCAAATTTGTATTCACAATCTATCATACTTATATCATATATATTAATATGGCTTCAAACATCATTATAAAGCTTACGGTAATTGTAAATTTTATTAATGAAAATAAAATATTTTCAAAGGGAGATAACTCTTTTGAATTTAGTTATGTGCCAAGTTTTAAGTATAGTCTTAATGTTGTTACTAATTAATTATTAGTATACTAAATAAATTCTGTAGGTATAATACTCCAGTAGCCAGAACTTCAATATTTGAATATGTTTTAACTTACGAAAAACACATCAGATTCCGGGTTTTTTAAATTAATATACAACACAAACTTGTAAATAATACATTTTGAATAGTTAAAATATTAAGAAATTTATTTAAATATTAAATGAAAAAATTACATTTCAAATAATTACTTTTTATAACCCCTTTGTATCTTATATGAAGTGAACCGTGACAACAGTTTGTTTTGAACAGTTCTTCTTGATCAATGATCAATACAAATAATACAAATATAGACATATTAACATACTACTATATAATATATCACTTTATCATTTGTGAAAAACATTATATTTGTATACATTAAATGTTATTTATTTATTAACAAAGTTAGATAAAATTAATGAGTCAAATTTCTTGGTAGTAGCATTGATTATAGAATACACAGGTGGTCCATGCAATTTTAATATTTGACGACTATTTCTGGGATGCCATCACTGTGGAACGTCAGTGTAGAAAAGATGCAGAGCGGCAACTTTGCCACAGGTTGATGGGTTATATAGTTGTATTTGGATGCAAGGTGGTGGTACCCCCGTCATAGTATGATGAAACGCGGGGGAGTAACTTATGATGGGGTTTCTAATAATACAATATATATATAATATTAATATTGAAAATTCTGACTTCAATATTTGTTAATATATTTATTTTATATTTATTGATTACATAAATATATAATAGTATTGTCTTCACAGTTCACAATGTATTACTCGTTGTCCAGTATCTACTGTGTTGACTGTATTTGAATCAAAATTTTTGTATATACTAAATACTTATGTTTTATTAAATCTGAGCTTATAAACGTTTCTTTTATTTAAATTACATTGAGCTATCATAATGGATTAACTTATCAATAAAATTATAAAACGGCATTATGATTTTGCTTACATTTAATTTTTATATACATATCCCCCACAAATCTAGGAGGGAGTTCTCCTTCATTAGCACCTCTCAGTGAACTTCTTTCATTTAAATTTGTTTAGAAATTTTATTCGTCTAGACATCCTTATAAAACCATAATTATAAAAATTCACTTTTATGTTTCGTACAAAATATAAATTGGATATACATATAAACAACACTGTGTAAATAAAACAAAGAATTTCCTATATACGACTCCCATGTAACGGTCAATATAGAATATCGTCAAAATGTTTCCATATTCAAGCTGGTGGACGAGATGTTGGTGATCTATTTATCATTATATTCTTATTTATAACTGTAATTAGACAGACAGAAACCAATTTCAGATATTATGCTGCCTCGCCGCACATAATATATATATATATAAGCACGTGGGCATGGTATTAAAAGTCACATTGACGATTGACTTTTGAAAATGGAAACACTATTATTATACACTATAATAATTATAAGAAAAAGTAAAATTAATTATGTGTCAATTTATGCAGTGCAACTTCTCGGTAACCCGTATAAATATAATATTAGTCGGCAAATTTCCCTATGCCGTGGGCAATCTTTCTATTCTATAATCAATGGTTCTAGTAAATAGTTCATTAACTGTAATTCGTTTTTATGTTTGTTAAAACAAATTGTTTTTTAAAATCTGAATTTACTAAACTGAAACTCTGCAGCCTACCCAGAGTTCAGTTAAACTCGGTCAATTCTCCGTTATAAAAAATAGATAAATCAGAATTAATTGAATATATACATGAAAAACCAATAATTTGGGATCAATAAAATCCTAAATAATATAAAAGAAACAGTAAATAAATACAGATAACAGTTTGCCAATAATTATCATTGATTGTATCAGTGGTGTAGCCAAAGGAGGGGGTTTGGTCAATGGGTTATAACCTCCTATGTTCAAATTTACATTAGTTATCATACAAATCTAAAACTAATTACGTCAAAATTACAATTTTTGTGAATTTTTCCGCTTTTCCATTATTATACCTAATTTATTTTCTTCCAATAAACAACTTATAAGAAATTCGAAAAATGATATAAATAAATTACCAAGTTGATACAATTTTCTACCGATTCAAACCCTATATGTGATAATTAGACCATTATTTCTACTTAATAAAACTGTCTCCAGACATAAAAATTAGCCAATTGGTACATTCTTCGCTTTGCTTAGAATCTAAAACGTTATTTAAACATATTTGTTAGCTACATAATATAATATTTACTACATAAATATGAAATATTTTTCTTACTATCGATAATTTTCTCGCGGCTTTTCCCCGATTTATATCATGTCGTTGGTTTTTCAAAAATATATTTTCGGATAATGCAAACTGTTTCATAGATGCGCGTAATAGGCTAGAGAAAATCAAATAATTAATGTCAACTAACGAATTTAAAAATAAGTTACATGATTTTGTGAGAAACCGAGAAATTACCTGGCACTTTATTTCTCCATGGGCTCTTCATTTTGGAGGGTTATGGGAGGTTACAGATCGTAGTATAAAAAAGCATTTAAATACAAATGTGTCACAAATTAAATTGACATATGATGAATTCTATACATTTTTAGCACATATTGAGTCTTGTTTAAATTCACGTCCACTGACATCATTATCCACAGATCTTCTCGATTTCTCTGTTCTCACTTCCAGTCATTTTTTAATTGGAGACTCACTTTTTGCATTGCTGGAACCAGACTTAAGCCATTTACTGTTATATAAAACTATTTTGAGATTTTAAGTTATATCCATATTTATGTTCATATATTTTTTAGTAATTTATCTTCTCCCAATAAACAACTTAAAAGAAATTCGAAGAATGAGCTAAATAAATTACCAAGTAGATGCAATTTTCTAACGATTCATACCCTATATGTGATAATTAGACCATTTTTTCTACTTGAACTATCTCATACAATATCTCCAGACATAAAAAAGCCAATAGGTACATTCTTCGGTTTGCTAAGAATTTTAAACGTTATTAAAACATATTTGTTAGTTATATAATATAATATTTACAACATAAATATGAAATAATTTTCTAGAACAAACAGAATTTAGTGACAAACCACTTGGTATGTTGTTATTAACAGAATATTAAATAATTACAATTTATAAACTTTGAGTTAAAATTAAAGATTTGCTTTTAAAACTGTATTTTTTTATTGCCAGTAAATATATAAATAATAATAAACTTATTTGATATAATATAAAATAATGTACACAATATAATTAATATGAAAAATGTTTTAATTTAAATATGTCGTATTCCTACCAAGTACCTATTAATTATTAACTATTATATTATTATTAATACATTTATTCAAATTTTAGATCCGGAATTCCTATTTATAGATCATTTATGGGATGAACACACTAATAGTATGTATTATATTCTGAAAAATAAAATAGAATTATAAATCATTACATATAAACTATTCTTTTAAATTATGTAAATATACATTTATAATAAACCACGATATTTAATAATATAATATAATTATATAATACGTAGTACAATATTATATTAGCACAGGTTCCTTTTCTATTCAACCTAAGTAATTCTTAAAAATGTAAAAAACAAATCCTTCCTCAGTTCAGTGTGAGCACTAATAGAAAAAATTATTTATTTCTCAGGTTAACTATATAAAAAGACATTTTTCATATATGTGTTATTATAGGAACACATCGTTCTAGTTTCTTTTGTTGAAGTCTTTATTTCATGAAATATCATCAAGTGTTCAGCTACATACTCTTCACTTGTAGTTGAATATATAGAATTCATTAAATTTATTAATTATTTTTACATAATAAATGTATTTATTTGTAATAACATTTAATTAGGTATGTATGAAAATGAAGTAAAGTGTGCAACATGTGCTAAAAAATTTTATACACAAAAATAATTAAAAGCGCTTAATCAGAATATTCATAATATTGAACTTCGACGAAAGAGTTCAACGAATATTTCTTAATTTAGCAGAATTTACATTAAAATTTGAACTATCACCCCAATGATATTTCACAAGTTTCACACAGACTTGGATTGGATACTTTGTTGCACAGAAGATTTCTTAATTTTCTTAAAGTAATGGTCTTATAGGCTGACGAACTGTTAACACAAACTTAAGTGCTATTAAGCACACTTGTTTGTTTTGGTGCACTCCTTCCCACTCTAAAATCATGTTTTTTTTTCCTAGGACACGACGTGTATATTGTTTGAAAATAAATTAGTATTGATATGAAAAACTGTCAATATTAATATACCCATATTTTGTAAGATTATTGGAAACCATGCATTTTTCGGAAGTCATAGCCATAGTTATCAATGATCGATATAATTTTATATTTTTTTCGATTTTGTATAATATATTCATTACAACAATAAATGTTATTTTTCGAAATTTTGGAAATTATACCGTTAAAGTTTTTATTTTTTACTACCTATATTATTTATAATCTAATATAATTTAACTATTGTAATGTTTAATTGTTAATATAATTAATTTCCAATCAAAATTGTTATAAAAGTTACAAAAAACTAATATAAATTTGGAATAATTAACGTTAATATTTATTTGTCATTTATTAATTTTTTAGACCGAGTACATTTAGCGTTAAATCCAATGGAATTTTGTGAACAATATGTTGATGAATTGTTTAAAGGAATAGATGGTACTATATACTCAGATGTTATTTCAAAGCCTACTTTTAAAGTTAAAAAAAAAGATTTTACTTTTGATTTAAATACAGAATAATATATATAGATATATATATATACATATATAATAATAATGATATGTAAATATATGTGTTATCATCAATGCTTTCACAAATATACTAATTGTACCTGAAAATTATTTTTGTTCATCTCTCATGGAAAAAAAAAGTATATTTTTTTGTATACCTTACTGTTATACATATATTTTTATTTGTTAAATATCTAAATTTACTTATTACATAATAAATAATTAAAATTTTCGTAAATAATAATATGTTATCTTAGATGGTAAACTGTAAAATGTAAATTTATATTAACTGATTATTAAAGAAATATAATTGCCCGAAACTTATTTCAAATAAAAAATTACAAGGCCAATATATAATAATATTTTTCAAGTTTAAAATTGTATCTATCTCCTGTGTACATGTACTATATGTATATATGTAACGAAACTGTTACAATATATTTATAATTCAATAATTTTAAATAAGAAAGAGCACTATATATATATATAAAAATGTGTAATCTATTTG
This sequence comes from Eriosoma lanigerum, assembly GCA_013282895.1. Lineage (NCBI taxonomy): Eukaryota > Metazoa > Arthropoda > Insecta > Hemiptera > Aphididae > Eriosoma > Eriosoma lanigerum. Next base: position 15,435,783 of record CM023357.1, read on the forward strand.
TTTATCTTAACCTGTTTATTTATTCTTCAAACGGTTCCCATTCTCCATTTTATTTCCTTTAAATGAAAAATTGAAAAAATTAGATATAAGTGTACGTCAAAGGATATTCAATATTGAGTTTATATTAGATTTAAATAAGATTTTAAAGGTTTTTATTTGCATTAAAAAAATAATATAAATAATAATAAACGAAGATCGTTGTAGATACTGACGTTTGTCCCGTCCAGTTTTCGACTGTCGAATTGAGCAGATAGTTTAAATAAGTCGTTTTTTCGTTCTGTTTGATATCCTATAATAAAAAATCTAGGTTTTTCTAATCAACTGCTTAATCTTACTGTTCACCAATGTGAAATGTTTTGAGGAAGAACGGGATATTCACAAAGATCCCAAGTTTTATACGTACATGGAAGAGGTTTTTGAGAGTCCAACACTCTTATCAATTTTAATTTTTCTTTATCACTCACTCGACTGACGGGTATTTTCCAGATAATTTTATGTAATTAAATCGACACCTCTAAATGTTTAGCAGAATTTTCAACAATTCCGACGCCGGTGCATACTATAGCATCACAATCGGTCGATGAACGATTTAAAATTAGTAGTTAGTTGCAGTAAATTTTGATAAACTTTTTAATAAAAGTGTTTTAATAGAATGTATCCTGCAAATATATAATCTTTTATAAAATTTTTATTTCCATCATTACTAAAATCTCACGCTGAATTTTCCAATTAATTCTAATCGTGGGGAGTAAATAAACAATATCCTTTCAGAGTTGACGATATTCCCGGCAATTTTAATTTTTGTATTTCATTCCCGTTAAACTAAAATTTAATTTCGGAAAACAGAAAAGCTAATCCATAGTTGAAAATTTTTTTTATTATATGTACAAAATTTATTGTTTTTATTATATATAGTATATAATAATTTAAGTATTATTGTTATTGATATTTTTTTTTGTCATTTTTGAAATTTTTAGTATTGTCTTTTCGAAAAAAACAATTTGAAACATTATGATTTCTTTTGTGATAAATTTTACAAGAATTATTTAAATAATTGGAGTTGTTAGGATTATTTAAGTTATAAGAGTGTTTTGTTAAATTATTTTTCGTATTAAATTGTATTTCTTCTTGTTTTGCTATAGAAATTGCGTATTTTAAATTTTTAGGATCATTAGCTAAAACGATTATTTTAATTTGATTATTATAAAGACCTCTTTTAAATGCGCTTAAAGCTTGATTTTCACACATAGTAGGGATAGCTGATTTTTGAATTTTACATGTTGATTTATTTGTATAGGCCTAATAGAGTTTTATTTCTAATTTCTCTATTTTCTAAATCAAGACTGATAATTCCTAAGTATTGTCCGTTTTGGTAAGTATTTTAAATTTCACTTTGAATTAAAGATAGTTGGTCTAGGGTAGATTTATTTATTTTATTAAACCACTTTTGTGATTTAATAGCTACTATTTGCAAGGTAGTTAAAAGTTCATTTTCATCTCCAATTTTATTCCTTGTGTAATATGTAGCGTGACTTAAGACAGTGTAATATGTAGCGTGACTATAAGACAGTGACTTTCTTTTATTTAAATACAAGGTGCAGCATAATGGACTCCCATAATTCTTATGAAAATTAAAAAAAAATAGTACATGATATGAAAAAGAAAATAGTATTAATAAAAATATATATAGTATAGAGTTTTTTTTTTTGTTATTTTTTAAAAATTATATCGACCAAATGATGGCCTTGATGAGCGATGCACATACGAAGTCGTTTTCAAAAGTTTCCCATCACTCTCGCTAGCATATCCAGTGGAATCGCAATAATTTCTTGACAGATAGCGTCTTTTAGTTCGTTAATAGTCCTAGATCGATATTTGTATACTTCAGATTTGAGGTTCCCCCACAAGAAATAATCACATGGACTCAAATCAGGGGAGTAAGGAGGCCATGCAACGTTTTCCTGTAAGAACATCAAGTGACCAGGAAACATTTCTTGCAATATGGCACAAAAACGACGCAGAGGCCGTATGAGCTGTGGCTCCATCTTGTTGAAACCAAAAGGCTTCAGTATTATCGTATTCTCCTATTTTTGGGCGAAAAAAGTTATCTTACATCTCGATGTACCGGCTAAAATCCACAGTAATAGTAACGTTTTTCTTTTCAAAAAAATAAGATCCCACGTGCCTACCGAAGACAAAGCACACCTAAGTGTGACTTTGGGACTGTGAAGCGATATTATTGGAGGGTTTTCCGCAGCCCAATGCTCCAATAGCGAACATTTTGTTTGTTTACTGTGCTAGAAATGTGGAAATATGTCTCGTCGTTACTCCATACAATACCGCTGGGAGACACAACTGTGAGAATTGCATTACAGCAATCTTTTTGTTTTCCCCAATCGACTAATCTCAATTCTTGTGTTACCAACATCTTGTATGGACGTAATTTAAAATCACAGTACAAAATTCGCCTAAAAACCTATTTTATATGGTATTTTATATGGTTATATGGGGGGTATTGGGATGCAAAGTAGTGGTACCCCC
>CM023357.1:15443323-15456200 GCA_013282895.1 Eriosoma lanigerum
GTGACAATATTATAATATACGTGAACATCTGTATTCGATTTTCAAATATCAATATAAATTCACATATTCATACTAGGTATGGTTTTTATTTTTACAAATGGATAGGAAAGTAGGACATATTTTTTATCTAAATCGATTATTAACGTATACAAAAAAGTTTTTGGTAGAGTTTTGATCCACGTGGAATGGCACGAGTTATAATAATGCATAGTAGATATGTAAAATAAATTTCAAGTCCCTACAATCAAAACTAAATTAGTTATCACGAAATAAAAAATACCACCATAGTTGCTGTATGCACTATGCAGTGTTGCGCACTACCTAGATAAATTATCTAGATAAATATTTGAACATTTTTTTATCTTATATAGATATTTATAAAACTACTAGCTGACCCGACAAACGTTGTCTTGTCATATAATTCATTTTAAAGAATATTTTTCTAGAAAAAAATAACTTACTTATTGTAAATGTGTAAGGATATGGTATATAAATGAAGCAGTTATGGATCACTGTCAACGGTGACGTAATGTATAAATTACAGAATATCTGGTGATAAGATGGAAAGTTTTAAAAAAAAAATTAATTTATGGTTATCAAACATAAAAAAAGATGATTTTTCGGATAGTTTTCGAATGATTATAGTATAATCAATGGTTCCGCTCAGAATTTATAATCACATTTCATAATTTTCGGAATATTATTATCTGGGTTATTACAGTCCGGTATAATACGGTCCGGAATATTATAGTTCAGAAAATTACAAACTGGAGAATTATTAAAATATCATACACATATATTAAATATATACCTCATTAAAATATCTCCACGAAAAAATGCAATTTTTATAGCAATATAATAATATTTGTATGTTTAATCAGAAATATGATTATCCCAATAATTAAAAAATTACTAAAAAATCGAAATTTCGATTATATTAAAAGATCAACATGTCAAAATTCTATAATTATACTCTTTAAAATGGCTATCCTCAAATTTTACATAAGTTAAAAAATAAAGAGTTTATTTTTTTATGAGTTGTCTTTATTTAAGTAATATTATAGACCATTGCCTAAATAATAATTTTAAAAAAAACTGCATTAAAACATTTTTTTAATTTTTCGCAGAGATATGCAATTAGTAAATATATCTTGAACACACTATATAATGCGTACTGTACAAAAAAATATAGTTCGTCCCCTCTCCAACTCCGTTATCTTGGTCACTTCCCACCCATAAGCTGGATCCACCACTGTTTACTCAGCTTGTATATATTATACTTTTTAATAACTGATTAACAAGGCGACGTTACGTTAGTCACTATTCAGTCGCTGATCAGTATTAAGAACAGTTTAATATTTCTTCAATTCGATTTATTAAAACTTGAACATGTTTTCAACCGGAAAAAATATTATGACATTTTCTATAATTTTTTTTATATTCTCCATCAGCGTTTATGCTCGTAAATATATATAATATATTATTATATTTTTTAATATTAAGAATATACGAATTTTACATACACTTCTATGCATATAATTATACTATAATGTTTTTATCATTTCTCTTCTATATTCATTCTTACTTTCGATATAATGAGCCCAATTTTCGCATAATATGAATGAAAATTATACATATAATGTATTATATTATTTAAAACTATGATTACTAATTTTTTTAATTTGTATTTATAGCTCCCACAAGTTTACGTAAGCATACAATTATATACATCGTTCAATGTTGTTTAAATATTTATACAAGTTTATAATTTATGAATATAGTAGATTATATTTTTAATTGTCTAAATCAAAAATATAATATTATATTTAACAAAATCACAATTACATTTTAATAATTATTTTACGAAATATTAGTATAAGAAAATACGATTATAATATAATGTAAATTATACATTATATATTACATTATTTTAAACTAGTATTACTAATTTATTATTTTCTATTTGTATTTATAGTATCTAAGAAACGTAAGTACACAATTATAAATCATCGTTGACTATTATTTGTAAATTCATATTAACTTACTATTTACAAGTAGATTATAATCAGTATTCAGACTTATAAATTTACAATTGTAAAGTATAAATAATTTTAAATGTTTGAAGTAGCTGATATTTGTTAAATGTTACTTGACCTCAAAATCGTTTAGCTTTGCAAAAAGGGTACAATTTGTTATTTATAGAAAATTCGAATATGCTTATAATAATTAACCACAAATAATAATAATTTTAATTTATTTATAGAGGAATTGGCTAGTATGTATAAAAAAATATTTTAAATCCATATTGTTATATTAATAGTTTACCTAGATAATTATTTAGCAAATCAATATAATTATAAAATATTTATAGATTAATATTGTTTTTTTTATTTTATTTAAAATACTATTTATGTATTTGATAATATATATTATGATTTTTGATATTTATTAAATTTGTTAAATTTCTAGTGTGTTTACGTAAGATTATTATTATAAATAACAATTTACTCTAATATATATTATATTATTATATGTATCTCTAATATATATTAATACATATTTGAATTTACCAGGGCTGCTCTTAGGATTTGCGAGGCCCTTCTACCTTATCCAATAACCTAAAGTTAAAATCACATTTTTATTTAGCTTTATACTTTATTACAAAAACTGAATCAAAGAAATTATTTGATTTAAATTAACTATTTAGTTTTTGTATGATTCAAAATGTATTTAAAAAAAAATCATAACTGCAACAGACAGACTACTGGCGGACAATTAATATGGTTTTTACTTAATGGTCAGATAAGTAGATACCACAAAAATATTTATAGCATATCAAAGTGCCGTTTAATATATTATGTATATAATACCTATATAAATAAAGTCTTTATTATAAAGTGTGTATATATTATTATATTTACTACAGTCAAAATAATAATAATGAAATACATTTTTTTCCGTGTTCATGTAACTTTTTATTTATTTATTTATTTTTTTTTTTTGATGGCGAAGCCCCCCCCCACCCTCCTAAAAGCGGCCCTGGAATTTACCTATGCTCTATTGGTACTTAAATAAATGCATAATTTTTAAAGTAATAACAATTTTAATACCATTTATATTCCAATTTATAAATAGTTGCATACGCGATGTATATATATATATATATATATGTGTGTGTGTGTGTGTGTGTGTGTATAAGCAAACCAATAAATATAACATTATGAGATGTCTAGTGACCATTTATCAGTAATCAGCGACCGATCGCCTAACTTTATGAAATTAAAAATGTTTAACGTGGTTATGGTCTGCCCATCCCTTTACAAATGATATCTGACCCGTCACCTCTACCACGCTTTTCTCTTTCCAGTGACGTCACATCTATATCAGATCCATCTAGATCCTCCTCTACCTTGCCGACGTACCAAAATCTTTACCACGCACGCACACGAGCACACGACACATTGTATAGAATAATAAATTAAAATAGACCAATTATATATTATTATCTTTGCATCCTTGTATAACGTACATTACGTGCGATTATAGTCTTTATGATAAATACAGCTTACCGACAAATCTTTAGTTTTCATACATTGTAATTGTCTCAACGGTGGTCATCCCATATAAGCTATATCAATTATCAAAATGTTTTCCTTATCGTTTGTTAAAAACATTTTAATTATTTCACATTTCTGTTCGCCTTTAACGAAAATACGATTGAATTTTAACGAATTCAAAATTGGTTTTATTTCGGTGTACTCGACATCTTCGTTTTCGCACGATAATTGATGATAACTTCTCTGTACCTAGCCGTTTACAGTACGAGACTTTGCATTTTGTCTTAATGTTTCCGCAGAGTGTTTAAACACCCAGTTATGTATAACATTACCGCCAATGTCAACTACAGATATTTCCTCGATTAAATATTTAGAATCAGCGTCGATACACACCGAATTTCCAAAACAGCTGAATTATCATATGAGTACATCGCACATATTCGTATGAGTATGTTTTACGTCAACTGCTTGCGAACACGATACGAATAGTACTGATTTGAAAAAAATAAATACTATATAATAAATAATAATAATAATAATATTGGCAATATTGTCGACAACAGCCTTGTTATTAAATTCAAGATCACCTCTAAAATATTTGTCAATAGGTATATCTATTTGACTATTAACCTCTTCGGAAATATTTTTATTGTGTTTATTTTCAAGCTCGAATATTCTATTTTCAATATTTGTTTTAAATTTGTTCAGAATGCTAATTTTTTTTGATAGATACACCGTGTACATTCAACTGTGACTGTAATTTTCAATCGCGGTATTCGATCGTTCGATACAGATAACTATCATGCAAACTTTTGAACATGTTCATTATATTATTCAGATTGAGTTTATGAGTTAAAATTTCAATTCTCATTTATTTATCCAGGTATTGTGTATACTATCAAATCCGAAATATTTAACGAAAACTCGCTGTCCTTTTTCGCAAATTACTTTTTCACCAGATAATTGTCTGGATATTTTGTTTTCACGATTGCCTCGTAATAAAACCTATCAGCTATAGGTTAACCCATATAGTCTTCTAACACCTATGGTGGTGGTGCGGTTTCATTTACTTTAACAATAGTGAATATTTTGCTAGACCAATTACGTAAATATCCTTTAGTAAAGACGCCTTTATAGTTTTATACAAACTGATATGAACTTTATTGCTGACGTTTAATTTAACTACTCTAGTTTCAGAAATTCGGTGGTGTTTTAATGTAACTTATGACGGATTCGCGTATGCCTGTAAGGGTGTCATTTCGATTTTTCTGTGCACGGAATTATTATAGGTATTAATTCCAGTAATATTTCAGTCAATCTATGTGAGCCCATATCGGTGAATCGAGTAAACATTTTCTTTTTTAGCGTACATTGAAATGTTCAACTATACATGCCTTAACTGTACTATACGTAGAGTACATTTTAATAATATATTTTTCCATTAACCGCTCAAAATGTTAATTATAAAACTCTTTTCCATGATCCACGTACAATAATTTCGAATGCCTATTTGAAAATATTTCGTACGTCTCCTCAACGACTATTCATTCTTTTTCGTTTTCAACGCCACACTTATTCAAAATAGTCGATAATACATACAATGTACTTGTATCCTCGATTTTCCCGAGAATACGCAATCATTTCGATAAGGTTTGTTTGAAAAAAATCGTTTTTATAATACACGTTCGTCTCTTGTAATTTTTCCTCGATCGTCCATACAGCTCTATACGTTATCGTTTCAAGACATTGCGGTATTTTTTTTTAATAATTTCAATTAATTCTTCACATATAGATATAATTTTGTTGCGTACCCTTGTATTACCCGTCGATAATGACACGTACAATAAATGTAATACATTGACTAGTTTATTAGTTCCAGTAAAATATATTATGTTTTTGTAATCGTAAATTAACGTGACTGCCGCCACTTATAAGCAGTTTGAAAATTATATCGTGTTTCTGTCCGATAATCTAATCCGATCAGATTTTTTAGTTTTATGAGCTGATTTTGGAATCATTATTTGTTTGTACGTATTCAAATATTTTTTCAGTGTCTTGGCGATTAATAATTCTACAAGATCGTGTTTTAGTGGTTAACTAAACTCGTCGTCTTTGTAATAAGTCAATATTCAATACAATAACACCACTTGCGTTATATTGTATTTTTGGACCATACATTTTATTTAATCCATTTTACGGTTATTCTAACCTAACCCTCGATCAAAGTCTATCGATAACGGCAAATGCTTCGATTAACGGTTCTACATTATTATCCAGAGAAAACGACGTCTGGTGCGCTGTAACACGTGACGGTTCTAAATCTTGATGTATTTTATTAAGCAGATCGATAATTGACCAAAACGTTTGACTTATTGTAGCTTCTGTCTCATACCTGTCGTGTTTTAACGTGATGTATTTATTTTTAATATATTCCCTAGCTTGAATAATACTCGTCAATAGTGACAACCGATTTTTGTCATTATCATAGTTTACCTGACTTATGGTCATGGATAAATGTCGGTTATTTCAATATGGCAATGTATTATATAACAATATATTTATCGAAACCGAACCTATAACGATTGTTATCACGCTTGTCTTCTTTGCTAATTACTCAGAAATCAAACCTTCCGTTTCGCCAACATTTTGTACATAAATCTTTATATTCAGAATATTTTATATTATCTGAACAGTCCTCGTAGTAAACAAAGGCGGTTTGACCATTTACATCTTACCGGCAAAGTAAATAAGATCACTCGACCCTATTTTTTTTTTTTTTTTTATACACAAAACAATGTTTTTATAAAATCTCATGTATGATAAACATATTTATGATAGCAGAACCTAATAAGTCTGAAAAGTTAGCACGCAAATGAGTATATTTTGAAAAAAATGGAAAATATTCATTATTATAAACTTAAAATAAGAATGCTGTTTATATTATGCTACCTACATATATACGTATAATCAGTGGAGGCTTTTTGGGAGGGGCCATAGGGGCCATGGCCCCCTCCAAGACATTTTACTCTACTTCTTTATGCACATTAGATTAAAAACATGGCTACGTTCTCAAATGAGCCAGGAGAGACTTGTTGGGCTTGCTTTAATACATGTGCATCTTGACTTTGAAATATCAATTGACAATGTAATTAATCGATTTGCAAGTATAAAAAACAGAAATTCAGATTTTATATTATAAATAACAACTATGGTAATTCAAATGTTTAATATAAATCTTAAGATTTTCAAAATTACTAAAATAATATTTATCATTTTATTTCAGGATTTGAATTTCTCAAAAATTACATATACTTTATGCATACTATATACTACATATACACTACAAAGTACAAAATATTATAAATATATTGTAAATACACTGTATATACATATACTATAAATGTACTGTTAATTTATGTTTTACACTTGCTGAGTGTTAAATAATTTTATTATAGTTTGAGTAAGTTTCATCTGTCGTCATAATCATCAGCTTCTAAAGGCCAGTATGTTTATATTCAAAAAAAATATTGGCCTCCCCCCAGGCAAAGATCTAAAGCCGCCCCTGCGTATAATGTACGATAACATGATATAACTACTAACTCTCATAGGTAGTTAGGTATTGTACAATACTACCACCATAGATAATATAGAATAGTATAGATTCTATATTATTTCTACCACAGAACACTACTGAATCTTGATAGCTGACGCATCCATCCACCCCAATTTTTTTTACCGGGGCATGATCTCTGGTTGTTAAGTTATTTCAAATTAATTTCATCATGTTTGAATAGAACGATAATATTAGCGTTGTTTCGAATTAACTGTTTGATTACGTATGAATACGACTGTGCTAGATAACAAATGCACGTCTATCTGATTATGCCTTCCGCGTAAGAAATACGCACTATATTTTGATTTTCCATTATTATATCGTCGAATATAAAAACGGAATTCCTCCACGCCTCTTCCATGGTGAACACAGTTTCTTTATCGTGGAAATTAAATAAATTAACACCTTGTATTCCATTTAAAAACTCCTCTAACATAACGTATTTAGTCTGATCGAGAGTTTTCAAAATGTTTTCGAATTTAATACTGTTCTCATGTGTTAACCTTGTAAAAATGAGATTAGTTTTTCGCACGAAGTCGGTCCGATTATCAAAGCACAAACAGTGTTTGGAAACAGTGATCTGTGTCTCAATTTTTTCCCCATCGTTTTTATAGGGTCTGTGTTGGTGACCTCGAGTTTATTCTCTTGTTCTACGATTCGCATGTATTATATATTTATATGATTGATGAACTGTATTATGCTCGTTCATATAATTTCCTCATGTAAACGGATCAAGCCCAATAACGGTGGAAGTGTATTAAACACGTTAATAAATAGTTTACTCGTGGAATTGCATTTGTCTAATTATCAATTTTTCGAACCGGCAACCAAATCGAAAAAACGAATGGCTCTAGGTCAAATGAGAATAAACGGCTTAGACTCAGCGTGCAGAGACCACGGAATTGCATATGATCACTATGGTTTTGAAAATCAAACGAAACATCGTTGCTTGCTGTGAGCTTAATCATATTGTAGGCGTGGTTAGAAAAGCTATGAAAAAATCGATAAACTCTTATTGAGGTCGTGTACAACAGCCTAATTTGAGTAAATTAATTAAATACGGTTTTAGTGTAGCGAAACAGTACGTTTAATACTTTACCTTTAATCCAGATATTTGCCAGTGTCTTCTTATTGGGTACACTAATCGGTGGTGTCAGTAATATTATGAGAATAATTAAAGAAATTAAATCTGGTGTGGGTGGACGTGCACATGTAGATAAAGGATTGTATTTATATCCCTACAAGAGTGGTTCGTATAAAATTGTAAAAGCAGATGCTACTGCTACTATTGGTCGTGTAAAGAATAAAAAAAAAAATACAATTAAAAAAAATTAAACACTTTAAGTGAATAAAAAAACAAAAAATCTAGTACTACCCATTTGTGTCTTGTTTGATTATGAGCTGGAAATATATGCTTCCGAACAATATAGTTTCGATATCCGATAAACTGCATGTTTTTTGAACTGTAAACTCCGATTTCATGTACACCGCAATCCGTTCAAATTGATTTATAACCAAGCTTCGGGTGACGGTCACCGGTCGCGTAGGTCAAAAATAATAAAACGCTAGTTAAAAAAATGTACCTTTTTAAAATAATTTTGTATTAAAATTTTTTAAACCATAATTTATTGAATAATTATCTAGATGATTATTCTCAGTTAGCCAATTTATTTATCTAAAGAAAATAAAAATATAACTGTTTTTTTTATCTAGATAATGTACAATAAATTTGTATATATTTATGTTAGGATACATTATATTCAATATAATATTATAAATCATTATATATATCACAAAGATAAAGATAATTATATTTAATTGGTCTATTATAATTTATTATTATATACGATGTGTCGTGGGTTCGTGCGCGTGCGTGGTAAATGTTTTGGTACATCAGCAGGGTAGAGGTGACGGGTCAGACGTCACTAAGAAAGAGGAGAATTTGGTTTGGGTGACATCACAGGGCTGCAGGGGAGGATATGCATGGGGAATTCAGAATAAGTCTTTCTACCTACTTACGATTCTGAGCGAAATTTAATATAATAAGATAAATTATACAGATATACCATTACAAAATTTAATCCCGTGTGAAAAATACTCAAGAAAAGAACACTTTAAAAAATGTTTGCCGATTTTCCGTTATTTTATGGTAGTTTTTCTTCTAAAAAAAAAAAAAAGTTAAGAAATTAAAAAAATGAATTAAATAAAGTACCAACTAGATGTACTTTTCTACTGAAAGTATACTTTGTTCGCCTACCATACTTACAAACTAATGCTAAATTATTCTAATTATAATTTGTATTAATTTTAAGATAAATTAACGATTCTTGGATTTCAAGGTAATACTCCTAGTTGGAATAATATATAAAAAAATAATATAAATATAAACAAATTATAATAATAAAAATATAATACATTGTTTTACTTTCTATAAATAATTCAATTTTTTTTAGTTTTTAAATTGAATTGATTCGATGTAATAATAATTTGTTTATTATTATTTTAAACGGGTTTAAAATAGTCGAACCCTTGTGATAATAACTAAATAATTTAACTGTTGAATTTTGTACATATTATAGAACATATAGATGGAACTAATGCTTTTAAACATGCATATCATAAAACAAGTAAATAACATATTATAGTATCATATAAATCATTTACTATATTATCATAGTAAACAATTATTTATACATTTATTAATATGTTTGCTGTTGTACGAGTTGTATAAAAAAAATTTAATAAGGTTATAATGTTATATTATATATATATATTTATGTATATAAACAAAATTATAAATCGAAAATTGTTAAAATAATAAAATATAACATAACAAACATGAATGAATGTATTAATGCCACATCAAAATTATGGATATTGTCATATTAGACTTCAATAAAATTTTCAGACCGAAAAACTAAAAATTGCACGAAATTTTCTAAACATTTTTAAAAAAAAGTTCAAAGCTCTATACTTGGTCAAATACCCATCAATAGATTCCAAAATTTTACCATATTTATATATTAGCTATGTTCATTTTTAAAAAAAAAATTTAAGTCTCTACGATCAAAACTCAGTTAGTTATCACGAAATATAAAAATTATATACTACAGAAATCATAATTTTGTCAATTTCCGCCTTTTTTTGGTAGTTATTCTTCAAGGAAAGACTTTTGAGAAATTCGAAAACTAAGGTAAATAAAGTACCAACAAGATAAAATTTGCTATCGAAAGGAAACCTAAGCTATCCTATTTGTGGTAATTGGATTATTATTTCTACCCAAAAAAATGTTTTTATACACAGAAAAATCATCTTTGTAAAACCAATACATTCCTCGCTTTTCTCAAAATCGAATAAAATATCATATACCAATAGATCTTTATAAATTTTTCAAACAATTATTTAAATGTATCAGTTTTTATAAAAATCACTAACACCCGCAAATATACATGCCTGCATATTTCCCGACATATAGATATTATCTATATGTATTAATCTATAGTAGAGTATAATATTATAATTTAACGTAATTTAATGTAAATTATACGTCAGACAAAAATTCAAAATTTGGAGTACAAAAAAAAGTTATTTCATCATTTGTTACATCATCCAAAATGAAATGTTTTATGAGTCAATAACCACATCCAATTTATAAATTTACATCATTCTTAACGCTTCATGTCGAAATGTATTAAAAAAAGTAAATTATCTAAAATTATGTCAAAATTGTTTGAGAAATAATCATATCGTAAATCAGTGTTCGTCAAGAAAATGTTTTATGTGTGAACAGTCCCATAATTCTTTATTATATTCAGATAGAAGTATACTTTCTGCGAATACATGCTTATCAGAACCACCTGTAACATCAATGCATACAGCGAGTACTGAATTAAGCAACCAAGTATTATTAGCCACAGCTGAAATAAAAGTATTTAATTCGTTGGGAAAATGCGCACACTGTAGGGCACTATTAGATAGTGGCTCTCAAAGTAATTTCATAACTAATAAAATGGTTAGTATATTAGGATTACGTCGAACGAACATTAATATACCCCCCATACGCAAAATTAATACATATGAAAGCACAATACGATATAAGACTATGACTTCTGTACAATCAACAAACGCACTGGCTAACGATTATTATTTACCGCATACTTTTGTATTAAACGAGTCTATTCGCACAACCAAATTACGCGTTGTATTCGAAGGGTCAGCAATGTTAAGTACATCTGTCCCTTAATGATGTTTTAATGAGAGGTCCCAAAATACAATCGGATTTATTAGAAATAGCCATACGATTTCGTACGCAAAAATATACATTTTGAAAAATACCATCATGTTATTGACGAGCGAGATCGAAAATATCAACGTATATTGTGGCGCAAAAGTAATTCAGATAACATAAATATTTATCAATTTTACACAGTAACATATGGTACCGCTAGTTATTTATCAGTTACGTGTTTGTGTCGCGTAGCTGACGACACCGACAATAAAAAAGTAAAACAAATTATTAAAAATGATTTTTGCGTAGATGATTGTCTTACTGGAGTTGATACTATTAAAGAGGCAATAAAATTACATGACAAGGTAATTAAAACGTTTAAGAAGGGTGGATTTGAATTAAGAAAATGGACGGCTAATCACATATCATTGATTCCTAATCCAAAAAAACGAAGATACTGGTATTTTAAATATCGATAAACAGAACGTAAAACTACTAGGTTTATATTGGGAACCAAAATATTATAATTATGCGTAATCCTTGCAGGTAGTTAATTTAAGTAATGCAATTACAAAAAGAAGTGTTTTGTCAGGTATAGTCTCATTATTCGATCCGTTAGGTCTGAAAGGTCCTGTAGTAGCCATTGCGAAAATATTTGTCCAAGATTTATGGCGAGAGCAAATAAGTTCGGATGAACAATTACCCTCCAATCTTCAAACAGAATGAATAAATTACAATCAATATTTATGCCACGTAAAATCACTAATAATACCAAGCGATACACACTTGTCAAAATTAATTATATTACACGAACACAATAAAACGTTGCACGCGGGACCACACGCTACACTAGCGGCGGTACGTCTCAAATATTGGTAAATAAACGGTAGGCGTACGGCGCGAAATTTATCAATATGTTATCTGTTTTAAAGCAAAACCACGAAGTGTATCTCCTATTATGGGTAATTTACCAAAATCTAAAATAGATCAACCAACTAGATTTTTTGAATACTCCAGAGTTAATTACGCAGGTCTATTTTTGATAAAAAATAGTAACCTCGCACTGCTACAGTTCAAAAAGCATACGTGTGTTTATTCGTATATTTCGTAACAAAAGCCACTTAATGTTAGTTTGTGGTCTTACTATCGATAATTTTCTCGCGGTCTTTACCCAATTTATATCATGTCGTTGGTTTTTCAAATATATATATATTCGGATAATGCAAACTGTTTCATAGATGCGCGTAATAGGCTAGAGAAAATCAAATAATTAATGTCAACTAACGAATTTAAAAATAAGTTACATGATTTTGTGAGAAACCGAGAGATTACCTGGCACTTCATTTCTCCATGGGCTCTTCATTTTGGAGAGTTATGGGAGGTTACAGATTGTAGTATAAAAAAGCATTTAAATACAAATGTGTCACAAATTAAATTGACATATGATGAATTCTATACATTTTTAGCTCATATTGAGTC
>CM023357.1:15463694-15628104 GCA_013282895.1 Eriosoma lanigerum
TAACTATGTTGTAATTATTCCAATAAGAAATATTACGTGAGTAGTTTAGTATTGGAAGAAAAGAAAATTATAATCTTAATATTTATAAATAAGAATACATGTTATATTTGATATACGTTATATTTTTTATTTTTGTTTCTATTGGGTATAGAGTACAAGAAAAATTTCTTTGGAATGTGCATATTTTATGTACGAAGTTTACAAAGTTCCGATCCTTGAAATAAATAATGACACTATATATAATTTGTTTTACAAGAACTTGCGAAAATGACAATGACTATATAAATTATTATAAAAGTATCGATTATGAAATCCAACTCACAATTGCTTGTTTTGCTTGTTTTTTCGGTCCTAAAAAGTGACTTGAATTATTTGAATTACCAATTAAATTGACAAACTACATACGTTTTGTATAACTTCTTATTCAAAGAATTCAACGAGACAAGTTTAAACTATAAATAGAAATTTTTCCAAAAAAAATTATTATTTCATTCATTCATTGTTAAATGGGACCTATTGTAGCTCAATATTGTATTGATATTAATATCTATACATAATCAAATGTGGGTAGAAAAAAATAAATATTATTCCGGTTATATTGTGTTTTTGTTTGTTTTTGGCATACTTTACACATATTTCATTCGTATATAATATGATATGTATAATAATACTATTTTAATGGCATAACACATTTCTAGTATTGTTGTTTTCTTTTTAAAAATTGGCGACGAAACGGTTTTTCAGTTTTATATATTGGCTTTTCCTTTGAACTCGATTGCCTATTTTTTCCCCTCGTCTGTCTATAACGATCATAGCAATATTTTGATCAAATGACATCAGCTATTTGATGGGAAAGCATCACTACCTACACTACACATGATCACATTAAAATGGCGATTTATTTTCGACGCTGTCGTCGGTCGATTAATACGATGTCATTACGATACACGTAAAAAAATATGCTTGTGTTGCGATTCTTTCATTCGATAATATTCCGACTCGAAGAATCACGACTTTAACAAATCGAATATTTTCAAAAATATATTTTCTATGTGTACAATTATGCAGTTAGCATGGTGCGAATTTCCATCATCCTTTCAACACGATACGACAAATATTTGACAAACGTACTAGTATACGAGTACACCGTATTTTGAATTATATTATTTTTTGGTACTTCATTCCATAGTTGTTATAATACGTAGTACTTGTAGACTTGTAATTGAATAATTCTGATAAGTAGTACAGAAGTCATTTATTCATTTTGGTTTAGGCTTGGTAACTTGGTAAATATAGGCATTTTCAATGAATAGTTAATCAAATATAGATTTTATATTCTCTATTTCGGAACTAAATAAAAAGTAATTAATAATAATAATAAATTGTTTTGGCTTGCACAAATTCCAAAACTCGTTTTAATATTACTTTATAAATATTTAAAAACGTATTTTCGATGACAATTGAATAATACTTACGCTTCAGGTAATTTAATGATATTATAATGTTAATAAGGTACTTATATATATACAAATCAAATAATAAAAAGTTTAAATAAAATACATAAACTGTTCGCTACAGCTTAGTAATTTACAGTAAATATCGCTTATGTTTACAATAAATTATGATATCTGCCAAATTCCGTAGCTCTGTTTTTGTTGAAAATAGCGAAAAAAAAAAAAAACGTCAAGGGAAACTATAGGTATATCGAAATAAAATATGTCGTGTAGGTTTCTCTATTTTATATTAAACTATTATGTTAATATCACGATCGTTGTTTCTATACCTACCTACCCGCAATTCGATTATAACGTCGTATTTTAAATTTCCGCTCGTTTTTATCACATTGTAAGTCCATAATAAATCGTGGACATAAATAAAAATTTTTTTTTCGTTTTAGTTGTTTTTTTATACGTTATAAAATGAACTCCAGTGTCAAGAAAGACGAACGAAATTACATAGAAAACTTAATATATCTTCTCCGTTCAATAACTTATTATTGAATTATTTATTTATTTTATTAAATAAGTATTTAACAGTACTACCTATACAATAATAATTGTATTTTATTTATTAATCGTCGAGAGACTACACGCTAAAAAGTTCACACGATGAGCTTAGCTTATACATTGTAACTATACTAAACATATATGAGTACATTATAAAAACGCGATAAAGCTGGTGTTTTAAAATTTCATGATTAATTATTGTTAAGTTTTTTATGTAGTATATTTTATTTATAACTCATTTTAAAACATATGCTATTGTTTTATTATAATATCATAAGTATTAAAATACATATTTAAAAATTTTAGGTAAATTTATTATAATTATGTACTTTAAGCTACTTTGAAAAAAAAGTAAATTAGGCGTAAATAGATAAATCAAGATAAATCAATAGTCTTCATAATTTTGAACTTTTTATAAGAAAGTAAAAAAATTAACCTATAATACGAAGCCCACAGTATTGTTTATCGTCAATTAATAATTAAGAACACATATTTTAATAATTTTAGCATTAGTTTATCATAAGAATAAAACATTTTTTATCAGCACTAAACTTTTTAAAAAACGTTGTAAAAAGAGAAACAAAGTAAATTACACTAAAATATGTGTTTAAAATGTTTATACAAAATAAGGAAATATTAATATAGAAACTGAGATTTTCATTCACTTTCTTCAAAAAAAAAGAGGAAATTCTCTCTCCTCCCTTCTTTATTTTAAAAGTTTAAATATAGTTCCAATAAGCTTCGTTTCCACAAAAAGAACTCGTTTCAGGAATCCGTTCCTTTCGAAACAAATTATTTCTCAGCACTGTTTCAAATTGAATCTATTGATCTATTTCGAATGTGTATTTTTTTTAATATTATGTATTTAATTTAATAAATTTCGCGATCAAAGGGCATTCACACGGACATAAACATTATACTAACAATTTTATATTCGTTTATATCAATTATTGTTGTTACCAAATTAATTATTAACATAATAAGTTTTCATGAATTGAATAATATTATCATAATATTTCAAACTCGTAACCATAATCGTACAGTTGGTCTTTAAAATTTAAAAATGGTTAAAAGCATCAAATTTATACATGAATGACACTCCGTGAGATGTCTCGTCGCGAGTTACATTACGAACACTTGATGGATGACCCACTATGGTGTCGCTGTGGCTATTTTTCGACACGATATCAAAAGTAATACCCGTTTCTGATGTAATTTAATTTTCACCGACATGACAGACAGGAGAAAATAGTAGCAAAAAAATGTTTTAACCATATGTCAGCTGACAGTGGGTATTAAAACCACAGAATGCATACAAATACGTTTTTAATATTGCATAGTATAATGTAATGTATAAAGTAAAACAGTTGGCGATATTAAAAACAGTCATTGACGCGTGTGTCACAAATCATTTTCATTTTCAATAAGGCCATATTAAAATGTCGTTTTCTAAAATAGTTTTACAACAAATTGTCTAACGTCATAAAGTAATGTATTGTAATAGTTGTATATTATTATAAGAATAATAGTTATAGTATTATTTTTTTTTATTATAAAAATTAAGTAAATTAATAAAAAATAAAAACAAAATTGTATTTTATTTTAAATATTAATTATTTACATAACAATTAGCATTTTATTTGAATTATAATCATAGGTGTAGCGCGGGGATATCTAGAATGGTTTTAACTCCCTTAGAATAGCTACAATACCCCACTCCACACATTTAAAATGGATCAAATACTTTAAATTATACATTGTAACTTATAATACATTTTTACACTACAATTTTCGTAATAATATTTATAACAATATCATGATAATTTACTCATTACGGGATATAGGAAATACTACGGTATGTATTTGATATGACTCGATAATATTGATCATTGTCATAGTTTGACAAAATTCGGTTTACTATATTTGGTCATTGATATTGTACATAATTTATTGTACTGAAACAATATTTATTTTTAATTAGACATAATTCACAAATACATTTTTCTTTTCTAAAAACTGGTTTATGTATATTGTGCACTAAAAAAAAATTAAAATTAAAAAAAATATGACATTTTTTTAACGAGCAATTATTTGCATAAATTGTAGGTATGACAGATATTTGTTGGCTTAAAAAATTAATTGATTGTTTAGAAGAATCGTGTTTAGGTGACATTTCCGCTGTCCAGTACGTTGTTGTATTATACGAACAATTTAAGTGTATCGAAACGATTTAACGTACCTATACTATATTACTCACCGCTTGAGTTTATACAGAATAAACGCGAATAAACGTGGAAAAGCAGTTTTTATTAATCCGTATTCGCAAAATCATGGGGGTTGAGCATCCATAAAGTGTTCTAATTAATTATTTCCAGAAACAGTTAGATGTGAAATTGCATTGTTTCGGAATCATGTCATATTTACATTTTACATACCGCAGATTAATTTTGAACGATACAAACATATAAGTCCGTACTTGCTGTGGAAGGGTTTCAGCGTAACTATAGATATGTATATGTATATAAGCGACAAACTGAACGGAAATACTGAATACAACACTCATCAGTTATACAATGAGACAATGTCTCATATTGTTTCTCAGTTGTCTAATCGTTTTGGTCGTATAAAGGTAAAGGATTGCACCATCAATGCACACATACACGTATGATTTTTTATTTTTTATAGATCGTTGGTAATGTTTTTAATTTAAATTTTAAACTCAAATACATCGCATTTCATTAGAATTTCAAATGTAGATACAAACGATTTTAAAATGTGTATGAACGTGTCTTCTACAAATTCAAATAATAAATTTAGGTGTGAAAATGAATGACAATTTTCAACTTAAATAAAATTTTAATATTTAATAAATTAAATTTTATAATGTACTTATATTACAGTTTAATGGTAGGAATGATAGGTATGTTAGAAAAATTAATAATAATAATAATAATTTTATAAGATGTTGAATACTAATTAAGTGGTTTGTCAAATATTATACAAATAATATTATATGTAATTTTTAATTAATTCGATTTATGAAGGATGAAAATCGTAGACACAAATCGTTGTTATTTAAATAATAAAAAATATAATCTATTATTTAATAATGATGATTATATAATACATTTTAAATAAATAATTTAGGTTGAATAAAATGAATTGAAAATTTCCGTTATTAAAATTTAATTTCGTGTTTTATGAAATGGATGATTTACTTAATGAATTATAATATTTTAACTTAATTTATTAACTTAAAATTTAAAAAAATATCTATCTACTAATATATAACTTATTTTGTGTTTAATGTTAATGATTATATATGTACACACAATCATTTAAATGTTCATAAATGGATTTTTTTCAGAGGGCTTATTTTCACCGAGTCTTAATCATAAAACAAATCATATCGATCAAAATATATATGAATATCTTATAACTAAATAGCGATAACGCTTAGTTTCGTCACATATATACAAATTACATTATTCTCGCATAACTATTTTGTTCTACATTTTAAGTTAATGAACATAAAGATACATTACAAATGTATTATATTTATTATTGTAGTCAAAAATTATTATACAAATTTAAAATAGAATAAAATACAATTCATACATTACAGAAAGCACAGGATGTTAGTATAGCTAGATTATCTAACTCCTTGCCAAAAGCATATCTTTAAGTTATCAGCAAAATTATAATTGGAAAGACAACTTGTTATTTCGAATGATAACAGTATTTTATATCCGTTTTATTTACATAATATATTTTTTTTCAATGTTAAAAATAATATTTAATTTGGACCATGATATATGGTTTTATTTTTATGTTCAGCTATGCTTAGTTTACTGCAAAACAGCAATACTTTTTGAGATTGAAACCTATTTTTTTTTCCCGCGAGATTCATCTTTACAATCCACTTTGATTACACCGCCATTTCTTAAACTTAATTTTTGCTGTAACTCTTCGTTCTCGCATAATTTAGTATTTTTCATTACTTCCAGCATGGCTTGTAATTTTAACACATATTCTGAATATGTTGGACCGCATTTGATAAATTCTCCAATGAGATTCTCTATATTTGTTCTTAAAATTCGCATTTCCTGTAAAATATGATAATTCATAATACTACTATTTCAATTAAAAATTGTTCATATTTTTTAAAGTTTCTTTTGAGTGGCTTGAACTTATTAATATTATTATTTAATCTAAAATATTATAAAATAATAATTTAGTACATGGATTGGAAATATTGAGGAGAAATGATTAA
Organism: Eriosoma lanigerum; assembly: GCA_013282895.1. Classification (NCBI taxonomy): domain Eukaryota; kingdom Metazoa; phylum Arthropoda; class Insecta; order Hemiptera; family Aphididae; genus Eriosoma; species Eriosoma lanigerum. The sequence goes on from CM023357.1 coordinate 15,469,974, forward strand.
GTGGCTTAGTTGGTTAAGAAAATGAATAGGCATGGTTATAGGGAAAGAGTAAGACCGAAGAAGATTTAGATAAATGGAATACAAAGCATATGATTCTATGAAGATATATAGTGGGAATGATCGAGAGGTAAGAGTAGGTGACTGATCGCATCAATCTGAGAGTGAAAGACGAGGTAAGTAATACAATAATATAGTGAATTCATGCTATTAATTTATTTTTACAGAGTGATTAGAATTTCTTGTAACAAAAATGGAGAAATTTCATATATTTTTAATGTATTTCCGTTTTTCTAACATGAAATTCTGATCATACCGATACGGTATATTTTAATTATAACTAATCAAATCTTTGGAATATATATTATGTTTATATGTTTATATATGTTTTATATGCATACTTTTAAGAAGTTACATAACTCTTATCAGTGGCAGATCTAGGACTTTCACACGGGAGGAGGGTATATTAAATTCGTGTGTAAATATATGTTTAGGTACGCTTTATTAATAAAGACATAAACAAATTAATATACAAAAAAAGCTTTATTCTATCCCCCTTTGTAGATTCGCCCCTGACTCTTATATAGTACTAATGCATTAGTATACATCTAAAAGCTTATGTGAGAACGAAAAATATCAAATTTAATAAAATAAAATAATTTAATATATTAAAGACAGATTATTATTTTAATTTTAATTTATGCATTGAATTATATTTAAACCAATTTGATAAATGCTAGTCAAGAGATATTTCATGACACTGTGTTAAAAAAAAAAAAATACTTAAGACAAAACAAATAATACTAAATATGTTATCGAAAACAGAAATACAATAAAATATCCATTTCCAAATATAAAGGACCAAAATTTGACAAAATAAGAAAGAATTAATTAATTCTATATCGAAGGTCAATGTTATCAAAGTATATTCTTTAGTTGATGTAGTCAGTCTGACAGATCTGACAATATTAAGTTAGACGCTGACCAGTTTTTTCGGTCAAACTGTAAAATGTCATTAAAATTACTATGCTTCCATTTTCAGATAAAAAGTATTTTTATAATATAATTTTATCTATGTTTTCTATCTACGAACTCTATTATTGGATAAAAGAAAATAATAATAATAAATAGTATATTTAACAAGTACATATGGTGTAAATAAATAAGTTACGTTTTACAAAACAAATGACTTCATTATAAATGTAGTTAATTTTATTTGTTTGTACCTGGAATTCAGTGCTTTCTTTATTGTCACTTATACTCTCATACGAAGGTTCGGAATGTTTTTGTTTGCTGTTGAACTTCATTTTTTGTACGGGTATTTTATGAGATGACGTCTCTTCCATTTTATGTTCGCCTTTATATATTATCAAAGCCTATATAATATACAAGTTTATTAAATGTTTGCATGGTATGACTGCATGGTTCAAAGTACATGGGTAAACTTTCATAATACAAAATATATACAAAATTACAAATAAATACTAAGTTAATGTTGTTATATGAAATAAATTTATATAAATACTATAAATCCGTGTGTTATATTTAACGACTATATTATATAACATACATTTGTAATCTTCTTAATTATGTTTATTACGTACTTCGCCCAACATTATTTTCATTAAATCACAGTAATTCACGGAATTTTTATTTATTTATTAGAAATACGTCATTCTGTACGTTATAATATCTAAGTCGATTCGCTAAATTTATATAGTAAATCATATAGCTAAAGGTAATTTTCGTATGATAAAATTACAAATCATAAAATGGACAATCTTAAGCAACGTTTCATAGTAACCTACTTAATATTTCCAATAATATCAAGGTGATATAATAGTTAATTTAATAGTTATAAAAACATAATAATCGTAGTATATTAATTTTATCATAACAACCATAATATTGATATTATTATATAATAAAAATAACAAAAAACCATAACATTTGCAAACTATTTTCAATATTTTTTTAAAACTTAAATCAAATATAAATACTAAACATTATCAAAATGAATGACTTCATAAAAAACAATAAAATATTCTAAAATATTTTATTAACGTAAAAAAAATATAACAAACTTTTAACGAAATGAATAGAATAGTTTTGGATTTAAAATGAATGCTGTAATTTTTACCATAGTTTTCAAACGGCATTCTTTTAGTTTGTTTTAAATTTGATTTAGGTACAATAATATTACTAAAATGGAAAAATGAAAATGTTACATTTTGAGTGTAAGTACCTATTCTACGGTCAGTCACGCCATCCCATCCGTTCCATCAAAAAAATTGAAATATATATATATATGGACAGTACATTGTCGTTTTTTATTTTCCCTTTAGTTTTTAAATAAAAACAAATTGTATTTCGCCCCCCCCCCACGGTAATCATAGGCTAAACTCGCCCCTGGCTATAACAAATAAAAAAAGGAATCTATGCATAATATTATTGTTGTGGCTTTATTTAATGTTTATACCTATAGAATTAATTGGTGATATTTGTGTCCCGTCAATTCATCACGTATCAAATTCATCGCGTATTAAATATGAATATATACGTATATCACAATTGCTCAAATATAATATGTGGTTGGTATTTTATAATGTATACCTACTTATTTTCTTTTTGATTATTATGTAGTATGCAGGTATATATTATAACCACGGACCAAGATATACTAGTAAGATCTCAGTCCGTGATTGTAACTATATATAAATCAACTATAATTCACCAATCACGATAAGGCGAAGCAAGAAAATGTTGTATTTCGTACGTTGGGTGTTCTATAATCTAATTTTGATGTAATATATTATAGTGCTATATCAGTATATTACACTACAGCACACGTCGCACGTATATCCATTAATTCAGTCTTTTGACAAACGTCGAAGTACAAGTATTATACTATTATCATTGTGACATTGTGGTTTAATAAAATTTGATGGACGGCTGTTCAAATGTTGAAAACAGAAACAGGAGAGTATATGCTTTTATATAGTAGTTTTATTTTATTTTTTTGTTTAAAAAGATATTGGCATCAAATCTATTTGGAAATGTAATCGATATTTTAAAACAAAATTACGTCAAAGTGCTCATTTAAATGACCAAAAAATTTTAAAAAAAAATTCTGACCAAAACCATATTCCGAATGTGATAGAAGTCAATATTAAAAATAAATCTTAATGTATATTTAAAAAAAAATAGTTCCTAATAACATTGAAAAATCCGTAAGTGGAAAACTGGAAAACTTTTTTTTACAATATGATAGTGGTTATAAATACAATCAGAATTAAAACAATTTTCAACATCTTTTTTATTAGAACTTTTATCACAATGAAACAATTGGTTTTGTGATTTTCTAGTGCCCCTATTTTTATTTTATCAAATTTATACAATTGGTGCTGTCCAATATTCAAGTGATTTACAATCAGTCTACAACCGATTACTAAATAAAAAAAAGAACAAACTTATGGACGTATGTTTCAAGCTTTAAAAACGATTAATAGTGGACTAAGTCCTAAGTCCATAATGGTTTACTTCGAAAAACTGCCATGAACGCAATAAATTATAAACTTTCCAATGCAGAAATAAAGGGATGTTTTTTTTTTTTTTTACTTATTTCCAATATATTTGGTGACAAATTGAAATAACGGCACTTACTTCAAAAAAAAATATATCGATGATGTAGAATTTGCATCACAAATTTGAAAGTTACCAAGCTTAACCTACGTATCAGAAAGCGAGGCCATTAATTATTATGAACTATTGGACACTCCTTGATTCACCGATAATGACAAATTACTATTAACTATACTCAACTAATTTGAAGATACTAACCATAAAACGTAGATAAAATGCATAGACAGACGGACGACTAGATTACGATATATACATTTTAAATTTATGCTTTGGAACTGTTTTTTGCGTTATTAGATATTCAATTATTGATACATAATTAATTAAATTTAATTAATAATTTTATTAATTTTTAAATATTTTATTACGGCATACACGATTAATTGATACGCAATGAATTGACGTATATCCGGTGATAATCTATTGCGATCGTTCCTTATTGGAACTATTTTTGGCAGCACACGAACTATATAGTAATTTAATTATTGAACATTGGTACCACATTATAATAGTCTGTCTGCATTTTAACATATTGCACCTTGTTTCAGAGTTTGATTTTACGTTAAATTTATTAATTAGATAAAATGCTTATGTATTAATTTTCATATGTTATATCAATTATTCTACCTATTAATAGGTGTAGTGTATCAATTGAATAACGCGGTAGTCGAGGATTAGAGTTTAAACCTCATAAAGTTATAAATATTTATTTTGAATATTTCCTTTTTTTATGAACTTATTTATCCGAAAATGATTATGTACAACAAATAAGATTTGATTTTCGATTTATGGATCGAAGCGATAAATGTCAATGCCAAACTGGCACAGTACTTACCTCCATGAAACTAAATCTAAAATTTATATACATATAGTAAATTGCAAAATTATTATAAATTTGGCAACGTTGCACACAATCATTTTTACAGATAATTACTGTATGGCGGTAACGATCGCAATCGAATTGTACCCGAATTAATAATATAAATGCTTTAGGTCATTAATAAAGTTCTATTAATTAATAGTGTAAGGTGTTATGATCAGAACCTTACTGTCCTATTTATATCCTTACTCGTACTTATTATAATAAATATTTTGAAATATATAATAATATGTAATTGTATTTAACTTACTGTTAGTAGTTTAGTACATAATTAGTTGTTAATATTTTACTATACCTTGCTGCCGAATAGAAGACCTAATAATACAGTAGCAGTTAGTTGTGCATGACAAAAAAATATGACGTACTGCAAATCTGGATTCGCTGGGTATTTTAAAAATATCCTAAAAACATATTAATAATGACTTATAGATTAAATATAATAATATATAGCTAATTATTATGAGCATAATTAAGTTTTCATCATTTACAAATTCATAGTACATTTAAGATTTCGAGCAAAGCAAAGAATGTATTGGTTTTACAAAGATTTTTTTTAATGTATGAAAACATTTTTTCGGGTAAAAATAATGGTCCGATTACCACAAATAGGCTATATTTTCGGTATAAAATCACGTCTAGTTTGTACTTTATAAAGCTCATTTTTCGAATTTCTCAAAAGTTTTTCCTTGAGAGAAGAAAAACTACCAAAAAATGGCGGAAAGTCTACTAAATTACGGTTTCTGTTATTTAAATTTTTTTAATTTCGTGATAACTAATTGAGTTTTGATCGTAAGTACTTGAAAATTTTTTTAAGTATTAACATAGGTAGCATATAAGTGAGGTAAAATTTTGGAATTAAATAGTATAGTATGTTTTAATAAATCACTAATTTCTCTGAGAACCAAAAAGGACGAAGGGACGAAGGAGAAACGTCCATAATTGACCTTCCCACTTGTTATTTTATATATAGCTATATATTTTACAGATTAATTTCTATAATCTTAAGAATCTAGACAATCTATAATATTAAATGTACAAAATAATATTTTATTTTCTATTTATTTTTTGATGATACACATTTTAGTAATAGTCAATCTCTCGTTTGAAAATAGGTAGTATCTAATTATGAGATATACGTATTGCAAATTTATTAAGTTAAATTGAAACATATCTACCGATTATTTTCGTTTGATAAAATATATAAATAACTTAATATTATTTATAAGTTATTTAAATGATTTAACTAACAAACAGATCAGTCAAATTCAATTATATAATAACCCAATAGTACAGTATTTCAGAAAATAAAAGTATGTACCTATTTGTTAATATTTACTTCAAAGGCAACATAATGACAATAATGATGGAGTATAAAATACGTTTAATGATTTGAAAGTGGGTAAGTCAAATATTACGTGGAAACAAATAACTACCTACATCATTAGAGTTATTTTTCAACCTTTTACTGTATTTAATACATACTAATATTACATTATAAGTTTTTTTATAATTTTTTCAGTCAATTTGTGTTTTTTTTTAGTGTATACAAATTATAATTTGGGTTGAAGTTATTGTATTCCTAAGAAAAAATAATTTGGTTAAAGTAGGTAAATAAATACATTAAGTAATATAAAATTAAAAAATTTAATTAAAGGCATTAAAGATCAAATTAGGTATAATTACAATTAAAAAAGGAAATTTAAATTTTTTTTATTAATTAAAGACTTTAATATTTGGTTTTTGAAATAGTGTAAGACAATTATTATTTTTTGTTTTTGTGAACTCTAATAATTCTTTAATATTACAAAACTTGAAAATATCCATTTAAGTTTATTCTCGGGTTGGTAACTATATGGAAAATATATAAGTGACACAAAACTACATATTTTAGCTATGTTAACCTAACCTAATAACTTAATGTATGTATAACATGAGCTTTTAATAATCATAAACGTGCACAACCGATGAAGGTTGATATTCTAATAATGATAGTCATACATCAAAATGTTTGGAGCATATTTAAAAAAAAAAACAATTTTCACTGAATTTATGCAATCCAGAATAGAGTGAATGTTAAACATTGAAATAAATTTTTGCGAATCTTGGTACAATTATTATTTATAAATTATATTGGTCGGTTTATGGTTATTATTAAAAAATATGAGATAACGATTAATAGGTACTATAATATAGTTATTCAAATAGAAAATTATATACTTATGATTTTACCTTCATTGCATATCTAAATCAGCTGATATGTTTACGTATTTATTCTATATCATTATAAAAATGTTAAGAAAAATATTTTTCCCATTTAATAGACGGGACTAACTAACATATTAATTTTTAATCCGTTTCCAATGTTTTCATATTAAAACATTATTTAAGTTCTCCTTAAAAAAAGTGCATCAATAATGATTCATATATCATTTCCATGGTATTATTTATTAATATATTATTATAAATTGTTATTAGTTACTATAGAAAAATTACTACTGTCGTACTGACATATTAATTTTTTTCCATAAAACAAACATGAAACGAATGCAGTATTGTAAATTGATAATATGAATAATATATTAATTATAATTTATAACTAATTAACAATTAATGTAGTAATACAATATGACAATTATAGTATAAGTCTGTCACCAACAATATTAATACGGTATTATTTACGAAAACCAAAAACAAATTAATAATTGAACATTAATAGTAATTATTATTTATTATAATATTCAATACTGGAGAAAGTTTTAGTTGTAAGTTTTATGTTGTAATCGACCATGAATAAACATTTAGCAGAACAAATATGTCAAGGGTGCGCACATGGGAGAGGTAGGTAAAAGACGTAAATGCACCCACTGATATTTTTCAAGATCATAATTTTTATTAAAAATTACATTTTAATTTATATATTGAAACCTTTTAGTGCTTTTACGATCTATAGAGTATTTTTTTAATACTACCATAATAATAATTATTATTCAATGGCACGGACGTAAATATAGAATATGGCGGCAGATTTATAATATTAGGGTGGATGGGTAGTGATGTAAATTAATTTTGCATCCACTGGACTGACAAATTCTGCGAACGCCGCTGATATGAAAATATCATTCGTTTAATAATAGATATTAGTCAGTAACTACAAAAAGACATTTGTCGAAACACGTATTCTCGAGATCCACGACGATATAAAATCTGTACTTGTGCGTAGCCTTAATAGTTTTTGATAGTTTTAATGGTTAGCTCAACGTGGTGATATATGGTTATACACGAGAACCACTAACATTCGCAGCATTACTTATAAGAAGTTGGCTTTAAAGATTTTTTTTTAAATATAGTTGTTAAACAGTTATTGTTATGAAAATACATAAAATTATTATGACGTGATGCATAAAGTGTCGGTCTAGGACCTAAAGAGTATAGAAAAAAAAAACTTAAAGGAGCCTTTAGAAATTATTTCTTTGAAATTGTATATTAAATATTTAGAGCATTTAGTTATATTTGATTGTAAAATTCAATATATTCAAAAAAATAAATAATGCGAATTTATTGTTTATATTTCAATAATTTCAATGTAATTATTATTTTTATTTAAAATTGTATAAGTAAACTTTTTAATAATTTTGATGAATTTGCCATATCTTCAATTAATTTTCTTTGTCTATTGCAATATCGTTTTCTGCAGTCATCATTATTAAAGAACTCAGATTGACTTGTTTCAAATTTGAATAAAGTTTTTTTTCGATAGAATCAAAAAATAACAGAAAAACGGTAAAATTAACGAATATCGTAATTTTGAATTTAGGGACTCGTAAATTTTATTGAGTATTCTCATAAGTAGTTTACACACGTCATACAACTTTGGAACAGATTATCAGTATAATATATTGTATTATATTAATTTTTTCTCAGAACCATATTTTCGAATACAATATCATTGCGTTCAATGTCTAGATCTTAATTATAATAAATCACTAATTTCCGAAGGAACGAAGGAGGAGCGTCTAAAAATGACCTTCCTATTTTTTTTCTTGTAACGTTTACTTACAGTTTTTTATTCAATATTCGTAGTTTTTTAAAAATATAAAAATTCCAAGTAAATAAATAGTTAATTACATCAAATTTAATGTTATACTTACATTGACACGTTGAGGAATACGGACATGATAAATTCATTATATATGGCTATTGAAATAAACCTACTTTCATTGAAAGCTGATGGCGTTTTCCGAACCATTACACATAAACGAATACCCCAAATTAAGAATACAACTTCCACTATGAAAAAATTAATAATTATTTATTTAATATTTATTAGGTAACAGTATAAAAACCAAACAATAATTATTTATATAGTCGAAATATTGAATAATAGATAATCGGAGGTTAAAAAAGCATCACAATAACATTATAATTACTTGTATTAATATGTGTAGAAATAATATAATTAATTACTTCGAAATATATAATAAATTCATTTTTAATACTAATATCAAACAATATTATTTTATTTTATAAATCATAGGTATTAAAAAGCAATCATTAAAATGAATAACACTTACAAATAGAAAATGAGTGATCCCACCAATCCGTTGGACAAATATCTGTTTTAAGATTGTCTGCTGTGCGACCAACAATAGTGTGTGGTGGAGACACCATAGTTCTAATGAACAGTATCACGGTGACAAATGCGATCATTAGAATCAGAAGTTTAATTAACTGTTGATCAGTGATGCGAACTGTCTTTGCTGAATTTACTTTAAACACTTGAGATACCCTAAAGTAGAATACAAATTTATTTAATAGTTAAATTGACAAAAAAATATATTTGCATGCTATAATAAATTATTTATTTATAAATTTTAATGTTTTCTTTTTTAAAATTTTAGTTTATATTAGTTAAATATGTTTTTACAAATCTAAGATGAATGAAGAATGAACGCTAAACATAAAAGTATGTTAATATATTTTTTTAAACGATATTTATCCGCTTTAATGATAGCTGAAATTTGTATATTAAATTCACATTTATTGAATAATAGTATTTAATTTTGATCAGAAATAAAATAGTAAATGATTAAATTTCATACATTTAAGTGGAAGTAAATTATGTTAAATTATTTTTGCATAAAATGGAGATTATTACGAAAATCTAAATGCCATAAATAGCTAATTTTTTAGTGAAATTTGGTTAGGGTAGAGTTACGATAATAAAAAAAAACTGAAAAATAAAATTATTTCATTATAAAGTACTATCGTGTTATAATATTTAGTCAAAATAACAACTTAGTCAAACTTTATAACAGTTTAATAACTAGCAAATTTTTAAAACAATACATCATTTAATGATATAAGTATACTCAGAGAATAGTTTTAAATCATTTTAATATATTTAAGTTAATTGCCTAAAATCTAGAACCAATAGACAATAACAATCGCTTGTACTATGATCCAGTAATATTTAAAATTATGTCGTTAAATAGATTGTATAATTTGTGATAGATGTTTAATTTGTAAATCAATTATAAATTTCATTGAAATTACGAAAGAAATTCTGGTTGTGATTTGATCAAAGTCTAGATAATCTTTAATTTAGTTCAAAGGATACAAATATGTGATAATAACAAATATTTTGTTGTTAAATAATATTTATTGATTATTTAGGTATAACAATATAATACTTTGTTTATGTACTCTATACAGCAGTAATAAGTTATTTTAAGCATAAATTCGTTTAAATGAGCAAAAATGATATAATTTATTTTGGTAAAATAAAAATGATCATACTATAATAATGGTAGAAGCCAGAATTCAGCTATTTTTACAATTGTAAAAAAAAAACATAATCTTAAGCATTAAATTAATATTATTTACTATTACTTAAACTCATACTATTTACCATTTATATTAAATAAAATAACATATTCACCTCCACGTTTTCAACATGAGTGCGCCGTACGTTAGTGAGAATCCAATTTCTCGAAGCCAAAATCTAGCTGTACACGTCACTATATTAGGCGTTGGAAACATGACAATTATCTGTAAATATTTCAAATAAAAACAATGATAATACAATAGGTACTGTTCCCATATTTTATACTATTAATTATTTATTTGCACGTGTTAGAATTTAATTGTTTTTATTTCGTTGTGAAAATGCAAGATCAGATTAGCTTAGTAGCCTATACTACTTAACTGGGCATTGTCAATGAGGCCATGTCTTTTTGTGATCGTTTTAATTTTAAATATATACAATTCAGCTATAATGAGTTAGAATGATTTATAAAATAGGTTATTTCAATATTAAATTTGTGATCTTCAATTTTTATACATACATTAAATTATAAATTAAATTTAAACTAAGGCCTTTCGTAAGTAAATTTCGAGTGAGGAACTAAAGTACTCAGTCCAGCCCTGTGAAAACGTTTAATATAAAATTTAAATTTAAATTCAATTTTCGCTTCTACTTTTAAATAAACAAGCGTAATAATATCTCGTTTACACCTAGACTATTGACAAAGTTTTTTTTTTTTTAACTATCACTCTATATATACTCGTATATATATATATATATATATAGTTAATCTTCACATATCTTACCGTTGTATACATAAAAAAAGCTCCTAAAACTATAATTTGTAATAATACTGGACTGGCAGCTTTTACAATCTGAAACAAACATATAAATTATTTATTAATAATTTAAAACAATTATCATTTTTGAAAAAATAACTATTACAAATTATATAATATTAAATAATTATTAACATATTTTAAATAATGAAATCAAATAATATTATACATTTATACTTAAACAATTATAGTATATAAGTATTATATTGTAGACTTATAGTTATATACACTTCAATTTAGTTTATATATTAAGAATTAAAACTTTAAACAAAATTGAATAATTATAATATAGTTTAGGGACATATAATTTTAATTTGTTAAATTTGACATAAAAAATTAATATTTTTAAATTTCTGCGTATTGTTCTGCATATGAATGTTATATTTTTATTAAATAATATATTTTCTTAAATAAATTCTATATAAATTATTGAATATAATTCCATTTGTATTACGTTGTTTCAAATTTTCATATTGAAAAAAAAATTATTTGAATTTTAATATAATTAATATTGCCTATTTTACTAATTTACTTAAGTAACTAAAGTGATTCAGAGATTCAAATATATCAGTTTAAATTTCAGAATCTAGTTTAAAATTATTGCTTTAAAATATTACAAATCAATTTATTGTAAAGGTAGGTTACATTAGAACGATATATTGCTATTTTAATGGACAACACACTTTAAGTCCTTTGGATATAATTCTATTAAGAACAATAATATTTTCTGAATATGTATTAAATCAAATACGTTTAATATATTTGCTATGTTGTATTCTTATAGCTTGGGGTTTCAAAATATGACACCAGGACACGGTAGAGCACTTTATGAGTATTATCATTCAGTCGGATTTGAAAGAAGTGAATAATAATATAATATAATATAATATTTAGGTAAACATAACGTAACATGTATTATCTCAACTTTTAAGTAAAAGTTTTAACTTTTACTCGTTATTATATAAAACTTAGGATTTTATATTAAATTCCATTCCATTTTATAATATATTATTAAAACTTTAAAATAACATCAATACTCAATAAGTACTTAAATAACTAATAAATAACTAATACTAATAAAGACTTATTAGTACTACTACTAAGAGGCGTATTTAGCAATTTTTAAAGGGGAGAAGCTTTTTTTTTTAGAATTTGTTATGTTTCCAAACTCCCTTCACCGTCTGATAATATAAAAAAATAAATTGTAAAAATATGAAAATAAACATCTTCTGTATACATTATAATGCAAAATCTAAAATAACTGGCAAAATAATATTATTAATAGCAATTATTTTTTTTTGGTCATGAGGGGGGTTTAAACACCTCCATAAATACGCTCTCATTCCAGACAAGTCTTTACACCTACCGAAAACGGTTTTAAATAAAAAGTAATCAGCAGACGAAATATTCAAATAAACATTTTGTAATAATAGTTGGAAATATTCTAATACTGTACCTATCGTTGTATTAAATTATACAAAATGTTTGTATGATTTATTCCGTTATTATTACTAAACCTTGATTTCTAAATTCAGATATATATATATAAATATATAACATATATTAAGAATATTAGCTTAATGTACATATTATATAAATATACATACATTCATTTGAATGTATAGGTATAACAACAATATAAACCTATGCATGCAAATTGTAAAATATAATTTAATCGAACGGATGGGTATTTTTTCTGAAAATTAATCTGTCTAAAATTTCATATTAAACTTTTATTTTAATATATTAGTATGTTTATTTTTATAAAATAGGTACTCATAAACGTTATACACATTTTATATTAAAATAGAAATATTGACTATTGCTTATTTAATGATATTGTTTTCTAATGTTAATAAATAACATATATAGTTTTAATTTATTTAATAACTAATGGATAGATTATATATTTTATATAACCACGAAGATAATATATGAAATTAATAATTAGTATATGATAAACATTAATCGATTTACAAAAATTGTCACTTAAATGATCTCATAGAATTATCATCTTAAAGAATGAGCTAGAAAAATAATTATTTATATCAAACAAAATAACTGTTAATACCTACATATGTGATTCTCTATGTTTATAATAATTATTATAACATTAATTATGAGTTAATATCACTAGATGTATAAATATGTATGAAAATTATTAAAATCAATAATACTATCATGGATTAAAATAATATAATTATACTCTACTCTACTCTAATAGTTTATAAGTAATAATAATTATTGTAAATATTATAAAGTATATTTAATCTATAATACTATTAAAGAAAAAAATTAAATGATTACAAAAATAACGACACTATTCGATAGTTATATTTTAATGAAACTTTAATATTTTAAATATGTTATTAACATATTAAATATGTTTAATTAGAAAATGTTTATAATATTAACACAACGAGTATATTATACCTATTTGTTGCATTATATTATACAAATATAAATAATGAAACATAAAATCATACCTTGAGGTCATTGTATTTATATGTAAAAATAGCGACCATTGGAAGAAACCCAATAACTAAAATAGTTAATAAAAGTATTGTGATTCGTAGAATAATGTCGTAAGTGGCAATACATGGACTAAAGTCGACACAGTCATCACATCCTTTGGCACATTTTTTACATTGGAAATGGATTTCGTCGTTGTATGTATTTGGTTTACCCTTAACATATAATAATAATAATAATAATAATAATAATAAAATTATCCTTACTGGATATGTTTAAATCATTATTAAAAATACGTGTTTTACTATTTATTTGTTCATTCTCATTATTATCAAATTATAATCACCAATATGAGATTTTCGTACTCTTCTTCTACAACAACTCCATTGAACCACTTTTCGGTGCTTGTGATGTTTGGAAAATAATACCCTTTGCGGCATACGCACTTATAACTTCCCCTCCGAAATCCAAATCCAGCTAACGAGACGCACTAAAACAAACGCGTAACCAAGTCAAGTATGTTTCCATAAATACACTAATTTATTTAAATTACAATAATATAATTATTGTGATAGTAGTAAAATAACCATGGTTTAAATTATAAAATATGTTTTATTCCTAACATCTTTCGGATAATATTCATTAGTAGTTTATTGTTCACAAACAATACGTATTTAAATAACCGATTTCATCATCAAAACGAATAACGCTATATAAATAAATATGTGAATTTCAATATTAAATTCAAATATTGTATTTGTTATTTTTAAATTCTATGAAAAAAAAAAAAAAATATTGCCAATAACATACTTGAGTCGTATCATTTTTACATTTGTTTGAAGATGCGAAAATATTTAACTTAGTACTACCTTCGGGTAAACTGCACTGGTCAATATCTACTCTTCTTAAATCTATGTCAATTCCACTGGTACCTCTAAAACAAAATGATATATTTACAAAATATAATATTACATTTTCCTGCGATATAAATAATAGTGATATCGTAATGATTCTTAGAATATATCTGGATAGAAATCAAGAAGACAACATACGATGAGACCGATGCAAATAATTTAATTTTAAACAAACAATGTAAATAGAAAACAAGGAATAAATAATCACAATTTAAGGAAAATATTAAGATAATACTCATTGTATTTTATATCAACTTATTTATTAAATATTATAATAAAAATTAATATAAAAACGTTTAAATAATTTGAAATTTAATTGCACTTATTAATGCATTTTTGCGTCAATGAAAATGTGTAAAGAAATTATATTTACAGGGAATTTGATAATATTTTAAATATTGAATTTAATTTATTGATGATTATATTATTAAGCTATAAATTTTATTTAAAAATATTATTTTATTTTAATGTATTACAAAGAGAATATATTTATATATTATTTTTGTGAAACTATATTGTATTTAAGTTATTATAAAACAGTATTATTTCTTTTAAGCAACATAATATCTAGAAACTGTAAATTTGTAACTATTGTATTATATACTAACTTAATATAATATAATTTATTTTATAACTAAAATAAGGTTGATATAATCTTATAGAATTTATTACTTTTAAAAAATTTTATCACTATTACTAACCGACATTTATGTGAAATTTATGTTAACTAACCTGTAAAGTTTTCCTTTTTAAACCTTTTAATAATTAATATTTAACAAATTTCTCACCGCAGTGTTCTTGGTTAATTGAAAAACAAAATAACCTTTACTGTACCTTCACTGTTTATTTATTTAGCCTTATTTTCATACAATGTATTTATCCTACAATACCTACTTAATATTCCCAGAATATATTATAATTAGTGTGTAAATGTATCATTTGATGTTTCTAAACGAATAAAGTGGACTAATATTTTTTAAGATTTTTATAATTTAAAATTTCAGAATAATATTTTTTTTATAATCTGATAGAAATTATTTTATTTTTACAAGCATATTTTACAATACATTATTTCAAGTAAAAATATTTAAATATTTCACAAAAAAACTATTGCCGTAATTAAATTTAAACAAATTATTATGTATATTATGATAAAATTACATCGGATTTATTATTGTAATATAATTTTCAACTAGGACATAATATTATTATGATTAATTTAATTCAATTATATATTTAAGATAAAAAGAAAGCAATGAAAGAGCAAATTATATTTGAAGCAATTTATCTACTAATTCATTAATTCAAATGCAATCACGTAAAAACCCCTAGCGTGTTATATGCAAATTTTGGGACAGTTGAGCAATACAGTCTTGTTTCCAAACGATGTTCTTGTTGTAATAAACTTCGTCATTATGTAGGTATAAATATCAACAAAAAGGTACGATTAGTACGATTTTGACGATTTAGATAATTTTTAAGCAGATTTCTTGTAAATGTATTTACTATGTATGTACTAACCAAGTGGATATCATTAGGTTTAAACTGAAACTACTAAAATACAACTTTTTACTTGTTAATCCGCACATAAATTGTTAATTGCAAAAAAAGTATCGTATTTTATAAATCACAGACTATTCAAATAAACAAATATTTCAGTTGAAATTATATTCGGTTATTAAAATTTTTAAATAAAACCATAATACATAAGTTAAATAAATATCAATCGTATAGAAATGTCTGTTTTAATAGTGCTAAAGTTATAACATAAATTTAACTTACTTAAAAAAATACTTATTTTCCTTAAATGCGAAAAACGGTACTGTATATGTAAGCATCCAAATGTTTCCACCGCCGCAATCAAAGTACGGTTTACTCCATTTGCCATCTTCATACGAAACTGATAAAATATCGTCTGGATGACTTTTTGAATGACTTGTTTGATTCCAGGTATAGGTATTAATTGCTAAAAAACACAGTCGTAAACAATTTAAGTATATAACGTGATTTTTTAAATTTTTTTTTATTTTGAATAGTGTGTACTAATAATAATTTAGTTGTTATAATTATTATGTAATATATTCTCAGTGCTTTTTTTTTTTCAAATGAAAAAAACAATGTATTCGTTCGCATTACACATAAGTATATTATAT
This sequence comes from Eriosoma lanigerum, assembly GCA_013282895.1. Lineage (NCBI taxonomy): Eukaryota > Metazoa > Arthropoda > Insecta > Hemiptera > Aphididae > Eriosoma > Eriosoma lanigerum. Next base: position 15,486,671 of record CM023357.1, read on the forward strand.
ACTTTAAAATATACTCTTTGTTTAATGATAATGTTGTGTAATATAATTTTACCAGAATAGTTAAATGTAAAGCATACGAGTACATTACTACAAAATATTTGTAGCTCCATAATAATATTACAGGAAACTATTCAGTATCCATTATGTAAATGAATTCAACTGACTTTATGTGATTTTTCAAAAAGTATTTTATAATTTACTATTTCTATTCATAGGTAAGTGTTAATTATTTTGTTTGATATTATGTAATAATGTAATAATGCAATACACACATGCTATACAATTTATTTAAATTGTGTCTATGATTTATGCAATCCCTCTATATAATTGTTTTGCATGTCGTCTAAATATGTGTTATCAAAATTACAATAAAAAAACAAAAATGTTTTGTACCTATTCAACACTTTTTTTATTTAATGTTAAATATATACCTACCTATTTTGTTAAATTCATAAATTCATATTGCTTTTATTAAATCGTCCATCCTTAAAAAAATTTAATACGGTTTTTATAATGAATATCGAGGTTGAAAAAATTATGTTAAGAGAAAATTATTTTTTATAAACTGGTAGGCACTATATAATATATATACTTTTACAATATGCTGAAACCTTAAAAGTTAAAATACATTCTTTTTATAAAACTTGTGAGTTTATATATTTATCGTTTCTAAATGTATATATTTATTTAACTGAGAATCACAAATATTTTACAAGAGTTAAGTTTTAAAAATATACGTTTTTAAATACAAAAATTTATATTAATTTTACATATTTTTAAGTTACATGTTTAGTAAGCATATTAATGTTTTAAAATTTTTCAATAGATAATACAGCAAATATTTACAAATTAAACATTTTATTGTTTTTGCTTTTAATTCAAATGAATGTCAAAAATTTTTTTTAATTTTTTTTTTAAATATGAATATGATTTATATAGAATTTAATAGAGGTTATTCTATAGTAAAAGTAGTGTACCATAATTAAATAATATTAAATGTTTGGACTAAAACATAAAAAAAAACATTTCAATTACAGTATTATAAATAATTTAATTAGAAAAAAAAGAGGATAATTATTTGAAATGTACAATAATAAATAGTTTAAGAATTATTATTAATAATACTTATTTATCATAATATGATGTTTTTTTAATTTATAAAAATAAAATATTTCCTTTATTGAAAATATGATAAACAAATACAATTAGTCCATTGTAACAAATATAATTGTTAATTTTATTCCTGTTCTTGTTTTAAATTGAATCTAGTGTATAGGTATAAAAAATATATTTAAAATAAAAAAAAATAGTTTAAGATTAATTTCTTAAAAAATAGTAAATATAATATATATGAAAAGTAATACAAACGCGACATGTTTTTGTCACAACTTAACAATAATAATTTATCACCACTAGAGCCTGTTTTATAACAATAGCTTTAATAAAATAATAAAAAAATACAATATTTTTCTTACAAAACTCAAACATTAAATAACAAATTAATTTTAATAAAGTTAGTAATTATAGCTTAATATTTTTTGGCTTAAATATATATATCCATACTTTTATGATTATTATAGACTATAGAGTATATAACGATATATATTTGTTTAAATAATAAAAAAACTATATAATAAAACTAATTTCGTTGTGATTATAGACAACGAACAATACATTGAATTATGTTAATTTAAATATTCAAATATTCAAATATTTTACATTTTTTGTTTTATATTAAATTGTATGACATATTTTAAAATAGCTATATACATTATACCTAAATTTGGTTAAAATTATAATAAAATAACTTCAAAAGATAGCATTGTATATGAATAATTAAATTTTACTTCATATTATGAAGTTACATCGACCTATTTAAATCCTTCATACAACTTTGCCGTCTCAGTATTATATAATAAAAATTATATGTCAGTATGTTATTGTCTCATGTTACACATCTTATCTCACTTTTACTTAAATTGAAAAAAAAACGTTTTACATAATGTATAAATTATTAAAAATAAAATTAAAGTAATAAATCAGAGAAACTTTAATAAAACATTTTAATAAGTAACAATGATAAAATAAGATAATTTAAAATGAACTATTAAACGTTTTATGATTTTATTTAAAACTAAAATTACGATTTTCTAAGTATATACAATTAATTTTTTTTTTTGAAAATTAAATATTGAACATTAAACCCATTTATTATATTTTTAATGTAATAAAAAAAATAAAATAAAAACGTCAGAAAGCAGTAACTGATTTCGAATGTTCCGCCCGAATGTTCCGCACTTCAGTACTCGGAGAGGTAAGTAAAGAAATATTATTGTGTTATATTTAAATTAAGATTTATATACGATGATAAATAAAACAAAATTATAAATATATTTTATTCATTACATAATGTGCAACAGAAAAAGGCGATATTATATAATACATTTAAACATTGCCAATAATTTAGATATCACAAATTTTTGTTTTCTTATATTTTTAGTGGTTATTCCTGTGTCATTAGAAAACTATTGAAAATTTCAATAAATTAACTTTTCGTCTTTTTATAACAATCAGATAAAATTCTCTACCACAAGCACAAACCATTTGTGTTAATTAGAGGTCATCTATTACACAAAAGCATGCTTTCATACTTCTAAAAATACAAAACCAAACATTTAAATGCAGGAAAGTCAATTCAGGGTGGTCATCCTTCGTCCCTTCAGTCCTCGTAGAAATTAGTGGTTTATTATACTTAAGATTTGAATGCAATGATATTGCATTAGAAAATACGATTCTGAGTGAAGTTCAATATATTACTATATGCTATACTGATAATACATTCTAAAATTTTACCACGTGTGTAAATTATGAATGTAAATATTTAAAATAAATTTCACCTTACTACAATCTAAGTTTAATTAGTTATCAAGAAATAAAATAATGGAACCGTAATTTTGTCGATTTTCAAAAACTTTTACTTAAAAAGCTTATGAAAAAAAAATTGTCAGTTACGATTTTCAAAATATTTTGTAAAAAAGATTAAGTATAAAGACTTCGTTATCCAGTATCTAGACATTGATAAAATTTTCAAACAAATAATCCAAAAATAACACGAAATATTAAATATTTTTGAAAAAAAAGTCAAACATTTATACTTAGTCAAAAAATCAACCATTCGTTTCTAAATTTTTTCTTGTAATGAAGATATGTCATGAACATGTTTGAAACATAAATGATACATTTGCTGCAATAATCTTCAAATATTATATATACCAGTATATTTCTTTAAAAATAATAGTTCTAATTAACATCGTAAGAACTTGTATCAATGAATAAATAGTAAACAGTTTAACATTAATTTTAAGTATAAAATATAATATATATTAATTTCAGACTTCAGTTAAAAATCATAATACATTATTAGTCTAAATTTATCATTAATTTATGACATTACAGACTAACAGGTATTTCGTCATTTTTTTTTTTACTTATTAAATCTAAAATTAATACTCTTATAAATTCGATAATTAATAAACACTTATATTTTTCTGTATATTTATAATAATACATAAAAAATTAAAATTATTTTTAAATAAAATGCACTTGATTTTTGTTATTTTACAATTATAAAATAATTCTAATTTAACAGTCTTGTTAAATAAAAACATAAATTACACTTCCATTTTCTTGAAAATTTACTAGAAAAATTTAAAACATAATTAATTTTGAATCCAGCACAAAATATTATATTTTGATTCAGATGCGAGTTTTACAAGAAATATTATATGCATATTTAGAATTTATCGATAATTTCAAAAATATATTGTTATTTGGTTCATTCTATTAAATATACCTGTATTATTTTCTTAATGCATTTTAGTAACACTCTGTATAAATTATCATTTTTAATCGTTTTAAGGATTTTATATATATAAATTTATTTTCGACTGATAGACCACAAAATTGTGAAATATACTTTTATCATTCAAAAAATAGGAATATTATTTTCAAATCAATATTAAAATATATTTTGATCGATTGTTATATTATTATTGTGTTACATTAATTGAAGAAAAAGTATATTATTACTTATAGGAATCTTCAACAAATTCAAAATAAAATGCTTTTCGAAAACAAATATTTTTTTTAAAAATAAACACAGAAAGTATTCGACTAAAATAAAATTGATTGAAAAATATAAAAATTTTTTTGCTATTGAATTGTCAAAATGTGTTTATAATTGTTATATTTTAACAATAAAATATAACAATTAAAAAAATTTTCGTTATAAAAAATTCATAACGAAATCGCGCCAAACGAGTAGTTTGGTTGTCCCATCGGAAAACCATATATATATATATATAAGCGTGAATAACGAATTTCCATTTGAACTAGCTTTTTTTATTATCATATTTTTGGGGGAAAATTAATATAAATAGTTATAACTTGTCTTCTTATTAGAGTCATTTACAATTTACATATAGATAACGGTTAAATACACAATGTGCCCACTTATAATAATAACTGAATTAATACGAATAATGATTTGAATTCTTATGGTATCCATAACTGTTTTAATTATATATCTATCAATTCTCATTAATTTACAATAATCTCTTTTATACAGATAACTAAGGTTTCGCTTATCTTTATCCAAACATCTATGTCATTAATTTAAACTTTGTTTGTTAGTCATAAGTTATGATCATAAGATGTATACAATTATTATTAAGGCACGTCCTTTGTAAAATCATACCTAATGGTCACTGGGAATACATAGTTTAAATCATACTTCATATAAACTTAGTAAAAACTAGGTTATTTTATGTCTTTGTCATACTGACGATTGAGTATTTATTTTTTTGTAACTTTAAAATAACAAATATTTAGTTTAAATAAAATGATATTATCATGTTTAAATGTTCAATTTACAGCTATACTTTAACTTTTATAAGTTATTTCCGGCTCAAAAAAAAGTTACATTATTTACAAATGATTACAGTTCATATTATGACACAATATTTGTGTTGGGTTTTTAGTTTCAATATTCATGGTGATTATATGACGAACATTGTTACATCATAAAAAAAAATTAGATTTCATAAGTATTGCTTATGCATTATAAATATATTAATCAAACGACTTTATCTTATTATATATCACATGATCTCTGTTTTTAACCTAATAAGTTCAGTTATGTAGTATGTAACCAATAATTATTAAAATTTAAAATTAAAAAAACATTATTTACACAGGATTCAACAATAAACATTGTTTACCAAATAGGCTAATTATATATAAAATTTGTATGATGTCCGAGTATGCTCAAATATATTATTAAGATAAACATTTACCTTTCCTACTTTAGTTAGTCATATACAAAATTACGAAATATAAGATTTGAACACCTTTACTAAGTTGCATTATTGGCTTAAAAAGTTATTGTTGAACCTTGAACAGATTTGTAGTAAAATTATTTTAATTAGATTGATACCAGTTTGATAATTTTTTAACTTTGAAATTATTTAAATAATTTTTGTGTTCATATTAAATAATATATTATATTTTTATATAATTTAATAATTGTGCAAAAACTTTGTGTCCAACTATTTTTTTTAAAAATATTTATAATAAGGAGAGTCTCAATTATTTTGTATATTTTTTAATGAGTTTTATTTTAGTTTAATTAAAATTGCACATAAAAATATTTCATTAAATTTATCATTACTATTATTTTTATCCTTATCCCAACATTAACATTTTTATTTTTTTTTATTTTTTGTATATGTATTATTGATACATGGAGGTAGTTGGGATAAAATATGCAATCATTCATTGACTTTTTGAAGAAATTTAAAAATATTCATAGATACGTACTTAATTCAAAATTTAAATATTTAGTTTAATTCAATAACAAAAAAAAAAAAACACATTTTAAATAATAAATTAAAACACTATTAAACAGTTTAATATACTTTCAGACATTATTCCAAAAAGTTTATAATTCCAAACAGATTCCACAAAACAAAAAACAAAAAATGTAAAGGTATAAGTACCGTTGCTAATTATAAAATGTATTCATCTGAAAGTAATAATATATTATTAAATTCTAAATAAACTTTTTATTAAATATTTTTGTTAATCAGATTATTAAATAAACTTTTACTTACATAATAAACCAAATACTACATTAAAAAGATTAAAGAGTAGATATATTAAAAACACCATCTATAGCATATTCTATCAAAAGAGAAACCACTATAAAATCATGTCCACCTTAGATAAAATAAATATAAAGAAATTAAAAACAGAAATAAAACATATTTTAAAATTTGTCAACAGCATTCAAACATGATACATCATGATACAATAATAATGTACGTATTATAAACGCATATAGAAGGTAATCACGTTTCAATGATTCTTAATGAACCTTATTAGTGAAAATACATTCACGATCTTAATATGCATTAATCGTATTAAAATTACAAAGTGAAAAAGCGGGAAAGTCAATTCTGGGTGGTCATCCTTCGTCCCTTCGGTCCTCGAAGAAATTAGTGGTTTATTATAATTAAGATTTAAATACAATGATATTGCATTCCAAAGTATGATTCTGAATGAAACTCAGTCAGATATACAATATATTATACTGATAATTCGTTGAATTTATATTAAAGTATTAAAATATACGTTTTATCGAAGATTTTAATTTTTTTTTCATTGTGTTTAATATAAACTTGATCTAAACTAGGTTTCTTAAATGTTTGTAAAATTTAACATAAATAATTTTGAAATATTCAATAATTTTATTTATTTAATCAAATTTAGTTATTTACTTATTTTATAATTCCCACATTGATATATTGAAACTTATCAGATTTATAAAAACACCTAAATCCTAAATAAGTTATTATTATTATAATCTGTTCTGATCATTTTTAAATGCTCTAAAACTAGATCTCAATTAATTATTGATTTAATTTAGTGTTCTTCAAACCTTTATAATGTGAATGTCATATATCACTATAATAATTTGTATAATTTAAACGATTGGTCCTTTAACCAAACGTGATATTTAAGTAGGTAGTAAATATTTATATTAAACTTATTGTAAATTATAAAATTAAATATGGTACATCCGTATTGAAAATTATTAAAAAATACAAAGTCCCAAATCTAATGAGTATAACTTACTTATTTGCGTATATTTCAATCAAAATAAAAACATATATAATAATAATAATTATTATTTTAAGATAAAATATAAATGAAAAACTAACTTATAACATACCTACCTACTTGTTTTTCCAAGTGTGGAAAACTCTTGAACGTATCAAACTTAAGAAGCATGCTTCAATAATTCGTATCTGGGAATTATAAAATAATGTATGAGGATGTTCTAACGTGTAAATAATGTTTTTTACGAGTGTGTGTTAATGTAATTATAAAGTTTTCTGAACTAACTTAGACTTTTATCTCGTTGGGTTGTAAGACACGTATACTTAGATCAATTGATTTACGATGAGAATATATATTATAGTTATAAACATTTAGTAAACGCATACAATTTTCACAATAATCAGGTATCTATTAAGTGAAAATAAAGTAAACACAATAAAATTTATTGGGTTGTAAAACGTTTTGTCCATAAAACAATTTAAATAATAATTAAAATAATATTGAGGGATAACAAAACATAAAATAATATAATAAAAATTTTAAACAGTTATATAATTATTTCGATCATAATTCGTAATATTACGAAAAAGAATGTCCGCATAACTGATATATTATAGTGTTTGGAAATACTAGACAAGATAACCAATTTTTAATCTCGTTAAATTAAGTTACATTAAAAATATTGAAGTTAAAATGAAGTTAAAAATGGTACATACGATTTTCAAAATCATTTCTATGGTTGTTCAAGAGTATGTCATAAAACACATATCAAACTTTCATAATATAATATTAAGAATCAATATATTTATACAATATAACTTATAATGAAAACATAAAAAATATCATATTATTAAATTCTACTAAAAATTTTAACTTTAGAAGCTTATAAAGAAAATATGGACTATTGCTTTACAAAATACGTATTTTGTAAACGAGTTATGGTGTGTATAAATAATATGTAGCTACAAAATTTTCAAACCATTAAACAAAAAATTGCAAATAATATAAAACATTTTTGAATAATTTTCAAAGTTCTATATATATATACAGAAAATAAAACAATCCGTTTCGATATCATAATAACTTTAAAATCGAATTTGTTAAAATCACAGATTTCGAGAATTGTTCAACTATTTTTTGGTAGTTTTTTTATCTTAAGGAAAAACTATTGACAAATTCGAAAAATTAGTAGTAGTTTAAAAGGAAAGTACCAAGTAGATGAAATTTGCTATTGAAAAACCTTATTGCTGGAAATCGGATAATTATTTTTACCCTTAAAAGTGTCTTCATACATAAAAATAAATTATATTATAAGGTAATTATTATAATCATTTTCTCTATCTTATCGCTTTTTATATAACTGATTTATAAGATATTTTATTCGATCATGTTATTCTGTATTGTTTCTAGAAATATATTTATCAACAAAATATAAAAAAGCATTCAAAAATAGTACATTATTAATGTTATCATGAAAAATTTTAAATTAACATAGTAAAAATTAAGATTTCCGTAAAATTTGCAGTTTTTTCATCATTTTTTGGTAGTTTTTCTTTTCCTGTAAAAAAACTTTTAAAAAATTTAAAAAATAAGCTAAATAAAGTAACATCTAGATACAATTTTCTACAGAATGCATACCCTATTCGTGGTAATCGGACCATTAATTCTATCTGAAATCATGCTTTCAGATATTTAAAAACACAAAATTTTATATTATTCAATTCTATCAAATATTTTAAATTTAAATTTAAAACTACTTAAATAGAAATTGTTACGATTTTCAAAATATTTTATAAAACGATTAAATAGCATATGATTAGTATATGATTTATAAAATTTTCAAACCGATAAACCCAAAATTGCAGGTAATATTTAACATGTTTAGAAAAAATTTCATAACTCTATACTTAGTCAGAAAATTAACCAAATAAATGGTAATTAAATATGTTTAGATATTTTAAACTATTTTCTAAATTATTATTTTAATAAATTATGTTTTTTTTTTTTTTTTTTACTTTTAAAGTTTAGACTGAATGTTAAAGAAAACTAAAGATAAAAAATTGATTGCATTAATCATATCTAACCTAACTAGGTGAATGCTTAAGTAGGTTAGCTATTATCTATTGGTTATTAAACATATTTGAAGTAATTATTTAATAAAAATATTAGTATTGAAAAACTATTATTATATGAAATCAACGATATAAAGAAGTTAATGAATATATGCAAAACTCTAATAGAATATTAATTTGAATAACAGTCTACCATCTCATAAAAAAAAAAAAAAAATTGCTGTCGCATAATGTCAATCAATGATGCCATACATAAATAGCTGTCCAAAACACAGTTAGGTTGACGCTAAAGATGTTATCTCGTAATGGATATTAATAAAATAAATTGAGATGGCATTAAAAACGAATATCAATCCCATATTTTTTGTAATATTAATTTAATACTAAAAAAACTATAATTATCTATTATGTACCTTGCTTTATGAGATATATAATATTTTAAATAGTTCATTTCAATACATGTACAATAGGGAAAATATTTCTGTATTATTATTTCTATAAATTATGTCATAAAACTATAAAGTGGTCAAAAACATGAGTATTGCATTATAGAATATAAGAAAATATGTCTATTACGCCCAAACTTTTTAATTATAATTTTATCTTATTAATTGGTGGTGTAAAAAAAAAAAAATTATCATAACATATTAACATAAATAAAATTGAAACATAATCATACAGAAGAATATTATTAAGTTTATTGTTTAATATATAAATATTATACTATTAGGTATACGAATATAAATTAATAATATATGTATAACGATTAGCGATCGTAACGTTTTTATAAAAATATTATGGTAATGGTTGTATATCATTATACATATAAGTATGATTATAATTTTATCATATTACGTATTGATATAAATCGAATTTAACTAAAAACTTGTAAATTCAATTTAAACTATGATTATATAAAATACAAAATTGAGTTATCGTATAAAGCTTTGATTATATTTAAGTAGAGGAAGTTTTTATTAATAATTTTTAATGATATAATAATTAATGTGCATTAAAACTACAGATTAGAAATATTATTTTAGTTGAATTTAAAAAACACATTTTTTATAACATAATAATACAAATAAATTTGAAAATTTAAAAAATTATAATTTTATTTATTTTGATAAGTATTTAAGAATAAAGAATAAATAATTTATGAATTTTTAAAACATTCGTTTTGGTTATAAAATTCAAATTTTTTTTTAAACAACTTTTTAATATTTTGAAATATTTTATTTATCAAATAAATCTTATTATCTTTAAATGATTGAGTATGAAAATTTGCAAGTTTTAAAAAAAATATTTTTATTTTAGATTCTGAACGAAGCAAGGAATGTATTAGTTTTACTTTGATGTCTGAAAACATATTTTCAGGTAGAAATAATGGTCCGATTACCACAAATATTGTATACTTACCATACTAAATTGCATTTAGTTGATACTTTATTTAGCCCATTTTTCAAATTTCTCAAATGTTTTTTCTTGAGAGAAAAATAACTACCGAAAAATGGCGGAATATCGGCAAAATTACGGTTTCCGTTAATTTAAATTTTTGATATCATAATAACCTATTTACAAAATATTTTGAAAATCCTAAGTCACAATATTTTTAGCTATATATAAGCTGTATAGGATATAGCTATGTAAGCTACTAAAGTTTGAATATTATAGTAGAATTAAATATTACGATATACTTTGTGTGTTTAAAAATCTTAAGACACTTATTTAGGTAGAAATAATAGTCCGATTTTTCCAAGTTGGGTATGCTTTCGGTTGCAAGTTGTATCTACTTAGTACTTTATTTAGCTTTTATTTTCTTCGAGAGAAGAAAAAATACCAAGAAACAACGGAAAAATGTCAAAATTCAAGGAAATCATAATTTTAATGAAATTGATTTTAGATTTTTATGATAAATAATGTAATTTTAAAACTATGAACTTAAATATATTGTGATAACTAATTTTATTTTCATTTTAGGGACTTGAACATTTTTAGAGTAATCTCATAGGTATTCTACACGTGTGGTAAAATTTTGAACCGATTATCAATATAATATATTGTATATATCACTGGGTTTCGCTCAGAACCTTATATTCTATTGCAATATCGTTGCATTCAAATCTTAATTTTAATAAACTATTAATTTTTCTAAAGACAGAAGGATTGAAGGAGGAACGTCCAAAATCGACCTTTCTGCTTTTTAATATTTTTACTTTAATAATATATCCTAGTATAAGAATGTGTCGAAGGTGTCTCTAATGAATGGGTTTGGGGGGGGTGGGGGGGGGGCAAGACATATTTATCCAAAAACATTATAAAAAAAAAATAATAACAATTTTTACAACATAAGTTTAATCTATCTATTTTAAGTTTTACAACCATCACGATCGAATAATTAAATTTAAACAAATTTTCTACAATTAATTTTAATTAATTTTATATTTGATAATTTTAATATTAAATTATTACATACTTAATAGTTTGTGATGAATTATATCATTTCAGTATTCAGTAAATTCCTTATTGAATGACATATATCTGTATTATAAAAAAAACTTACCAAGTTCGATAGACTATAATATAATATGTAATTTTGTTTTTAAAAATATACAATTTTTTTTTTAAATTAAGGCTGCCTGGGAAAACGCGACTTTAAGAGCCCCCCCTTCAAAGTGGCCAATGTTTTATAGGTAGCTGTTCTCTGAATTTTATTACACCATAGTCTTTTCTGTATTTATATTTATGATTTATGAATTGAAATATTTTTCCGTCTAAATTATTACAATTATAATCAACATACAGTTTCGCGTTAGATTGTATTTAAAGGTTCAAGGAAGATACATTTTATATTTATGATGTTTAATCCTTAACTTATAAATTGAATTCAAATAAATAAATACGCTCAGTAGTAAATTTTTTACAGAATATCATATAATTAGAAATTATGACTACTAGCAGGGCTCAAATTTAAATGCTCCAAAAACAACACATTTTTTGCGCTCAAAAAAATGTCCTAAAAAATTAATTTTAACTGCTATAAATGACCAATAAAAATTAACCAAATGTTATGTTAATGAATCAAATTATGTACCTGGAATGTGCCTTATCCTAGGTTCCTAGAGTATTAAAAACAAAATGTAATTTGAAATATAATCCGGGCACTAAATTTTAGTAAATATTAACACGATATACACTTTAGAAACATAATTCATAAGGACACTCCAGTAAATATTTGTATAACAATTAATATTACAGACAAGTTCAATACATAATTTAAAACTTTACTAAATATGTTTTGAAAAAAGTAAGACAATTGTTTAATAACTAATTAAAGAATTATTTATTTTATTATAGTTAAAAACATATATCATAATGTTACATACATGTAACATTTTATAAGTTATATATGTTGTATAACATGTAACATGACCATGACTACCAAAATAATTTGTATATAATTTATATTAGGTATACAATATCGTAAATATATACATAATGCATATTATTTCCATTTATTGTTATAATACATAAATAAACGATATCGTTTCTAATGATCCAATTTAATTTACCATATTATGCATATTTAACGAACATCAGTCTCCATATTAAATGAGCAGATCAGTAGCTCTATTTTGTTGTACGTAAAGTGTAACGGAAGGTTCATGACAGTAAGCTCAGTAATTAATGACAAACTGCTGTAGGTATACAGTTCATTGTTCTTGCGTTGTTTTCATTTCCTCTTACAAACATTTAACTATCATAATAGATTATGACGTATTTCTGGTTTAAAATTGTAATATCGGAAATAATAATCACTATATTCTATTTAAATTTAGTATAACGTATAATAAGAAATTGATACTTCGTACCTATTTAATTTTCATTTAATCAGTAAATGGCGTACAATAAATAACAGTACATGTTTATAAATAATGCATATCATTAAACTATTTTCATTAATAATAATAATAATAAAAATAAGAATCTTTATCATTATTTATAAGGTTAATAAATCAATTTAAACAAGTTATATAATAATAATAATTATTATTATTAATATTAATTCCATAGGTAGTTTTATTCCAAAAATATATTTTTTATATAAAAATTGTGTGCATTTCAAATGTATGTTATATGAGTGAATAAATGCCTACTTTTATGTTATATTTTTGTTTAGCATTTAATGAATTCGATTATTCGATGCTATTATATTCATTATAATTTTATTTTATTCTAACTATTAAGAACAAAAAAGTAATAAATATTTATAATTTATACATTGTCACGGAAATAAGATAGGTAGAATCAATATTTAATATAATAATATATTCAATTCTGTCGTTATCTATTATAATTTAAAAATTGTATACGTGACATTATTATACAAGATTAAGACCACATAAAAAAACACGTTCATTCTAACATTTTGAATATTATGCCATCAATAATTAAGCCAAATTAAGTTTAAATGATGTTTTCAAATAACATATTACGTATATTATAACAATCGGATTGAACTCTGACAAGATATTACACAACCGCCATTGGGTTTTCGCAAAATCAGTAATAATCTGTGAAAAATTTATAATTTATTATTCAAATATTAAAACAAATATCAGTGTTGCCAATTTTTTTGAGTAAAATAATTAAATTAAATTTTTTATTTCATTTGATTCTTTAATCAAATTAATATTTAACTATATATCTGATGACAAGTATCAAATATGATATAATTTTTAATCATACTTATTTTTCTCCCAAAATATGACGGCTGATTATGAGATACCTATTATCATATTTTCTGGATATCATATTTTCTACTAAACGGATGCGGAAAAAATGTGTTTCTTTTTTCATATAAAAAAAATACTGTTAAAATATTCTGGTGCACAATTTAATAATTTAAAATATTTGAATTCTTATTTGTGAAACGTGTTTTATGTTCAGATAAAAAAAAAGTTGTCTCAGAAAACATAATATAAGGAATAGTGCAGAATAGAGGTACCTATACTCAAGGCCGGGTTAAGGATCTATTGGGCTCCAGGGCTGAAATTTCATATGGGCCCTTTGACAAAACATGCATTATAAAGTTGCTTGCAAAACATTATATTTTTTAAAACTATTTCACAAATATAAATTCCAGTAAAATTTTACAATAAGGGTAAAAAAGAGTTGATACTTGTATAGGTATAAACAAAAACTATTTTATCAGATAACATTTTTTCTTGCTATACTTAAAGCCGATTTTTTAGTACTTTATTTGAGTCTATTGATTTTAACAAATCATTCTCAGAATATAAAATCATTTGTATGTCTATGTTTTTTTGTGTTTGAATGGTTCTATACTTATTTTTTTATTCTAGTTAATTTTGAAAAAAAAACCCTCTCAGCAGAAAAATAAGCCACAGAAATTGTTAAATATATTTTTAAAAATGTAAATATATAAGAAATACATCTTCATTGACTGATTTCTAAATCAATCAAATGTGATAATATCAGTTGGATCAAAAGACGGTTGACAAATCCTCCAGTGTTCTCTAAATTGTACAAGTTCGTTTACCAAAGTAGAATACACATAATTTTTATACTTTGAACTATAGTTTGTGACGCTGAAATAAATTTTTTCATTAGATTTTGTTTAGTAAGTTATAAATAAAAAAAATGGCAGTATCACAGTGAATAAATAGTATTAATAATCGTTGATAATATAAATAAAAATAACAATAAAATTCGTCTTTTCAACTATAATAATTTTATATGTATTTGGTTTTATTTTGTCGATAAAAAAATTGTTATTTTAAAAATGCAGGTAAACTATAATTTAAAATCACAGAAAAATGTGTATCGTTTTAAAATTGTGCCCTACCACATTTGTGTTTGATAGGACCCCAGCTAAACATTCCTTTAATACGGCAATGCATATACTAATTCCATATAGTGTAGGTAATAATAATATAAAGGATTCGACTTATTCGATTTATATAAAAATTATCAACGAACATGCCTACCGTGTTTGTACTGTGTGTTGTGTTTTATGACCGATTCAGCCGTCTTCCGTGCGATGTAAAACCATTCACTCGTGTTGGTCAAATATTTATACTCGACCGCCAAATCCTTAGCCAATATTCCTTCGCCTTTGGGCAACCTATATGCGTACGGGCAAAATAACTGATAGTCTTTGTACTGATGTTGATCGTAACAATTTCCAGCTGCGAAAATGTCGTCGTCGAATTCCACCATGGATATCACGCCGGCATGCAGCAAATACTCCGAATTCATTACTTCGGGGCCAGCGTACTTCCATAATCTAGTCAGCATATTTGCTCGGTTAACGGCCACGTCTGCTTCCACTCTGAACCGTTCCTGAAAAATAAAAGCTAAATGTAATCGTTTGTTAATATTATAAAATTAAACGATATTATGAAATTGTTAAAAACGATATCACTGATTTCGTTTAATATTTTTCAGCTCGAGACGTGAAATTATGATACAATATTATTTAATTCTTACAACAAGTGAGTATTTAGAATCGTCTTTTTTTTTCTTTTTTTTTTTTTAAAAATAATTTACACATTAAAATAGCTGAATGAAGAATAAGAAAACATATTTTTCAAACATCATTACGTCCGATCAATATTAATCATATATTAATTCAATGTTTAAAAATAAATAGGTTTTCATTTTCAAACCAAATAAATATGGTCTAATATGTGTCATATGGTGATGACGTGAAATAGAAAACTGTCAAGCTAATTCATGAGTTTAACAACTAAATATTTACATAATATTATTACACTAGTATACCTTTCTAATAAATTATAAAATAAACATTTATGTGAATTATTAATACAATGTTTTTTATAACTAGTTATGAAATATTATATTTATTTAACGTCAAAATACCAATTTAAATCAAACATAAAACATTTCCAGTCGTGGTATATGTCAAAGTAAATTTATTAACTCATATTAAAATTTGTCAATGACCTATTAAAAAGAAACATATTTTTTAACATTTATAGTATGTAGTGAATAGTGTATTTTATAATTAAAAATATAAGTTTTTATTATTTATTTGACTTTGTAATTGAAATAATTTTAACAGTAGGGTGATAATTGTATTATAATTAACATTACACTCATGTAACTTTCAAGTATTTAGATTTTATTGGATAAATAATATGTTATAGTAAATTCAAAAATAAAGTTATATTATACGTAAACTTTTTAAATACACATGACTAATATTATTTCATTACCCATTGAATAAACAATTAAAATAAAATAATATTAGATATTTGATATAATAAGTAATTTTATAAAAACGTGACATATTCTTTAGGTTTTTAATTTTCAATTTCAGTTCAGTTTTTAATGGTAATAATATTAAATATGTACACACTACACAATCCTCAATCTTCAATTATAACACTTGATGAAAAATTATATTAGGTTAAGTTTGCTCAATTCTTTGTTTCAATAATTATATTGCCCCATTATTTTTCTTCTTGGTAGTTGTATTGTTATCTTGGCCACATTAATCATTTTTAACGTTTCATATGTTGGAAAAAAAAAATCCATATTATAATAGAAATTATAATAATAGTTTTCATTTATAATTCAGCAAACATAGATAATTAAAAATATTATGTGGGTAGTTGATTTAACTGATTGAGTAGATAATTTATATATATATATATATATATTCTGTACTTCATATAGCTACAGGTAAATAACGTTGTCTTAATATTTGCATCAATAAATTTAAATTCAAATTGTTTATCACTTAGGTAGTTTCATGACTATTTATGCCTTTTATTACAATATTCATAAACCATTTTGTTAATTCACCATAATAAAACTAAATGTATAAATACTTAATATTCTAATGGTAGATTTCAAAATATTTATAATTTATATATTTCATCAAATTCTCATACGGTACCAATATTATTTTTATATAATATTATAATAACGCTATTATAGTAATTTCTGTATAAATGAAATTTAGTAATAATTAATATTATTTTTGTATTATATAATTATTTATATAATGATTTTAATGTAAGTAAATCGTCAAACACAAAAAACAACAGGTTTAAAAATGTTAATTGTATACTCATTATATTATATTAGGTAATGATGTTTATTGGGAATCGGAAATTTTATTATCAAAATAAAAGAAAAACCAACCATAAACATAAATTATTTAATTTTTCTTTTTCATAAAAAATACATTGGTATATCGTGTATTATGTATATACTGTATTTATAAATTATTTAAAACAATAGTATAGTTGCTAAAAAACTTAATTAAAATAATTTGATATTTTAGAAGAAAATTAAATCGTTAGTCGTTAGGTTAAATACAAGTTCATACTTTAAAAAAATTACAGGATATTTATCTTAATTAAAATTACCTTAACTTTAACTTTTAACTTATTAATGTCCAGCCTTGAGATGTATTCTAGCATTTTCAGTAATTAATCAAATAACTATAATAAATTATATTATTTGTAATTACTATTGTATAATATAACAATAATATTATTTTGTAGTATAATAAAAGACTGTTCTGTTGTGATTTTTATGATTGACTTCATAATAATGATTCTAAAATCTAAGATTTTGAAAATATACAGTTTGATATTAAACAATGTTTGTATTGTTAAATTTAAACTTGTACGTACCTATAGTTCTTTTTTTTTTAAGTTTTTATAATACTTATAATAGTATAAATAAAATGCATTTCTGATGGAATTATATTTTTCTTTTCAAATAGTGAAAATATTATTAATTAATAAACAATATAAATTATAATAAATTGATGGTACCAACAAAATAACATATTGGTTTTACTCTAAAATATTCCATACTAGATATTCTTGGAAGGTAACATATTATGGTTATTTTAGAATATAGTGGAAATAGCATAATATATTTTAGCAATTTAGGTCTAAAAATCTAATAGATACAAATGAAATTGTATAGAAAAATGTAGTTTTATTTATATTTTATAATCTAGTGAATCAATTTTTTTTACATGATTATACTTGAGTTCATTTATAAAAAAAAATAATAGCAATATCTACACACCTTTTAAACAACTAACAGAAGAGTTTTTTCACAAAAAGCACTAATTTGCTCTTAAGATATATTTTTATATTTTATAAGTAATACAAGTAATTTAATAGTTTTTTACATTTTTTATTATTTAAATAAAAACTATAAAGAAATATTGTTTGTTAGCATTAATTGTAATATTTCAGTAATCGTCATAAAAACTGAAACCACAATAATGGATCATACCTAATACATAGTGATATTGATTTATATCAAATATTAATTTTATCTTAAATTGACATAATATAAATAATATGGAAAATTGTAATACAAATAAAAATATTTTATATTACAAGTATAGGTAAATGATTTATGGATATATTGTAGGATAGAGAATACAGAGTATAACTTATTTGATTTATTGCAAAATAAAAATAATTTATCGTAGAATCATGAAACAATATCAATTTAAATTAATAAAATCTCTATTGCTAATTTATATTTAATTATATTCTGCAAAAATTAGAAAAAAAAAAGAAAATTATACTATTTTTAATTTCAATAGACCAATTATACTGATTGTCATTAAATTTACTTACTTGTATTAATTTTAAATAATTAACATGTACAATAATATTCTACAAAGGTTCTACAAAAATATTAAAAAGAATAATTGTTTAAAGAAAAATGAAATAAAATATTATACGAGCAAATATATTTAAATAAATATAAATTAAGTTTTAACAAACATTTTTCAAATTTCTATCATTATTAAAATTCTATATTTTTCAAATTAATATATTGTATTTTTTTTTATTTTAGCTAGCCTTACGTCTATCCCAATTTAAATTACTAAAATAATTTTGTTATTGTAGGTAAATAAATATTTGCCTAGGTCAATATTTATCATATTCAAAATTAATTCTTGTGCGCTATTAAATAAGTAATTTAAATGTTATCCAATCTTCCCTTTTATTCTACTTAACTCGAATTTTTCATGCTTATCGTGGGTACGTTATTATTTATAATTGTTTAAACAAATATTATCGAGCCAAGAGGGAATTTTATTTATTATTTAAAATATTAAAACCCCTTCAATAACGGTTATTGAAATTCTTAAAATTACATTTTATTTAAGTATAAAAAATAATAATACAAATAATTAAAAGTAAAAATAAACAATAATACAACTTAAAACCATAATTTATACTTTACTGGAATTGTCCGTATTGCTACGATAGTAGCCTTATGTAGTATCTACAAATGTATCTCAATTATACTAGTTTTTATTCTCGTCATAAACAATGTAATTTTTCAATTTAAATCGCCAACAACAATAAAAACCCTTTAATAAAATCGTTGTTTGGGCAAACAATAAATTTGTGAGAATCATTTTATATGAGATATTTTCGAAAACGTCCACAACTAATTACTACTAATCGAAATTAAGTAATTACGCATAATAAAATAACATTTAATCTCGTCTTATAGTTTAATAAAATCAGAAAATATCTGATAATACATAATATTTTTTCTCTTAAAATCCAAAATATCATTTTAAACCAGAAAATAATAAACACCACAATACTATTTTATGTATCATAGAAAATAAATTAAATGCATATATGTTCGTGTTAAACTTTATTGAAAAACTAAAATGTTTGGATTTATAGTAAAACTATGTATTATTTAACTATATTTATATTTAATAACATTAATATTAATATATGAAAAAATATATTTTAATTTAAAACAAATTATATTATAATCATTTTATGAATTACTCAAATGTCTGAATCTTTAAAAGAATAGTTTTATAACATTCAGAAATTCAGAAGCACTTAAGTAATGAGTTTTTTGCCATTAGTATAAAAGTAGATTTTTAATGTGGTAATAGTTTTATTTCCGTTAAAGGTGAGAAATTCATTATTATACAGAAGTTAAATTATTAGTTATAACATCAATGAGAATAATCAAGTTTTTCTAAAGGTGAAAACGTTTACACTATTTATTATTGACTGATATAAATTGAAAATTGAAATATCGAATAATTTCATAGTATTCTTTTATTGATATTTAATATTTAATTATGTTATTAAAATTATTCAAACAAATTAATTGAAGGAAACAACATTAGCGAATTGCACAAACTTTATTCAGAATCTAAAATTGACATTAAATATACAATAGGTTCACTTATCCAACACTATTAACCAGAAATGTAAATACGACTTTTGACCTATAATTAACCGTAAAATAATTTTAGCAAGTGTTTTCTGATTGGATTAATAATTATTTGATTAAGTGTAACAATTATAATTAATCTTTACATAAATCCAAATATAATATAAATATAATTTTAATTTTTAGTTTAAGCAATTTTAGTTTAAATGTATTGGTTTTATCATGTTGGTGTAATTTTTTTTAGTTTGTTATAAATGTCAACAATTTTTAGGGTACAAGTTATTACGATTTATTACTGTGATCATGTTTTTTTAATAAAAAGTGACATACTTCAATAAAAAAAAATTCATGATTTGATAAAAGATTTAAATCTAGAATGTAATTTAACATTATATAAAATCAAATTTTAGTGCATAAACTAGTGCCATTTTGCGTCTTGAAAAACCCAATTGTCCTCTGTCGAAGTCAATTATTTAATTGTATTGAATGTGAAAAATACAATTGATAAAGCGAAATACAAAATTGGTAAGGCCGTACAACTAAAGTTGAAGACAGTTTTAGAAAAAATTCTGGATTTAAGTCAATATGTACAGTCTCAAAAATTTTGAACGGCAAAGAAGTGTCAAAATTGGAACTGCCAAATGATTTAGTTCTCGATGATGTGATATATTTGAAATTTGCGCCGATAACATCTGTGGACGTGGAGAGATCGTTTTCTTTATACAAAACTTTGCTAACTGGTAATTACAGATCATTATATTTATATTTCATTTATATTTGAAAATTTGAAAGAGTCCTTTATAGTACAATGCAACAATAGAAATGCAATTGAATAGTATGTATCATTAACATTAAATAATATTTAAAATTTAAAATTGTTTATAATAATTTTTTAATTCATTTTTGTTTAAAAATGATGGTGTTGAATACAGAATTGTTTTCAAAATATTACAAAATATCAAAGAATATTAAAATATCTTATTATCTTTTTGAATATTTATATAATAAACAGGTACCTAAAATTTAATAAAACCGTTTTTAATTAATTGTTTTCAAAATTTATAAATTGTGCTTAGTTATTCTAAGAATTAATTAGTGTTAACATAAAAAAATGTGTTTAATAAATTATTTTTTAATATTAAAAATACTTTTCATTTAAACTTAAAAATGTTCAAGCCTATTTCAGTTTCATTTACCTGGTTAAAATTCTTTTATTTGTAGCTTTATTGGCAATTTTTCAATTCCTTTATTGTAGGTTTTTAGTGTTTCATTTTCCTAGCCCTAGTAATAATATTATAGGATGTAAGTCTTTGGTAGAGAATTTTATGAAAGAGGTACTTTATAATGGTCATTTTTTTCGTTTTTTTTCATTTTAGGACTTCAACCGTTATCACATAAATATCCGGTAAGATCATTGGACAATACCCCAGACTTATAATGTAAATGCCTGATATTTATAATAAAACACTACATATACCACACATGATATTAATTTCGATATAAATATTATTATGTCCATTAAATATTAAATATGTTTACTTACATTTTACTAGAGGTACGTGTATCTTAAAATTCAGTTAGGTACAAATTATCATCATAATCATATAAATTCATACAAATTACATACTAAATTCTCGAAAATTAATTTTTCAAGAATATCAAATTGGTGGGGTGAGGGTAACGTACGTACTTACTATAATAGTAGCACAGATAATATTAAACCACATAAATCACTTTGTAATTGTTTGATAACAGTGATATTGCAATCTTACCTCATCTCAGCATGATCACATATTAAGAATTAACTTATTGTAAAATGAATTTAGTTAAAATCTGTGAAAAAAAATCGAAAAATATTTTTTTTTTATTATTAAATAGGTACCAGTAACAGTTTAATTTTTAAAATTAAGAAATTTGGTTTCCGAAAAAAAATCAGCTTCTCAACTTTATGTCCGGAATCGGTAAACATATACTGATTTCCTAGATTCCGGTTTAAGTCACTAATTCTACAAGAATATTGTTAATATTTTACATAGGGAAAAATATAAAAATGAAACAATTAAAGACTGCAAAGCTCACTGTTTAATATCCTATTTTAATGCAAAACATTATCATTTTAGTAAAGACCTTCAAAGAAAAAATATTGTAATATTTAATGTTTAAACAATATATTCTTATTTTATTTTTAATATCAGATAATATAATAATTAAGGTAGAATATAAAATTATAAATGTAATACCTGAAGGAAAAAGTTATAAATATATTATTGATATATAAATAAAGAATGTTTATTAATGTTAATGAAATTATTGTTGACCCCAAAAAGTAAAAATACGTATAATTATGATATTGTAAAGAATATTTTTATAATTTTTTTTTTTATATTATTTTTAATAATATTATATTGGAAACGTTTAAAATATACATGGTTACAAACGTTGATAAAATTAATTATCTCGACCCAAATATATGTTATCTTTAATATGATTTCATTTTCAAGGTTTACAATATGAGTAATTATTTTTCAATTTGTATTAAAAATATTCAGAGTGTGATCTATAAATATATACTACTATCAGTACATATATATTGTTCTTTATAGACAAATTACAGTATTTTTTAATCATCAATGAAAGTTTGTTACTAAAGTAATTACGTAATGTAATTTAATATGCTGTCATTGAAATATAATAAAAAAATAATAATAGGGTGTTATTCTTTAATAATCGATTGTAATAATATATTATTTGTTTCGAAAAATCTAAAATATTAGATATTTAAATGTGTAATACTGTAATAATAGGAAATTCAATACAACAATAAATAATTTAATTCTACAGAAATATAATACTCGAATATATACATAGTGATAATAATTATATAATACAAAAATGATGCTTGTTGGGAAATATATAATATATATACAAACGTTTTTTGTGTTATCTCCATTATATTTTAAATACAAACTTCTGACCACCTCTTGTATATATATATTTACATCAGTTAGTAATAAAACTAAAGTTTAAAATAAAAATACATATACATATAATATAGAATTACAACTATATAAATAATAACAAATGATCCTTCAGTATCATAATTATTAATATTTTTATTTTTTACTTGTTTAACGGTTCTGGATGAGTACAGATTCATCATATTTTACTACCTAGTTAATGATAATAGACCATGAAAAAATATATGAATAATATATAATACTAAGAGTTTGAGAAACAGTTGTGGCAAAATGTGTAATAAAAAAACCAAATGATTGTAATATACGTGAGGCGTATATTTCTAAAATTAGATATTATAATCAAAAAGTTTTAAATAATATTTTTTACTTTGAGTTTTTAAAGCATTCTAGATCACAAAAAAAAACAATTTGAATATCGAATACATCTATATAATTATGGTTTAAAAAACTTATATTAAAAAAATATGTAAATGTATGAAAACCAATTATTATTTGTACTTTATATTATGCAGTCATATACTAAATGTTGGACATTTTGAAAAACACGGTGTTACTTTAATAGTTTAAATATTTATAAAGGTATTCAGTTAAATTGAGACATAGTGTATAAGAATAGTTAATTTTTTAAAAAAAAAATAACAAAATATATTTCCCTTAAAAATTATTCATAATTTGTTGATAATATAGTTGGGCGTTAACGAGTTAAAAAGTTAAGTTATATAACGATTTAAATACCTATTTTTAAGTATTGACTTTTCACTTTATAAGTTATGTTTATTGTAAATATCCACGTTATTTTTCAGTTTATAATTATTTAATTAACTTAAAGTTATACTTAAATTATAACAATATATTTTTTTAAAAAATAAAATAATATTATATTTAATTCAATACACAACACTATTATATTTATACTTCTTCCACTGTAGTTCAACTAAAATGTAAAATTAAAAACCAAATTATTTATAGATAATTTATATACTCGTACAATGTAGTGTGTAGAGGTAGACTATATTATGTACTAATGTGGCTATGTATGTATGTCCTTTTGTATGACTATTGTATAAACAATAATTTAATATTAATTCATTCATTCGTATTCATCATTCTGTACTTTCGTATACCGCAATTCATGTTAGGTCTATTACCTATTTCTGTAACTGCGAATTTTAAGATATTTTAATAGTTATAACTTATTTTAAAAATTTACGTTTATCTTATTGTTAAATGGTATACGTAATAATATAAGTATAATTACGTTTTTGTAATATAATATTATATTATTTATGATATATTTATATATAATGATGACAACATTTGAAATATATTGCAGACAGCAATTGTATTTAATATTATGAGCAAATCACTTACACAATCACGGAATATTTCAATTATTCTTTTAATAAATAATTATTAAGAGGTCGTCAATAATAATTACTGTTATAATGTTAAAATAATATTGCTTTGATTTTCACTCCATCAGTAACTACAGATGACGTAATGGCATAAAATATTCAAATATCTATCTATTTTTAATTTTTTTTTACAATTTTAATATGTTTATAATATAAAGTAATTTACACTTTAACTCCAGCAGAGAAAGTTTTATTTTACTTTATAATAAAATGTTCATTTTTTACCAAAAAAAACATTATAGTTCATAATTATTTTAAAATTCTATCATGTTCTTTTATACTATTTTAAATACCAGTCTTATAAATGATACTTTTATAGCAAACTGACCAATTTTACTATTCGTATAACACAGTACATATAATATATTTTTAAACTAAATTATATAGTATACGTATTCATACTTTAATTTATAAATTTAACTTTATTTAATTTAAAACAAAATTAACTTTTTTTTCAAGTAACTTTAACGTTTAAAATTAAACAAATTAAAAATAACATTTAACTTGAACATTTCTAAAATAGCTTACTAGACGAGTTGAACAATATAATTAACTTGCTTGGCCTTGGATAAAATTATTATCTGTTGAAACATAGATTTAGATTTTTATTTTCAATTTAAAATAATTACATTTTGTTTTTATCAAGTTTTAAAAATAGATGTATAGTTTTTTAAACAAATAATAATTTCTTCGTTTGTTTTATAAACTAAATATTTATATAAATTATGTATTAGCTACAAGATCATATGTTTATGAAACATTTAAATTGTTAATTGAATTAGTACATTTATATCAACTATTAGAACAAACTATTAGTAATTATAACAGAAAACCTAAAGTATCTAAACACAAAGATTATTTTTAGCCAATCACAATATTATTAAAACACTTATGAAATTGTTTTAATAATTTAAACAAGTTATATTTTATTATATTTTACGATTAACCGTATGCCCTAAGGTATTTAAATGAAATTAGCATGTATTAATATCTACTTTGATGGTTATCTACTTTAATATTTATTACATTATTAATTTAAAGTAATAACTATTTTGATTAAAATTAATACAATACTTATCACGTACTTATTATATAAGTTGGATGGTTTTATCAATCATTCGTCCCTTCGGTCCTAAGAGAAATTAGTGGTTTATTATACTTAAGATTTGAATACAATGATATTGCATTAGAAAATATGATTCAGAGATAAATTTCTGAAACACAATATATTACAATTTATTACAATGATTATCCATTCCAAAATTTTACCACTCGTTTAAATTACTAATGTAAATATTAAAAATAAATTTTAAATTACTACGACCAAATTCCAAAGAGAACATCGTTAAACCCAAAATTGCTGGTAATATTAAACATTTTTGGAAAAAATTTCGAAGCTGTATATGTAGTCGGAAAATCAACCAATTCATTCCAAAATTTAACAACGCATGAAAACTACCAATGTAGTGAAAAATTTCAAGGCCCTACGATCAAAATGTAATTAGTTATCACGAAATATAAAAAAATAAAATAACAGAAATTTTTGTAGTAATTTAAGTAATTTTGTCGATTTTTCGCCATTTTTTGGTAGTTTTTCTTCTCTCAATAAAAAACATTTGAAAAATTCGAAAAATAAGCTAAACAACGTACTAACTAGACCAATGTTTCTCAGCCGATAGTCCACGGGCCAGTCATAGGTGATTCGCGGTCCCATAGATTTTTTTCTCGACTTCTATTAGAAATTAATATAATAAAAAACTGATTAGTATTTGAGAGGAATATACTTAAGAAAACTTCAAAAGGGACTGATGTAATGCAAATTAGCAATTAGCATTAGCAATTATTTTAAACATCATAATCTCAAGTGGGAGAAATTAGTTGGCTTTTGTACGGATGGAGCTTCAGCTATGGTAGGATCACGTTCAGGTCTTGCAACATTAGTAAAAGAAAAAAATTCGTTAACTTTAACGACACACTGCGGCATTCATCGGCAAGTGTTAACTACATAAACATTACTAAAAGAATTAGCTAATGTTTTGAAACTAACAATATAGTTAGTGAACTTTGTGAAAAGCAAAACATTTAACACACGTATTTTTAAAAGATTTTGTATCGAATTGGACTCCGAATATGACATATTACTTTTTCATACAGAGGTTCGCTGGCTTTTAAAAGGGAATATACTAAAACGATTGTATAAACTAAAAAAGGAAATGAAAATATTTTTAAATGAGAAGGATTCAAAATTACTGGAAAAATTTTGTGATTTAAAATTTGAATTACAACTTGCTTATTAAGTAGATATTTGTTAACAATTAAATAACCCTTATTTGCAACTTCAAGATTCAGGAAATAAAATTCTTGGAAGGTAGAGCAAATGTTTTTATTTTTGAAGATAAAATTCGTGCTTTCGAATGCAAAATTAATCTATGGACAAATAAAAACGATAACAATAATTATTCGGCTTTTGAGACATTCCAAACCTTGCCAACGACAATAAATAAGATGTTATAAGAATCAAAATTGCACATAATATAAAATAAAAATATCTTGAAAAGAAATAATGTTAATTTACTCGTTACTTTCCGGAATGGAACGAAGTCAACAGTACTCATAAAATAATTCGGAACCCTTTTTACGCAAAAGTTGAAGAAGTCGAATTACAAAATATGGACTGCAAAAATATGTTTGATTCTGGTATGAATCTTGAAGAATTTTGGTACAAAAGGGCAACATTATATATTCAACTCCGAGAATTTTCCTTACGTTATTTACTTATTTGTGTGAACAAGGATTTTCTAGTCTACTTCTAATGAAAATTAAACAGAGAATCATTTGGACGTAAGTGACGACATGCATTTAACTATGAGCAACATTCCACCGAGAATTGAAAAACTTGTCAAAGAAATTCAGTCACAAAAATCACATTGAGATTAAGATCTTGTTAATGAGTAAAAAAAGTCTTCCTAGTTTCGTAAAATTGAGGTGGTCCGCGACCTATAAAATGTTATCGAAGTGGTCCTCGGTAGTAAAAAGGTTGGGAAACACTGAACTAGATAATATGTACTAGTGAAAACATATCCTATTCATGGTAATCGGACCATTATTTCTACCTAAAAAACTGTTTTTATACATAAAAAAAAAAATAAGATCTTTGTAAAACCAGTTTCTCGCTTCACTCAAAATCTAAAACTATACAAAAATGATCATATCAAATTATGCATACATAATAAACAAATTTCTATTAAAATTAAAATAAATATGAATTTAATTAATGCATTTATAATACTGTCTATTTATTAATAATTGTGTTATTCTCATTTACCATTAAAAATTACCCAATAATAAACAGCAACCTACTGAACAAAAACATTCATCAGGAAAAAATTAATATTAATTTAACTTAAACAATTTTTTTTTAGCCAGTGACTTTTAAAGTATAATTTATACCGTCATTTTGTGTAGTTTTATGTTAAAATTACATGAATACATTCATTAATATGCTAATAAATTTGTAAATCTGATTAAATAAAAGTAATATAAACTTAATGCCAGAAAAAAGTGTGATTAATGTTTACAGAATACATTACTGATCATAAAATACTAGTGTTTTGTATCATAATAAAATAATATCATCAGATACAT
The DNA here is from genome assembly GCA_013282895.1 of Eriosoma lanigerum. Lineage (NCBI taxonomy): Eukaryota > Metazoa > Arthropoda > Insecta > Hemiptera > Aphididae > Eriosoma > Eriosoma lanigerum. Next base: position 15,515,210 of record CM023357.1, read on the forward strand.
TATATTATTGATTATCAATAAAAATAGTTTACTGATTAATAAAAAACCTTTAAAAGATTAAAAAAGACCTTTACAAATAAATTCAAATAATTATTATAAAGTCTTGTAAGGAGAATAAAATTATTTAAAAAATGCACACATTTCTGGTATTTCAGTTGAACTTACATTTTAAAAACTAATTATCATATTTAATTAAAGTAACATTGTCAATTTTTTTTTTTTTTTTTTTGTAAGCTATTTGTAAATTAATTACATCCATCAAAGAAGTTTTACGTGTTTTAAGTTTTTCATATCAACCTTATAAATCTTATACATTATAACTTTCCTGCTAAATGTCAATCTTATTTTAAAGTATTATTGATAGTGAATAATTTCGAATAAATATGAAAAATATAAATTTAGTTGAAAATTAATATTGTAGATAAGTAAGCTCCAAAAAGTAACTATTTTCTATGTAATATATTAATTGTTATTTTGTACATTTTATACACACTTACAATATTTATGGTTGTGTGAAAGAATTTTAAAACGTGTAGAATTTTGTTGGGGTTAGAGAAATAGTAAATCAATAGATACATATCAATATTATGGACTTGGACAGATCCATTAAAAAGTTAAAATTAAGTACCTATATAAACTAACAATGACTTCTGAAAATATTTTTCAGTATAACAATGGATTATATTACATTTAGATACTTTACAAAATAATTTTTTTATGATTTTTAAAGTGCTACGGGGTCATTAAAGAGGTCATATTATTATCGGCTTATTCTAGTGGATGAAATCTGTTATCATATGAAAATACATAAATAATAGAAATGTTATATTATATATTTGTTTAGTGATTTTATAAAACTAGTTGACAAAGAAATGTGTGTTCCAGTAAATGAAAAAATCTTATAAATGTAATGATGTTATAAAATATTAAAATGTTCTATGAAATTTATCAGATAGGTGACGCAGTGTAAACTATAGTAATTTTTAAGACTTTTAAATATTATTTACTGATTATTTTTCAATCAGTTTTTTTCTACGACTTTAAGATAATATGCAATTAGAATCTGTATTCAATAGGTTTAAGTTAGGTTAAGTTAGGTCAGTCTTATAATAACTATTAATTTTAATTTTATAAATTTTTATAATTAATGACTAGATATATAATATTATATTTTTGCGTCTAGCTTTCCCTACAACATAACTTCTTTGTAATACTTTTAAAATTTGATTATATTTATATATTGTTTGTGTACAATATATATGTTTGTATATTGTATATTAAGATAATATTAATTTTTTGTACTAAGTTTAAAATAAAAATTCTAAAATTATTACTTTCATGTTTTGTAAAAATTATAATGTATAACTATTTTTAGAGATTAAACTTTTTAATTATTAATAATAAAATTATGTTTTAATATTATGCATTTTTTAGATTTTAAACGGCGCGGTGTATAGGCATTTTCGCTTCATCTATGAGTTTTATTATTAAACTTGCCTATATGCGAGTATAAAACTGTATAATAGAATATTACTATACTAAAAAATTGAATTCAACTAAGAATTTTATCATAGAGAGAACAATAATTTCGTATGGCAATTAATAAAATTAATATAATATTGAAAAGGTATGAAATTTTTACTGGTAATTTCTTAAAATGATATATAATAAATTAATAAACAAACAAACATAATGTATTACAATATAATTATAAGCTAAATAATATATTTTTTCATAATACTAAACTATTGAAGTATAATTTTATAGTTAGTTGTGATTTCAAAATTGTTTACTTTTAATGATATATTTATCATTATAACATATTGGTAGTAATATTTAGATACTGTCCAAATGAAATATCTATAATTAATTAGTATTTATTAAACTAAGTAAAACAATTGACATTTTTGTACAAATTTAACATTTTACCATGAAATGAATAAATAATAATTATTACACTTTACTAAAAAAACAATATTTGATTTAGTAAATAAATTCATATCTAGATAATTTAAGAACACAATTAATGTATTTTAATCAATATTTTGCCGGGCGAGTTAAAATTATGTTCTAATATATTATTATTGGGAGAATTATTTTAGTAGCCGATGATTTTATTCGTTTTATTTTAGTACATGTCTAATTTTCGATTAAAATCTTTTATATTAGAACTAATATAATAATGCGATTTACCTCGTGTGGCTATTTATCTAAAACTATATACACATATACTTATCTAAAATTCGTATTTTATTTTGTTAAGAAGTTATAATTTAAGTATATGTAATTAATTAATATGATTAATGTTATATATATATATATATTATAATTAATTAATACATATATATATTTATAAACATTATAGTCTTTTATATAGATACGAAAAATATTATTACTATTAATATTAATTTAACTCTAAATATATATAAATTATGCTAAAAATGTAAAATTTAAATGTGCATAAATATTTATATTCATTAAGATAGTTTTATCACACTTTAAAAACAATACCAATAACCAAGCAAATAATTACATCAAATTATATTTGAAAATATTATAAAACTGCCCTAATGTAAAATCAACGTATATATGATTATAAACTATAATATAAAATTGTATTGTAGATATTTTTTTACGATTTTATGGCAATTTTTTTTGCTTTTATTCCTTATTGCCACTAGTTCTGCGATCTTGATCAAGTCAAACATCTTATTGTTACCTTTTCTCGTTTTAGTCTTGGCCATAACATCTTTTCTTATCATTATTTCCACCCGTCTCTTAATTCTTCCACTTGAAAAATCACATTCATGACATTAACTAACTACATCATTCTCTCCTATCCTTTCTGTCTTCAACGAAATATTTCTTTTTCGATTATTTCTTCCTTCATATAAAACTTGTCCGTCCCATCCCGTTATAACATTCAGTTTATCTTGAATTTTAGAAAATATTCATGTTTTATAATTAAATATATTATTTTTAAATTTTATTTTCTCATTTTCTGTCTCGAATTTAAAGGCATCGTCTTGCTTTTACATTTTAATAATAATGATAATAATATTTTTATTTATAAAATATAATTTTTATTAGTAAAAAAATCTAGCAGTCGATTCTTGGTGTTTCTCCTTCGTCCTTTGGTCCTCGGAAAACCCGATGTTATTGTGTTATATTATTTTATTATAATTAAGATTTGATATAAAAAAATGATTCTGATTATAACTCAGTCAGATATACAATATAATAATAATATTTATAATTTTATATCATATTTTCTTTGTTTATTAAATAATATGCAGAAGAAAAAATAGTTATCAAAAAATAATAAAATTCATGTTTGTCGAACATGTAAATTCCGTGAATTTAACCGTTTTATATAGTAAGTTGTTATTCCTATTTTATTTGAAAAATATTGGAGATTTCAATAAATGACCTAAATAAAGTAATAACTAAACAAAAATCGCTACCAAATACATAAAATACCGATTGATGCCCAAAAAGTATCTTCAGGCTTAAAACACCAAAATCGACCATCAATGTAAAATCTTAATATTTAAAAGCATGTAAAACAAATGTAAATATCATTTTGTACATGTATATTAAGGACTATGTCATAAAACTCATATAAAATGTTCATGCTATATAACATACAAAAGTCTATAGAAAACTATCAAATTTCATCTAATTTTTTATAATTATAATTTAAAATATTTATAATTATAAATTATTTAAAATTGGGGCTGCCTATTGACGAATTTTTTTTTAAACAGAGTTGTTATATATTATTATGCTTCACTTTAATTGTTAAACTGTAAAAACCAAAATTACAAATTATAATAAAAAAGAAAAACTTAAAATTTTAAAAAATATTTAATATTCTATATTTAAACATAAAACCTGAAACATAGTCACAGTCTTTAAAATTTTTCTAATGTGTAGAATATCCATGTCAATACACAAAAAAGGTTCATGTATCTACGTCAATATCATTTCACTAGTTATTATGAAATATTTTAAATCAAGTTCGTCTTAATTACAGTTTCCGTTAATATTGTAGTTTTTAAAACATGTTTTGTAGTTTACTTTATCCGAAAGAAAACCTTTTGAGAAATTCGAAAAATGAGTTAAATATATTAGGTACAACCAAAAAAAAAATCACTATTGAAAACATACTCTACTTGTGGAATTCAGATCATTATTTCTACCCGAAAATGTGTCTATATATTGTATAAAAAAGCACAATTCATTGTAAAACCAATACATTCTTTGCTTTGCTCAAAATCTAAAACTTCATGGCCAATATTATGCTGTATTATTATATTCACCATGGTTAAAATGCATAACAACTTGAATAATTTAGATATTTTATTCCAACAAATATAATTTCCAAAATGTATCTAAAATATGAATAGGGAATATATAATTTATAGCGGAAGCATTAGCATAATTATTGTTATAAATAATAAATCATTTATATATCAATACAATTAAATGAAAAGTAATTATTTTAGATGAAATATTTATAAACATAGAATGAAATATTAAACGATATATTAATTTAATATGAATCCAATAACAATCGATTAAAACATTTTGAGAAATTCAAGCTTGATCATTTATTCTTTTAATTGCCGTTAAATTATTAATGAAAACATTATTGAAGTAAAACTAAATGTACTGTAAAGTTTTTATATATTATTTAATTGATAAAATTACAATGGCATATAATTTAATAGTTTAAATTATAAACAAGATTAATGTCACATAAACATACATTTCAACATGAATACGAGAAAATTGTTTGCCTTTTTTTCAAAATATATAAATATATATCAGAACATCATATTATGGAATATTATTGTAATGATATAAACACATAAATAGATGTACATACAAATAAAGTAAAAAATAGACCACTCATATTTATTCAAATTTATAATCCATGTGTCCTATTTAAATTTTTAAAATAAATGTACTTGAACGTCATGAAAATACAGACAAGAATGAATATTCGACGCACCAAACAACCGTTTAAATAATTCATAAGTTTAAATATCTTGGATAAAATTGAATTATATTACCTTAAATATAATAAAATACAGATACACCTTGGCTCTGCAAAGTTTCGTCCCCTAAAAGAAGAAAAGAATAATACTTGTTATAAAATATAACAACAGTAAACAAGCGAAGCGCAAAAAAAATCTTTAAGGTATCTCATAGTCCAATATCCAGGACAAAATACAGTAAAGGTACAAATATCTAACATAATATAATACCTACGTCGAGACACTAATAATGTCGTCAATTGCGGACACTGAGTTCAGTTAAATCCTTCTTGAGTAAAATTTCATATAAGAAATAACATTGATCTCGCAGGTAATTGTGTGTGTATGGTTAGTGACCATCATTTATAATATAATTCGATTATAAATTATAATATAATATATTGTTCAATTTTTTTTATGAGTCTCTAATATTATAATCTTTAGTAGAATTGATTATAATAATAATTTTTTATTTCTTAAAGTCTGTAGACACTTTATCGGGTAGAAAGAATGTTTCAACTAACAGATAGGGTATATTTTTGTTTGCAAATTACATCTACTTTGTATTTTATTTAATTCATGTTTCGAATATCTAAAAAATTTTTCCTAGAAAGAAAAAAAACTACCAAAAAATAACGGAAAAACGACAATTCACAGAAATCATAACTTTGACGAAATTGATTTTAGATTTTCATGATAACTCATACAGTTTAGAACCCAAGGACTTATAATTAATTTTTAGTATTTTCATAGGTAGTTTATAAACGTGATACAATTTTGGAACGGATTATCAGTATAATATATTGTTTTGCTCACAATTATATTTCTATTTATCATTGAATTTAAATATTAATTAATAATTATAATAAACCACTAATTTCTCCGAATGACGAAGGAATATCGTAAAAATCCAGCTTCCCTCTTTTTATAAACTACAATTTAACGAAAATATTTAAACGAAAATTTGAATATACGTAATATTATTTAAATAATATTTTTATAATTCTGAATTATTTAAGAAATAAGTATGTAGGTTCACAACATAATATTTACTTTTACTCAATATATTGTTACATTGTTATTTTCAACAATCGCCATATATTTATTGAGTTAGACCACCTAATTTTTTTCAATTTCCTTCAGATTTGTTATAATATTAACCCATATAATAAAAAATAAAAATATTAAAAGTTAACAAATATTAAAAACTCTAGTTTAATAATTAATAATTAATGTACCTGTAGATTTTGAGTAAATAACATTAGTTATTTTACTAGTTTCGATATAATCATGGTTAAGTATAATTAGTCATGGATAGCTTCGATGTCATTGTTCGATAACCAATAACGATAACTTATTCTTTAACAAATCGATAACATTTAATACATTACTATAGATAGTTTAATTTCTATACACAAACTTTACATTACTTTACAATTAATATTTTACTCTTCCATAAAACTACGTATTTTTAACGTTTTTATTATTATATGAAAATTACACAATATCCTTTAATTACCTTACTTTGTTTTATGATAACATTAAATATACTAAGAGGTTCACTGTTTAAATTTTACTTTTATATATGCTATTGTCTATTTACAGATATTATTCATTTTAAGAATATAATAACTATATAAAAAAAATGTAAATAATATAATATTGAAATTTCTTCATATGAATTGAATAAATATTTATTATTATATCACAATAAATTTAGCTTTCCTCAATTATTATTATTTTAATATATTATGAATCCATGTTGTTTTAATTTATAACTATGAGTTTTCTTAGTAGTAATTTTTATAATAAATGTAACGACTAAATTAATTAATAAAATACTTTTCTGTAGAAAATTATTTACTGTATTTCAATTTCAATGTCTATATTATTAGAATATAAAAAAAAAAAAAACAACAAAGCATAGATTTTGCCTCTCATAAAACGTATTTTTATATTAGTTTACGTCATTTTAAACATTGTTTAAAGCTAAAATTGAATTTTATTAACCTTTTCATTTATATTTGTCTGCTGTTACGCATCGAATAAACATATAATTTTAGTATTAATTAAGTTAAAACAATTGATGTCTCGATAAGTTAAAATATAAAATCAACCTGTATTTATCAATGAATAAATTCATTTTTGTAAATGACTAAACTTGTTAATTAGTTATATGTTTTCTTTTTGAAAACATTTAATATTAATCGAAATTTTAAAGGAAAAAACAAACAAAAATAATTTTGTTTAATGTTATGATAATATAATAAACTCATAATACTATACAGGTACCCATTGAACAACATAATAAGAAATATAATAATTACCTATATTTAAATTTATGCGTTTTTAATAATAAAATAATATTAATATCAGCATAATTATGAATTTACTTATATAAAAATGTTAAATGTGAATTTTAAAGAAACTAGTTTTATTACGGCATTTAAACGCAATGCGCCTGCAATAAATTTAAAAATACTACGAAACATTCATACACGTATGTAATAAAGATATAAAGTGCTAACAGACAAATTACTTTCTTAAATGGTAACATATATTTACTCGTCTATAGTCTTAAGAATTATGTAAATTTGATTAATTAGTAAGATAATTTGATAAAACCATGCATCACATGATTAATTTTTTATATGTTCATTTAAATTTAATATTATATATTAAAACATATTTTTTAATACATGAATATAACATTATACATTTACTTTTTATAAAAAACGTTACTTTACTTTATCTTAACATCATTATTAAAATATTTAAGCAAGTTGACGTAACTAAGGAATAATTTTAGATTCTGAGCGGAGCGAGGAGTATATTGTTTCTACAATGATGTTTTTTTTTTTTTATGAATGAAAACATTTTTTCGGGTAGAAATAATTATCCAATTATTACAAGTGGGGTATGCTTTCGGTAGAAAATCGCCCATTTTTCGAATTTTTTAAAAGTTTTTTCCTAGGAGAAGAAAAACTACCAAAAAATGGCAAAAAATCGGCAAAATTACGATTTCCATAATATCTTATTTTTTATTTCATGATAACTATTGAGTTTTGATCGTAGGGATTTCAAAATATTTTTGAGTACTAAAATTGGTAAAATACAAGTGTGGTAAAATTTTAGAACACATTACTTGATTATTTGACAAAATATAGAGCTATGAACTTTTTGACAAAAAAAAATAATATTACCTATAATTTTAGGTTTATCGTTTTGAAAACTTTACAGAAGCCTTATAATATACTACTTAATCATTTTACAAAATATCTTGAAAATTGTGAGTGACAATTTTTTTATAGGCTTTTTATTTATTTTTTTTTCTGATATATGAAAACATTTTTTCGGGTAGAAATAATGGTTCGATTACCACAAATAGGGTACCTTTTCCGTACCAAATTTTATCTAGCTGGTACTTTGTTTAGCTCATTTTTTGAATTTCTCAAAAGTTTTTCCTTGAAAAGCGGAAAATCGGCAATTTTTATAGGCTTTTTATTATTATTTTTTATTTTTTTAATATATTGCAATATATTGAGATTCGCTCAGAAATAGAATTTTCTAATGCAATATCATTGCATTCAAATCTTAATAATTATAACAAACCACTAATTTTACCGAGGATTGAAGGGACGAACGCTCAATCGACCTTCCCACTTTTTTTTTCATTGTTATTAACAAAATTGGAACTTATTAAACAGGCACAAAATATTTTTTTAATATAAGTAATTGTACATTTTTTCCACTTCCAAATGGCAAACGTTCACACAATGAATGTCATAAGACTTAAGGTCATATATTTTATAAATTAAAATAATTTCCTACATATTACATTTTACATATATGATTTGAACGTTTTATTATTATTATTTTTATTGTTATGGTAGTAACCAAAGGCAATATAATACATTTATGTAATTAATTACTTCGGTATATTAATTTATCAAATTATACAGAAGTAATTAAAATATTTCACAATATTGCATTATTTTTAATATAATACCACATTAAAAAAATCGAATAATATAAAAGTTGGGTCCCTATATAATATTAATTAAAAATATAAAAACAATGCAAAATGTTGTCACAATTTAAAAGGCTAACCTAACCTTACGTACCTATGCGTTAAGTTAAATTTGATAAAATGATAATCAAAGATACATTAAAATTATATATTATTATGATAATTAAAGCTAATAACATTAAATGCTTTATCACATTATTAATATTACATTATATACTATAATGTTTACATATACGCGTTTATGTATTTATTTTAATTTATTAATTTATTAATATTTACATATGCTTTGTTTCCAGCATATTTTTTATAACTAAGATTAGAATTTTGCACAAACTCTAAATGTTAAATTAGATAATTTTTCTAACATAAATTTTTTCCTTGACATTTAGTAATCATATAAAATTTGATAAATAGTTTATGTACAAGATATGTTTCATAGATACATTGATAATTTATTTAATGTCTTAAGGGTCGTTACTTAGATTTAGCTATACAATTGTTATTTTAATAAGTTACAATTTAGAGTTTTCTTTTTTATAATAAAAAATTGTACTTTTTTGAAAGGAATCGTTAATAAATATTCTAAATAGTATTTTAAACATTTTTAAGTTTACCTACCTAGTAAAAATTGTACAAATTTAAAAAAATAAAAAATATATCGCACAGATTATAAAAAAATAAGTTATGCTATTTTATTTTATTTTAATTTAAAGAAGGTATAACAAAATATAGAAAAACATACGTATTGAGCTATAATATTATTTTTAAAATAAAATATTTACACTTAGGTTTTTTTAGTTAATAATTATTTTATAATTTTATATATTATGTAAAATATTTTATTTTTCATTTTGCTAGGATTTAAGCTTTGTAAGTACCTATATTAAAACTTAGAAAAGTAGGTATATGACTTTAAATTCTGAGTGGAACGAGGAATATATTGTTTCTACAAAAATTATTCACTTTTTTATTATTATTTCGTTGTTATATAAGCTATATACATCATGACAATGATTTTTTTTATGGTTCGATATTTAGCTAGCCTAACTATACAATGTAAAAAAAAGTAATATAAGTAAAATTTTTTATAAAAAATTAAATACACAAAAATAATTTTCATAAAATGAGTTTGTCAAGCGTATCAACATTCCTAAAATTACTTTTTGTCACCGTTGCAAAAATAATCATTGAAATCTATCATCATTGTATGCAATATGCACTATGAAATATGAACTATGCACTATGCTGCAATTTCTATTGACTTGTTCAATATTTTTCATAAATATGTTTTTTCAATATTATTTCTAAAAAAAAAAAAAAAAAAAAAATTAAGAAAACGTCAACAACTAGGAAGATCTTTTAGTTGGGATCGAAATGACTTTTTTGCACTAATGTTTAATAATAATATTTAGTGTTGTATTTTAAATCTGTGTTGTAATAATGTATCGTACTGTCGTCCGAGCTTGGAAATATTACCTCGGGAATGATTCGGACACATGTCACGCCAGCCAAAGAATTCCGTTTACGCTGTTTGGAGGCACGCCGAATATTGCAACCCAAATACAACAAATTGAATGTTTTTTTTTGTGCCCCATCATTTTTGTGACCGATTTTATAAATCTGGTAAGTTTCCAGACAATTACGTCACAGACAACGATGGAAATAATATTTGTTTATATTCATTTGTTTACATTTGTTTTGCTTTATTGTTTATCTAATTTTCTTAATTAGATTTTTTTTTTAAAGTACCTATCTCATAATTGAAGCAACATTTTTGCTGAAAACGTTTTTGATGTTTTTTTCCTTGCAACATATAATTAATTAATTCTACCTATATATGTCACAATTATTGATATCAAATATATACTTCAAAAGAAAATATAGTAATAGACAAAAACCCAATCAATTATGAATATTGTTGCATATTAATTTTTTTTTTCCATTTTCAAGCTAGGTAGTTGACTAAATGTGATTACCGAACTCAATTTGATAGAAAAAAAAAACAGGGAATGATAAAAACCATTATTTTTCGTTTTCATTTTAAAATTGTTTTATTTTGTTTATAATTATTAAAAGTGTGCTATATTTTGGTTATAATACAAATTTGAGAGGACAAAGTAAGAATGCCTATTACAAAAAACACTGAAAAACCTATTAAAAACATGAGTACAAATTTTAAAATAGCAGGAAGGTCGATTCCGGATGTTCTTCCCTACGGTCTTCAAAGAAATTAGTGGTTTATTATAATTAAGATATGAATGCAATAACATTGAACTCGAAAATACGATTCTGAGTGAAACTCAATCTGATATACAATATACTTTACTAATAAGATAATTATTATTTATAACTTTATAAGGACTTAATGATAATTTTATTTTTTATTATTTATATTAATTACTTTAGTTTATAACTTAAAACTTACGATTTCAGTTTCGATATAATTGATATTCTATAAATAAATATAGTAACATCATACATGAAATATGTTTGTTTAGTATTATATGTGTTATAATTAGTAGTATTCTTTGCTCATGTTATGGAATAGGTGAGGAAAAAGTAATTTACATATTTTTCGTATCTATGAACGTTGAATATTAACAATACCTACTATAATAATTAAACTATAGTGTGTTTCACTTTTTATAATAATTGAATACATTCATATTAATTTACTGATCGTAAAATACACTAAATACCTACCTAGTTTAATTAATTTTACTTTAACAAAGTTTTAGAATATACAAAATGTTTAAAATAATCTGAAATCTAAACAATACGTTATATAATTTATTTAAGTTAAGTTTAATTAAAAATTTAAAAGTGAATGTAAAATTGCAAATAATGTAAATTTAAGTAACATTAGTTCAAATTTGTATCTCAAATACAATTTACTATTAGTAAATACGAAAACGATTAAAACACATGATTAGTAAATGCCTTAAAGGCAATTAGATAGTATTTAATTATTTTAGAAACAATTTTTAAACTAATTTCATTTATATAGATTTCAATAATATAAAAATATAATAATAGATTCTAACTTTAATTTTAGTAGTCTAAAAAAAATTATATTTTAAACGTACCCTTTAATTAATACAGAAATGGATTCAGAAGGGAATTGCCCCCCCCACCCATTCAATCAAAAAAAATGAATTTCACATTTCCATAAATGTATATATGTACCTATATAATACGTACTATGCACAAAATTATAGTTCGCCCGCCCCCCTCCACGTTATCTTGGGCTGGATTCACCCCTGAATTAATATACAAATTATTGAATTTAATATAAATACGAGTATGTATCCCCAAGAAATGCATGTAAATCAAATATATATATAGATATATTTAAATGTGTTATTCCTGAATAATTATGTAGATATTTCGTTATTATTGTTAAAATAGTTACATTTATTTTTGGTTTAATTTAATTTGAAATTAAAAATATATTGGCAGAAGATGCTTTTGAAAATGTTGTTAATAAACTTACTAATATCATTTTGTGTTTTCTTATCCTAAATTTACAGTATGTATTATTACTACAGTATTATTTTTAAATTGATATCCTACAACTGAAGTAGTTGAACCACTATAATCCAGCTTTATAGTTAAAGAAAAAGAATAGAACACATTGCATTTTTTTTACGTTTGCTTCTATTATTTTTGACTTTGTCGAAAAATACTTTAATCTTTTGAGTTATATAATCCCATTCTGCTATTAATATATTAAGTTATTTCTTTGGCCTCAAAGGATATTTAATTTTTCATCGGTATCTCATATTTTTTCAAACACATAATATAAAAAAAAAATATTAACGGTTATGAATGCTAACGTTTGTGAGACATTAGAATTATTTGTCAAATTGTATTATGAGTTTTAACTTACTGACCCACTCAGAAATCTAACAACAGTTGTCAGTTCACCGAAATTTTTCTGTTTTATAGTGAACAGTGGCAGTAATAAAATACCAGTAAAAACTAGGACACAAGGATATTTTATATGATTGATTTTACATTATAAAAAAAACACGGAAATAAAATAAGTATAGAAAACTAAAATACAAATTTAAACAATACAGTGTTAATACACAATGATGAATTTAAAAGTATTACGAGTTGTATACACGTGATATACACATTTTACAATATAGAAATTTGCAAGTATTCATTTATTAAAATACATTTTACACGTACGATTTATTAATTCGACTTCATCATTTATTATATTTATGTGGTATTTATATAGTCAATTGTTGTCGACTTGTAGAAAATTCAGATATTTAATTATTAATTAACTCTACATAAATAATACGATTAATAATATTAAATAACGAATATAATAATGTTGATAATTATGAAATAGAATTGAATGAAAATTGAATATCTCTATACAATTTTAATGTCTTCTATATAACAATAATCTTGTTTTTTTCAAATTTCAATATTGAGTATTAAAAATCCTCAAACTATAATAATATTATAACATTTATTCATCCGAATAATCTGAGAAGCATACAAAAATTACAGAGCCTAATTTTCAATAGGATATAAATTATATAATGGACTTATATTTAGGATTATGATTCCACGAAGAACGTAGGTAGGTATTAAAATTACTAAGAAATTCACATTATTCCTTAAGTAATTTAATATCGCAAAGATCATCAAACATAATGTCTTTATTCCATACACGTAACATTAACGTAATTACTATATTATCTCTTGAATTCTGATACAAAATTAGAATTTCTAAATATATCATGTTATATAATGTATTTATTAGACCATATTGTGAACAAATTTATATATTCTTTAAATATACTATGGTATATTTAAGATACTATGGTATCGTTATATTTATGTTTATAAAAAATTGTATTAGATATCATTTATAAAATAGAAAAAAAGGAACTTTTATTTATGACATTTTGAAATATGAAATTTGTAAAATAATTATAATTGCATTGATATAAACAATTATACTAATTACTAGGTTTTCCATAAATCAATAGGATAATTAATTACTTAAAATATGTACGATACACATTAATTAAAAAATTTATGTTAACTTCGTTAAAAACGCTTTAACAGTCTACGTTGTTAAAATTAACTGATAACATCAAAAGTTTTAAACGCATATGGTTTTGTCAAAAGACGTAAATTTTAGTCGTATTTCTCTACCATAATTATAGATATTTAAACATTAAAAGTTTATACTAATTAATAAATAATGGTTTAGTATATTATATACATAAAGAATATATAAGTAAATAGATAAAATATGTTCACGATCATTTATTATGATGACATTAATCAATGTAAATTAACTATATTTATCTCATTCATATTATGCGTGTATTACTGTTATAATAATATTATAACTATAAATTGTGCTTTAATTATTTCTTACACAATTGAGAACACAGTTATTTGTATATTAACTTATTGTTGTTATAAAATGGAATAAACTTGGATATTAGCCACTAGGATACAAAAACGAAGGGATTTTTTTTACATAATATACGTATATAATTATTCGTATTCGATTTTATAATTTAATACCAGAAAATATTCTAAAATAAAAATTAATATAATACTATTTTAATACGAACTGGTTTGCTAGATAAAGTAAAAAAAAATAAAAAAAAAATAAAGGTTCTAGATAAATATAACCAATCTTGAGACAAGTAAAGAATTTTTTATCTAGATAAATTTGAATGATAAATAAATTACAATTTATCTAGATAAAGACAAATATTTTATTATCTAGATAAAAAAAAGAGATAATATTTTAATTGATTTATGGTAGATTTGTTGTTTTTTTTTATTTATGAAAATATTAAATTTACCAACATGGATCTAAAATAACATTTATATATCAAAATAATTAAATTTTTAATCTATAAATTTATTTTACATATAATTTTAGTTTATTAAATATGTTAATTTATTATTAGAACTAAAATAACATTTTATTATTGACATTAAATATTATGTTTTTCAATAGCTATTGAATAATTAACATTACTTTTCTTAGAATCACAATGATAGGTTATAAACAATACATCATTATCACCATGGCCGGATCACGGGGGGTCTAGCCGGGGCGAAAGCCCCGGGTCCCTCTCAAAGACAAATGTCATAGGGGCCCATATAATTTTAAACCGATACACATATTTCTGTGATTCTATATTGTAGTTTACCTATATTTTTAAAATAACAATTTTTTATCGACAAAAACAACTAAATACATATAAAAGTATTATAGTTGAATGGACGCATTTTACTGTTACTTTCATTTATATAATCAACGGTTATTAATGTTATTTATACACTGTGATAGTGTGATACTGTCAATTTGTTTATTAATAACTCACTTAATTTAAAAATCTAATAAAAAAATGTATTTCAGCGTCACAAACTATAGTTCAAAGTATAAAAATTATGTGTATTCTACTTTGTTAAACGAACTTGTACAATTTAGAGAACACTGGAGAATTTGTCAACCGTCTTTTGATCCAACTGACATTATCACATTTGACTGATTTAGAAATCAGTCAATGAAGATGTATTTCTTATATATTTACATTTTTAAAAATATATTTAACAATTTCTGTAGCTAATTGTTTAGCTGATAAGGCTTTTTCAAAATTAACTAGGATAAGAAATAGAACTAAGAAATAAGTATAGAATCATTCAATCATAAGAAAACATAAACATACAAATGATTTTATATTCTGATTTGTAAAATCAATAGACTTAAATAAAGTACTCAAAGAATTGGTTAGAAAGCCAAGTAAAGCAAGAAAAAAAAATTATGTGATAAAATAGTTTTTGCTGAAATACGAGTATTAACTCGATTTTACCCTTATTGTAGAATTTATCTGTAATTTATAATTGTGAAATAGTTTAAAAAATGTAATTATTTACTTTATAAAGCATGTTTGGTCAAAAGGGTCCATATGAAATTTCAGCTTCGGGGCCTAATAGTTCTTTAATCTAGCCTTGATAATCACAAAATATTATTAGTGTTTAATATCATTAAATGGGTAGGAACTTATATATTTTACCAAATGGATATTTCTATATTTCAAATACATAAAATAATTCCTAAAGTTATAATAATATTATCGTGTTGACTATTGAATGGTACTTATTCACAGACCAATTTACTTATAATATTATAGAATATACTATATAATATTAATATATTAGATGGTATTTGTTGCAACTAGGTCCAAAAAAGTATTATAATAATAATTCTTAAAATTATATCTAAGGAAACACTTTAGATGAATACAAATTTATTTATCCTAGATAAGATATAAGATTTACATCTAGATAATTTATTTAAATAGGTCTCAACACTGAATATAACCTATAACCGATAAATGTTCCTAGAATAAATGCATTCTATGAATCTATAATATAGTATAAAACAACTTAAATAAATTAAATAGTCGTTAAATTTTAAAGTTAGTTAATAAAAATACTAATATAATTTCACCCCAATATAAATAATAATGTTAATGTCAGGACACGTGTTCAAGTCTCACAACTTTTTATTGAATTTCACTTTATGATTCAATAAAAACGTATCTTGTCTTATTATATTTATAGTTTTTTAAAAAATGTCAATCTATAATTTACGTTTCATTATTTATTTTTTATTTATTATTATTTTTTTTTTTTTTACTTCTACATTATACATACGTCAAACTCAGGTGTTTTGTTTATTTTCGCTGTTTCAACTGACCCCATTTTATTTTATCGAATATAGTAGTTATTTTACAAAAGTATGAAAATATTTAAAAGTGTTAAAAACGTTGAGTCACTATTTTAATAATACTGAAAATAGATTACAATTATATAGGTAATTAATTTGCCATTATAGTGTGTTTCAATTGATTAATTGAGAATATTTATATGATGAAAAACATAAAATATTATTAAAATAATTATTTTATATAAAAAAATAGTATAACCGTATTTTACTTTTTTTTTTCAAATTTATGTTAATTATATTCATTTTACATGTACTTAAACATTATAGGTATATACTAAATATCTATAATTATTCATAATTTATTTGTACACCTAATTTATAAGTACATTTTAGTATACATTTACCAAAATATTACCTTGGAAGATTAAAAGTAATAGTAATGTTGTATCAAGTAATAATTGAAAATAATGTCACTAAATTCGTTTAGTTATATCAGATAGATCATAATAATTCAATTTGTTATCTAAAACATTTAACTTTATATTTCATTATTAACCACGTATTGATTTTAATTTTAAAATAAAGAAATATTTACAATTAATATAACATTAATATTTAATTAAAAATTACTACAAGTGTATAAAAAGTAGTATGTATTTTACCTGTAAGTCATTATGAATTACAAAACACAATTAATATTAATTATAACTATACAATATTATAGTGCATTTAATTATCTACCTGTATATACAATTAACATGTTTTTGTTTATAATTGTTTTGTTTTTTAAAAGTTACTTTTTTTGATACCTACTTTTTGGTGAATAATTTTGGTACAAATGAATGTTATAATGTATCTATTACTATATAATATTTCTACTTTTATTATCAAATTATATACTATTAGTCTTTTTAAAATTAATTAGTTATTATTGAAATTTATAAATAATTATACAACTTTTGTTAAATTACATAATTACTTTTTACATGGTATTTTGAAAAAAATAAATATATAACTCGTTATAAATAATCTCTATTGCCAGATGTACCTACACTTTATAATATTAATGTATAACAAAATATTTATCATGAATCTCGAAAAAATATGTCATTAATAAAAATCATTTGATGGGATCCTTCATTAGATGATTAAATATATTTTAGAGTATTGAAATATTTATAAAAGAAAAATATTTTTTTACAATTGCACAATTTTATATAGATATAATTATTTTATTGCACTTTATAATAATTAAGAATAATACAACGAAACCATAAGTAAGTATAATTTAAACATGTTACAATTATTTTATTTAAGAATTATACATTTTTATTTGTATTTTCAATTTTTTTTATAGAAATTTAACATATACCATGAATTGTAACATATTAGTTTAGTCTTTATAGACTTATGTCTAACTGAACTCAAAGTTATTACAGCATTTTATTCTAAGTTTATGTCCAAGCGAATTTTCATGGTCAAAATCAATTTCGAACGGATTACACAGCAGTTTACGTCTTTTCACTGAATCGTAAATAAACTTCTCTTCTATTGTATATAGATTAAAAAAGTATTAAATAAAATAAAATAATATATAAATTTGTATTTTAAACGCATATTTATTAACGTTAATCAGATCACCCGTTCTTCATATTCAAAATGTTTAGAATATTTGCAGATTACAACATTATATTCTTATGTATAAATTTTTACTAGATATAAGAAGTAAAAACGGTTTTGAAACCTGTTTAAAAACCCGAATCACCTGGAAACATTTAAAACTGTTTTTTTACCTGAAAACCGAAATCCGAAAAAATATATAACCGTTTTATAAACCGTAACCCGAAAACTCGAAAAAAGTTATAAGAAATAAATTTTATTACAACATTAATCCTTTAGATATATAAGCCCATTTATTAATGTTATACATAAATAAAGATGGTCACACAATTTCAAATGATTTATAACATAGGTATTGTTATTAGCATAGTCGATATAAGAGGCAATTAGGAACACCAGAACCTCATAAAAATAAATAAATATAAATACCTGAGTGACTTAACAACTAATATGTTTATTACACTCATTCATAAAATTATAAAACATAAAAAAAAAATATTATAAATAAGAATTATTTCATAATAGTATACATATATATCTATTTAGCATCACCTTGATTATTATCATTTGAATAACACATTTACTCTGAGTATTACAAATGGAAAGTTTAAATTTCAAAATTTAAATTTTAGTACAATACTTTCATTGTTTATTAAAATGTTATACGAAACGTGTTCTTTGTTTTCTGATTAGCTCTATGATAATAATTATGAGTAAATAATTTTGACAGGTAGTTATAAATTTAAAACTACAATAGTGTAGAGTATATTTCATAACAAATATAAACCCAAATATTATAATATAAATAAATTTGGTAACAGATGTAATGGTACACAAATATTATAGACTATATTAATTGTAAATAAACGTATATACTTATATTGTATTTTATGTGCTACATTTTGCAAATGTATTAATTATCATCTAAATTAAATATTTAGAAAATAAATATATTCAAAATATTATATGAAATGTTATCTTATAATTTGAGAATATATATATAAATATACGTATAAATAATTATATTTAAAAATAATACGATAATATTATAGTCAAAATATTTTACAACAGTACTGTTTAAAATATTGTGACAATTTTAATATTTACAAATTTCTATATGGGTATTATACTGTTCAACTCAATGTTATGTTTCAATAAAATTATAATTTATCTTTTTTATACAAACACATAACCAAATTTTAATTATATGTATTATAAAAACCTTAACCATTTCACATTATACTCTACAAACCATTTTTCATTATTTCAGGGTTATTGATTATATTATTTTCTAATTTATTAATAAATATTGTAAACTATTTAATATTAATTTTAAATTCATTTGTATAATATTGTTGCGTTATTAAAAAAAAAAAAATGTAATTTATACCATTGATAATATGTAAAATGAAATGTATACTTTAATTTTAAATTCATATGTCAATATATAAACAACAATTAAAAATAACAAATTACTAATTTAAAATTATTTAAAATAAAACCAGAATACTACATAAACTAAAAATGAAGATTAGTAAATAAATTAACTGATATGTAATTGATAACTAATAATATTAATAAATATTATGTTCAATATAAAACAAAACCTACTATTATAGGTATTAAGTATAGATATTGGAATTTGTACATAATAATAAAAGTTGTCGTGATTTATTTCATTGTAACGAAATAACTATTATTGGAAAATAATTAGTAAATTTTAAAACTAAATGAATGATATGGGTGTTATTCAACTTAATAAACAGGTATTTTACTCTATTTATTTTATGTAAGTAAAAATATAAACATTAATGTCAAGTTGAACCAAAATTATTCTATATATTAATATATGATTTTATCAAGCGTTAAATGTTTGCTATGTTTATTTAACTTATCGTTAAATATGTATGATATTAAATCTTAACAGTATGGTTTTAACATCGAACTAATGATGGGTATGGGTTTTACTGATAACTGATTACTAATAATTATGAACTATCATGGGAAAGGTAAGTAAATTTTTGATTAAAGTTGTTAATATTATCTTATCAATTAAAAATCAAACCACAGTTTAGTGATCATGATCATTTTTATTTTTTATTGTTTTTTTCTTTTAAATTTAAATAACATTTAAAATTGTGGACGAAATTTTACAAAAAACAAAAGGAAATTATTAGTATACCTTATTACATTGTAAAAAAAAATATGTTTAATATAAAGGTTAGGTTCTATATAAATTAGGTAATATAAATATTTCTTTTACTTTTAAGATTGAAAATATTTGGAAACACAAATTTTTTTTTGTGCTGAAACCTTCTGAAAATGTACAACAATAACCACTACCAAATATATTACAATGTAACAAGATATAAAAGAATAAAATTATAAAAAGAATGTATAAATACATATTTTATGGTACTTTTTAAATATTAATATAATTTTTACTTAGGTTGACATTTATAAAAATAATTCACAAATCATAATATGGAATAAAATATGAAAAAAAAGTATTAATAATCAATATAATATAAATTGATAATAAAAATAACTGTAGCCAGTTGCATTTTGATTTAACCACTTACTTTAATGTAATACGTCGATTGTAATTAGAAATGATTTGCTTATACAATAAAACTTATTTTACACGGGTTCAAATAATTTATATCTTAACAAATTTTTAGAGTTAACACGCATTAGTATAATATTATAATTAACTACACCAACAAACTTTAAAATATCATTTTACAAAATGCAAAATACAAAATTTATACAAAATTTTAAAAAAATAAATAAAAATACTAAAAATATAAGCATTCAATTAACTTTAAATATGGACAACAAACATTTTTAGTTTACTTCCAATTATTGTATTTTTATTTTTTAGATAATGCAATTTTTAAATACTACGAACGTGCATGTAGACAAATTGCATATAAAGATTGCCGTCTATATTTTAAAATCGTTAGTAATTTTTAATATATTTATAATATTTCCATGTGATAATATTAACATTGTTTTTTTCTAATATTAAATTAAAAACTATTTATAAATATTATAGTTTACAATTTATAATATATAATAACCTATGATTTTTAAGTAACAATATTTTTAGCCACCAAAAGAGATTTTAGTACATTATCATGATCAATAAAACGTTGTAGATTGATTACAAAATAAAATTTAATAATTGTATTTTTTTGCTAAGCTTATTATTTTTATAAACAGACTATATCAATAGGATTTAATAGATTTACATTATTATTATATTAAAAAAAAAGTGGAAACGTCAATTTAGGATGTTCCTCTTTCATCCCTTCGGTCCTCGGAGAAATTAGTGGTTTGTTATAATTATTAAGATTTGAATGCAATTATATTGCATTAGAAAATACGATTCTAAGCGAATCTCAATAAATTAAAATATATTATACTGACAATTCATTCCAAAATTTTACTGCGAGTGTAAATTACGAATGTAAATATTTAAAATAAATTTCAATTTCCTACGATCAAAATTCAAGGAGTAAACATTTCATGATAAAAATTGTCAGTCACGATTTTCAAAATATCTTGTTAATAGATTAAATAGTATATGATTAGGTTTCTACAAAAATTTCAAACCGTTAAAAACTTAATAAGTGATAAAGAAATAAAAACATTTTAAACAACGGATACCGTAATTTTGTCAATTTTCCGCTTCTCAATGAAAACATTTTGGGAAATTCAAGAAATGAGCTAAATAAAGAACCAACTAGATGAAATTTGGAACGGAAAGAGTATTCTACTTGTGGTAATCTGATCATTATTTCAACCCGAAAAAAAAAATAACCTATCAAAAAAATTGTCAGTTACGATTTTCAAAATATTTTGTAAGAAGATTAAATAGTATATTGTTTGACTTCTATAAAATTTTCAAACCGATAAACCCAAAATTGTAGATAATATTTTTTTTTTTTTTTTAAAGTTAAGAGCTTTATATTTACCACACTAGTATATTACTAATTTTCATACGAAAAAAAATTTTCAAATCCCTACGATCAAAACTCAATTAGTATTTATGAAATAAACAATAAAAAAATTACTGAAATCGTAACTTTGCCTATATTTCGCCATTTATTGGTAGTCTTTCTTCTCCTAGAAAAAAACTTTTAAGAAATTGGAAAAATGAGCTTTAGAAAGTACCAAGATGATACGATTTTCTACCAAAAGCATACCCTACTTATTGTAATTAGATAATTATTTCTACACAAAAAAGTGTCTTCAGATATAAAAAAAAAAACAAATCATCTTTGTAGAAACAATACATTCCTCTCTTCGTTCAGAAATTAAAATGTCAAATTATGACGATTTTTCTTCAAACATTGTGGGTTAATATATGTAATTTTAGGTATAATATAAGATATAGTATCCCAACAAGCTCTAATTATATTGAATATTTTTGTATGGATTTTGTTGATATTAATTGTACAGTATTATCGCCAGAATAATTCCTGTTATAAAGTAAACTACATAAGATTTCTATACATCATACGATTTTTAAAACATGAAATTCTAATAACTCTGTTTTGTACATTTTTTTAAAGTTATTATAAACTGATATTCTATACAATATCGATTAATTTTTATAATATTATTCTTAAATTTATCAAATTCTTAATACTTTCCACTAATTGTTAACAAGTCAAATATATCAACTATTCAACTTTAATATAAAATAATAAGTGATTGTAAGATAATAAAATTTGTATTTCATACTTTACATAACTTGTATATGTTTTTTAAATTGGAAACTATATATTTTTTTTATCATTTTGTTAAAAAATTCTAATTTATAGAGAGTTTTCATTATTAAAATATATGAATAAATTTTATTAAAAGAACCATATTATAATTTTATCAATATTCATTGAATTTTAGGATAATAATTATAAAAATAAAAAAATTCACCAGATATTTTCGCTACTATGCGTAGTATATTTTATATATGGTAGTTTCATATTGTATGCAGTGTAGATCAATAATTTTAAACTATCAAAGTTGTAAAATATGTAACTAATGGAATTTAGAAAGGAAATAGAAAATGAGAAAAAATTTTAATAGTAAAAAAATATATCCTAATAAAAGTAACTTATGCCGGATTATCCTCTATTACCTAAACACTCTCTGTATTCCTTGTTTCCATTGTTTTCATTTGATAAAACCTCTCTTAGAACTTTATGATAATATGCATTTCACCATTTCCTATATCTATAAATAATACCATACACAGTTTTCATTTCGAACTAAATCGAAAAATATGCTTCATTTAAACTATTGATTACATTGTTGATTTCCCTGGCATAAACCCAAACTTATTCCTTTATATTATAGTCTCACTAATTATTCCCTGTTCTCTATGGGAGGAGTTCAGAATATTTCTACAATATCTCATGGCTGTCGTAACAGGCGACTATTTAGTGTCAATATGTTAATTTTAAAGTTACGTAGTCAGGTCAACAGCCGGTGTAACATATGTCAAAAAAGTATGAGAAGTCAATTATTACCACACCTAATAAGTAGTAATTTAATAATAATTAAATATGATGTATTAAATTATATCAAATGACTTAAAGTATTTAGTTTTGTAACTAAACTGTTTGAAATTATTAATGTCTATGTTGTCATAGAGATCATAGTAAGAAAAATTGCTAAACTCGTTCAAATACTTTACTAAAATGCTAAAAAAAAAATAGAGGTAGATACTTTTAAAAGAGTAATTTGTTTTTGTTGAATATTTAATTATATATCAATTTTATAATGCAGTCATGCAGGATTTTATAAAAGAAAATCGTTTTTAAAGTAAAATTAGATAGTAATTACGTATGCATGTTTATATTAAATAGCATTTATCAAGAGATAAATAATTAAAAATTGTGTTAAATTTCTCTTTGTCCGATACTATTAATATAATTTAATTCAAAAATTTAATTTTTTTTTATTTTATTTTTGTAAATTTTTTTAGTGATCATCATAATAGTAGGAAAAGGAATATTAGTATATTAGGTAAAGTTAAGATACCATTGCCAGTATTACTTTTTTTATACTTATTTTATCAGTAATAAAAAAAGATAATTGCAGAAATTCTATAGAGCTAAAGAACAAAAAGAACAAAATGTATTATATTAACAGATAGGTTAGGTAATAGAAAAGCAGGAAAAAGTGTCTATTGTACTAAGATGTAAATATAAAATTAGGTATCTGTACAAATAAAAAGAGGGAAGGACAATTCCGGACGCCCTTCCTTCGTCCCTTCAGTCTGAGAAGAAATTAGTGGTTTATTAAAGTTAATATTTGAAAACGATGAAAATTGTGTCTTACGATTTTCAAAATATTTTGTAAATTGGTTAAATAATATTAATTATGTTACTATAAATATATCCAACCTTTCAATTCAAAATTACAGTTATCATTCAAAATTTTTAAATACATTTCAAAGTTCTCTATTTAGTCAGAAAATCAACTAATCCATTCCAATATTTTTTTTCATTTGTAAACCACCTATGTGTAAAGTCTAAAAAATCGGATTATTATTTCTACCTAAAAAAATGTCTCCAGACATAAAAAAAAATTATTGTTAAACCAATTGGGTAGAATGTATATCCAATATATTCTTGGCTTCGCTCAGAATCTGAAACCTGATATAAATAGTTTTTGTTTTTACTATTCTTTAATTAAAATAAAATTAAATATGATTTTATTTTATTTTATTGTAGTTGTTATGTGTTCTATTAATTTATTATAATATAACTCATAATATTTATTATTCTTAACATAGAAAAAAATTGATTATAATATTGTCTATATTTTTAACTAATTACGAGGTATTACCATTTATCAGGTATATACCATCTGGTATATAACAAGACTCCTCAAAATAAACAATTTCAAATTCCAAAAAAAAAAAAAAACTCTGAACTATTATGATATTATCGATGATACCCATTGTCCCACTAACCTGAGCGTATCTGTCAACGACGCCTTCGCCTAAATTAAGGTGCGTCCCGGCTGTACAGTTGTTGCCCAACTGTTGTTGGGACTCGACTACCTGCAACAACCTCACGATGTCGTTGTCCTGACCTCCGCCGGTGGCCGTCAACTTTGGCGGCATTTGAGCATTGGGACGCAAGTTTCTCGCATTTCTCGACCGACCGTGCCTTATGCCTATCGTGGAGCACTGCGTGGCTGCACACGACAATAAGATTATCCACACAATCAGATCGGGCATTACGTATACAATAATTATGGTACCGAAGCGATTGTCACGCTTGAGCGGTTTATACCACGCGGTCACGCAACCGACAAACTAACCAGTAACGCATCGGATCCGATGACCATACCCGACGTCGTTCTACCTAAAAAAAAAAACCTTATACAATATTATAATTCTTACGCGAGTATAAATAATAAAATTTAGTATAGAATATACTCTGAATATTTATTTTTCGATTTTAGCTGCATGATGTTTTTATGTAACTGCATTGTAATAAGTAGGTAATTGTGTTATTTATTAAATAGTTTAAAAAGTAATAATAATATATAAGTCACGTGAAATTTTAAAAATATGCCCACTATGATTAAATTATTAATTTCTTATAATATTAAAATATTTTTTTTTTATATGTTTTAATTTCAATTTTTTTTATCTATCTTCAATAACAAAATATAACATAATATTATTATTATTATTATTATTATTTTTAATTTATAAATTTTCTATCAATGTAAACTAATATAGGTATTACATTTAATGGAATAAAATTGAAAATATAATTTTAATAAAGTATAAATTATACAATTTTAAATGTTACATAAGGTTACTTAAAAATCAAATAAATTTATGTATTTTTAAATTAATTTCTAAATGTTATTATTTGATATCAAATGTTATATTGAGTGTTTTTGTTTTCGTATACCTAGCTGTTTGTCGTTAACTTTCATAAAAAATAATACTTTGAAAGTTAAGAACACGTATATAATAAAACATATGAAACTACAAATGTATTTATATATACTTAAATAAATTAATAGTGCTAGTTGTTTAAAAAAGAAAAAAACAGTTTATTAAAATATTTAAAGTTCAAATAATTTTAATATAAATATTTCAATTATATAAGTACCTATGTACACAAATTTTCGGATTTAATTAAATCTTTAATTTTTCTTGAAACTGTAAATGCATGTTTCAATTTAATAAAAATATTTTCCACAGAATACTGATACTTTAAAACTTAATAAAGTCAGTTATATATTAACCACTTTCTTTATTTTTATAACTTTAAACTAAAAAATAAACTACTATATTAAAATCAATAACAAAACTCTTATACGTCAGAATGTATTCATTTCAAACTAATAGATGATATTGCCAATGTTCTAAAAATTACTTTAAAAAAATGAAAGTATCTATAGTGACTTCAAAAGTCGACCTTAAAATTAAATAATTATGATTAAATGTGAAAACAGTTCACGTCTGAGATGATCAAATAGCTGAACTAGGTAAAATTTTACAAATGTTTTAACTTTGAAAACTAACTGAAAACTAAAACATTAGAAACTATTATTCACAGACTACGAATCGAGAATACATTCATATTGTCCTAACCTACGTGATTACTTTAATAATGTAACATATATAACTCAGTTTATAAGTACCACTCTGCGTAACATAAACTTTCATATTTGAACAAAAGCAATATTTATCCGTCTAAAAAGAAAGAAATGATGTACATAGAGATAAATATTATATTCGAAATAATTGACAATGATCCAAAAATTATTGATAATCAGCTTTACTTGTGACATCTAAATTAAGCGAACAAAATTAATGAGAAATGTATATACAATTACAATTAGTTAATAATACATATAATCATGTCAACGGTACCTACAAATGTTATAATTCATTTTATTTTTAAATAGTATTTGAATACTTTTAATTAAATACTTTATAAATGCTTATTATTTTATTATTCAAAATATTAAATACCTAGTTTTACAATTAAATTATTGTATACAAGTTATAATATTTAATAAATCGTATTATTTGTATAACTATTTTAATATATTATATCTTATATATTTTCTTGATGATAATGCATTAGGTATTGTAAATAAATTATTTTAAATTATGTTAAGTTTTATATTAGCAAATAAGAAAATCAATTTTATAACAAAACTTATAATATATTGGTAATTGAGGTATTGTTTTAAACTAAAAACATTAGTATTATCATATAATAATGGGATAGTTGATATGTATTTATAAAACGTGATAAAATACACAATATTATTTATTATCTATTGTTTACATAATTTATTTGAGTTATAAAATTTAAAACTATTGCACTGAATAATAATAACTATCATTTTCGATGTATTAAAAACCTAATTTATTTTTATAACGTTTTCTTTATAAATAAAAATGAACATTTTAAATACTAATTGTATACAAATTATATTCTACCTATATGTATATACCTAAATATTATAATGTACCTATACGTATATTGAATACTTACATTAAACAATTTTAAAAATAATGTTTAATTACAAATAGTATGCAAAATATATATTTAGTAAATATATGTTATCATTATAGTAATTGTATTCAGTAAGACGAAGAAGTGAGAAAATGATTTTCAGTTTTTATTAGCTTTGAAATGTTTAATTAAGCATAATATTTAATTACTCAATTAATAATACACAAATTAAAACTCACCTATTTCATAATATTTAATATAATGTTCTAAAATGATGGTTAATATTTTTTTTCACTGAAATTGTTCACTAAACTTTAATGTTATGTGACATGTTATTTTAAGTAAGAATTTTACTGTTAATTCGTATATTTTTTGGTAATAATAATTTATAATTTTTAAATATATTCCTTAATTAATTTAAAAACAACTGCTCAAATATAACCATTGTAAAAGCATTTAAATTTTTTTTAGTATTAGCGTCATGTTGGTTCATAATCATGATTACTTAAACATATATTTCCTAGAGGTTTGAAAATTATACTATTTATATCATCCATATTTATTGATATAATCAATATTAATATGAGATAGCCTTTTTTGTATTTTGCACCATGAAATAAATGTAGAATATTCTAGAAAAATCTGTTTTCAGTTATTATCTTTTATATAATAATTAAATTATATTTTGTTAATTTTACTATTACGTTTATACTTTTTATATAATTTAAGATTTTTATTTCATATAAGTATAATTAAAAGAGAGATTTTGTGTTCTTTAATTTAATTAAAAACATTATAAATTAATTAAATTATAAATATTATGTGTCAAAACATAAAATACGTTTTTATGCTCCACCTAGCAACACATGGCACCATTTTGGTGAAAATAATATGACACTTTTAGGGTAGAATTTATTAACAAATCAAATGAAATTGGTTATTTTTAATACTTTTAATTATTAAATGCTTAATTATCTTAAATCCAAAATTTTAAAGCTAATTAAAAGATAAAACAATTTTCTTATTTTTTTAGACAACTGAGTATGAATATATTAAAATGATTATTTTGTGTTTGTTAAATATACACCCTATATAGCATTATAATATTTTAATTATAATTTTCACAAATATATACCTATTATAATATTTAAAATGTGTATTAACTAACTTTAATGTTTATAATATAATTTGTGTTTTAGTCAATTTAGTTTTAAGTATTAAAAAAAAAATTATATTATAACTGTTCTTGGATTAATTAAAATTATATGAAAAGAATTAATAGGGTCTTAAGCTACGTAACAAAATATATTAAAAAAATAATTTCTATAAGTGTTACATTCTATTTCTATTTTATAAAATTGAATACATATTGTTAATTTACTTTTCTGGTAAATATCTATACACGTATTATTATTAAATTGTACTCTTTCATTTATGTATAAAATATACGTATAGTATACTCTTATCCGAGTATAATATTGTCTTGGAACACTTGAATTTGTTTTATTCCTCACTATTTCACTAGAAACTTTAGTATCAATCATTATTAGATGGCCCAAATTATAAACATTTTTTTCTCATAGAACAAATATCTGTCATGACTCATTTCAAATAGCGTCATTAGCCATAATAAAATCCATTTTTAAAATCGATACTACTTAAAATATATAATATAATATCACAGTTATAAAAAACAAAAGAATAATAATAATAAGAGTAATATTAAAAAAATCTATATCCTTTAGGCTTTCGATCAGACTTTAAAATAATTTATTTGGTAAATCAATATTATTATAATAAAACGTAACTAATAATAATGCATTAAGAAAACACAATTTTCCACCCATTTGGAACTATCAATTGGAGGTACGTGTACGTATATTATTACTGATAAGTTATGATTTAAACATATTATTATAAATCAATTTCACATAAAAGTAATTATATTGTTTTAAACGAAATGCATAAACTAAATTTTAAACCAAATGTTAAGATTCAGAATAATTTAAAATACAATATCCGTATATATAAGTCTAAGTGACCGAACATACATTTTCAGACATTAAAACAACTATTATCATTCTAAGCGATTTTCAATGAACATTCTGAGATTAACGCCCTGCAGGATTAGAAGTAGAAAAGTGACAAGCATTGGTTAAGAATAAAAAGATTCTGAATTTTATTATGAAATGAATAATTGTGTTTTGGTCTCAAAAAGAAAATTAAATTTATCATTATAAAACAAATGTATAAATTAAAAATGTTAAGTACACAAATATAATTAAGATAAAAGTTTGTAATTAGATTTGAAAATAAATTATAAAAATTAGATTTGTTTCACTACTATAGAAACATTAGAAAATACATGATAATAAATTATGTTCTCTTTGAATCTATATCTAATTTTTCATTTCGAATATTATAAACTTACGTACCTAATGCTATATAATAATTTATTGAAATTTTTAGTTAATATGTAATATTCCATTAATGTTGAGAAGTAAATATTTGACAAAAGTATAAACTACGCATTAAAATTTTAAATAAGAATCAAAACAACATAATGTTTTAGATGTGTTCTATATTTGTAATTTATGAGTGTAAAATTACTTTTCCATTAGTTAAGTCGTTCAAAATTTGCATAAATTAAATAAAGTCGAGATAATTTTAATTTGAAAATCTTCTAATTTTAACAATGTTTTCAAAAACTGTAGAGACAAATTATAAATACAATGATACAATACAAACATAATATATTTGTTAAATAACGTATTGATCGGCATTAAGCAATGTAAGAGTTCTGATTATAAATAAAAATATGAAATATAAATATATAGAATTTATTAATTTATTATATATTATGCATTTATGCGTATTCGATAATTATAAATTTTCATGAATCATATTAAAAATATGTACCTACTTTGTTTTATACTAATTAATTATTAATGTTATTGTATCCATCATATTACTCATTTTATCGTAAACATTATAAATACCTTATTTTATTAATGTATTAATGTAAAAACAACATCTTAATTTTACCCATCGTTGTTTTTCAAATGTAATGATTTTTATTTCATTATAATATTGATATTATAGAACAATATTACATTTTACAAAAGTTAATGATGTGAAATGAATATCCTTAACTCTTAAACCCCGTGTAACATGTCTCTCTTTAGTAATATATTTTATTAACTTGTTCCGCATACGTTGTAACAGACGGGGTATACCCCTTGAAAATGTTTAGCCCTAGGGGTAATAACATCCCTGTATAGTATTACTCCGGTTAATATTTTCCTAGGTTATTTATAACCCTAAAATAATTTAAAGGTGATATATAATGCCTAGGAATATCGTGTCCCTAATAATAACTAACTAGAATATTTTTCCTTTCCACAGTAAATATATTTTTAATATGAATAAAAATTTCCTAAACTATTATTACCGTCTGGTGAAATTATTTCAGAAGCCAGCAATAATTCCCTGTTTGGTTATTTAATATAAATAAATTATAGATACACAAAATGTAATATTATATCAGAATTACGGATATTTACCGTTAGATCTACAAAATTTACAGTTACCTATCCTCAGAATCATTATTGTTAATTATATTTTATATTATATAATATATTATTGTTGTAATTATGGCGTGTCATAGCATATAAAGATTAATCAGAATTTTATATTACAAATTAATGAAGTGCAAAAGTGTGTAATTCCAACCATTTATGTAACATGAAATTTTGATCACCCTGTACAATCAATGTTAATAAAATCTCAATATTTTATTAAATATTATTAATGCATGTTAGTCTATTTTCGTACATAACACATATAATTACATAAATGAATCCACACAGTTTGATGAAATTTATTACACCTTATTTAAAACATTTCTTTCCGCGTGGAGTAATTATAGCCTAGAAAAAGGTTACCCGTATATAGAATGTTAACACTGTGTGAGTTAATAATATACATCTATAGGAAGATACTAAAAATTTAGGTTTTATTTACCATCTCACAAATATTACCGAAGCTATTAATAACCTAAAAAAATAATATAGGAACTAGGAAATTTTTATCCCCGGAAGTAACGTTCGAGGGTAATTGAATACTGTGACACCGGATAATTATTTTTTTGCAAATACAATTATTTTCAACAAACCAATTTAAATTGGTAAAAAAACTGTCGTGGAAACTTAATTAATTGCATGGTTTTTTTTTATGTATATCCTTGATAATTCCAATTAAACAGATAAGTATACTGTATAGTATTAAAAACACCCTTAATCATATAATATATAAAAAATAAATTATTTAATAATGCTAAAATAATATATATTATTGTAAGTTCGAAATATTTTCGAAATGATTTAATACTATAATAATAATTACTTAGTATTAAATAATATTATTTAATACTAAGTATTATTGTAATATACGTGTATTTATATTTTATATTCTTCTTTCTTCTGTCTATATAAAATTGTAACTTTGATCGTATTTTCTTCTACTGCTGGTTTTTTAATTTTATTGTTATATTAAATTCCTATTATTCTGAAAAGCTCCATCATGGCCCGATTTTACATTCAACTTTTCTCCCGGAAACTACTGAAAAAGATTTCGGAATTTTCTGACCTACCGTTTTCCTAATGGAAACGGAGAAAGTTGGTATTTGATTCATGGGAAAGAAACGGTTGCTGCCGCTGTGGCGTTTTGCCATAGTTATCGTTTATCAAAACGTCTATTAATAAAATAAAAGATGATAATAATAATAATTATTATTAATCGTTTAAATTCCCGATTTTTAAAATAAATTTTATTTAAAATACCGATTCTTCGTGTTTGTAACGTCTTTACATCTTTTACGGAGAACCAGTGTATTTTTACAGCCATTTTTCTTATATTATATTAGTTTTCCACGTCGTCGCTGCGTATACGTGTGTACAGCGATTCATAACAAATGCGTGCGACGCAAAAAGAATGACATTTGAGAATTTCATTACAAAATTTCTACAAAAAATATTATTTAAGAATGAAAATCAGACTTTAATTTAAGTAATAATTTGCTTAAATAAATGTTTATTTGTTTGGATATATTAAATTATAATAATGTAGTGTGCGTAATAACACATAGAAACGGAATATTTTATGATAAATGATTGCTTTATAATAATATATATATATAATTTTACAGATCAGGAAAAATGTGGTTTAAATACCATACTCAGTGCCACGAGAGAACGCAAAACTCGTCGATTCTCGCGCATCCCCACTAAAATACACGATTATTCGACCTTCGTCGTCACTTGTCGGTTTTCGCCGTTTTTGGTTATCTGTGTATACATCCCGAGACAAATGTAAAATCTTGTTTTGAAGTGAAATTCCCAGACCTATGGCACTTATATACAACATGTGAACTGGTTGTTTTAAACGCATTATCGTTGTTTATTACTGCACGCTGTACACGTACACAGACTGCCGCTTGATGGGAGAAATATTGGTTCAAGACGGCGGAGTGAAATCATTTGGATGCGCAATGCGCTCTCTCGTGGTACGGAGTATAGAATTGTAACATTATTTTAGGTGGCAAACGTAAATGCTTTTTCATAACATATATTATTCCGATTGACAGGTCCGATTATATTGTTTCTTATAATAGGTTTCATAAAATATGTAACATAATACTTAAATAAAAATATATACATATGAGGCCAGCAGGGCTTACATTTTGAAAAATAAATTTCGTTTAACGTTATTAAAAATGTTAACGTCATAAAACTTTTGTGTTAAAAGTTATAAAATAATATAACGCTATTCAATATGTTCGTTAAATGTTAGGTACTTAAATTTTTTCGTTGCATCAAAAATATCATTTAATATTTACTAATTGTAAATTTATGCTACCACCATAAGTGAAATTTCAGTGGGGCTAAAAGTTCTTCCAATGAATTATCATCTCCATATATGTTTAAGGTTAACATGCATCCAACTTCAGCAACTCCCCAATATTTAGTATTAAATTGCACCACTAGCTACCACATTAGTTTGTATTAATTTTACTTCTTCCCATTTTTAACACTATACAAAGCATAGAACTCAACAGTAAAATAAAAATTAATAACGTATAATTAGTAATAATACGATAATCGTCATTTACTCCATTTTTTCGCATCTATACTCTCAGCTCTCTATCATACAATACGTAAATAATAAATATTAATTATAAATAACTTGCAACAATATAAAATAAATATACGTAGTAAACCAATTCTGGTTAAAAATCTACGCTAAAAATCTCCGTCACGATGCTTTATCGACAACTATTGTATTATATTATATTTCTATTATTTATTTTGTTATATGAATTTATATTATAAGTATTTACTAAGTTATTTTAATTATTTTAAAATGAAACGACTTAAGCATGGATACAGACAAAAGTTAATGAAGATGCAAGATTAATTATATATTTAGACATTTTATAATAAATAACCATCAACGTAATGTAAATAAATAATTTGCAATTATTTTATGTTTTAAAAATGAGTCACTAAATAATCTCAATAAAATAATACTACTAAAATTAATTTATATCTTTATTAATATATTACTGATAGTAGATTTTATACTCAATTAAGTACTTAGTGTAAATTCAACATTTCTATGAAAATAATATTTTACTAATAGGTAATTTATACATGAGTGATTCTGTTTGATAATTGAATTATAAATGTATATAACGTCTACCTAATTTAATAAATCAATATATTCATAGTAAATATTATGTATTTGTATGTTGGTTTTAATTTATAATCACGACACTTAAAAAATCACATTACTTTTTTAACAAATAGAATAAAAATGCAACAACAAAACGTCTAAATTAATGATCGAAATCCATAACACACCTACACTTTATAAACGTTGCTCACTTATATTTCCCGAATATAATGATTAATCGTTTTTTAGACTTTAAGAGAAAAAAATACTTTTAATAAACTCGCAATAACCCACCAAAGTAATCTATCCAAAATGCAGTTCCATGAAACTTATCTCGACAGATACGAATAAAACGAAACAAGACGTGGTCATTTCCAGATTCAATATCTTACTTTTTAAAAGTTAAGAATCTAATGAATGAAATTATGTTTCAATGTAGTTATGAATATCAAAAAGAAAAATAATTATTTAGATAATTAAACTATCACTTCTGGAAGGCTTTAAATTTAAAAACTATTCAATCTTTTAAATCAATTAGGCTCAAAACAATAATCAAGGCTCATGATATGTCAGTGACCTAACCTTCCATAATGACCTCAATATAATAATCATCCCTTTATCTAGCATCGGAACTCTATAATCTTTTCCATAAAAAACTATATCTATTCAAATTCTTTCACGGCAAAATTCTATTCACCCGCGATCTAACTGATACAATCCGTCGTCTGAAAAGAAAATGGTCCAACGTCCAGAGACCTATTACTTAAATAAAATACGTTATTAATAGAATAACATTATTTATAATAAAATAGACCATAATAAACTCAGATTTAACTTTAATGAATAAGATATTTGTTAAATTACTTATAATTTGATATTTTGATGTATAATATAATAATTAAAGTAATATCAATGGATTTTTTTCTCTATTCAGGTTGCTCATGTCATCTCTCACTATCCTCAAATTTACTTTTAATATTTTTTTAAAGTAAGTAGATTGTTAATTTATAAATTAAAAAAAAAAGTGGGAAGGCCGTTTGTGGACGTTCTTCCTTTGTCCCTTCAGTCCTCGAAGAAATTAGTGGTTTATTATAATTATTAAGATTTGAATGCAATGATATTGCATTAGAAAATATGATTCTGAGCGAATCTCAATATATTGCAATATATTATACTGATAATTCATTCCAAAATTTTTTGTTAAAAATTATCAGTCACAATTTTCAAAATTATTTATAAATAGATTAAATAGTATAAAGTAGACTTCTACAAAAAATTCATACCGTTTATCCAAAAATTGCAGGTAATGTTAAATATTTTTGTAAAAAATTCAAAGCTCTATATTTAGCCAAAAAACAAACTAATCCTTTTCAAAATTTTACTAAACGTAAATATTACCCATATTTAGTACTCGAAAAAATTTTCAAGTTCCTTCGATCAAAACTCACTTAATAATAAAAAAATTTTAAAAAATTAAAACACCGGAAACCGTAATTATACCATTTTTCGCTTCTCAAGGAAAAACATTTAAGAAATTCAAAAAATGAGCTAAATAAAGTACCAACTAGATAAAATTTGGTACGGAAAAGGTACCCTTTTTGTGGTAATCGGACCATTATTTCATTATTTCTACCCGAAAAAATGTTTTCATATATCAGAAAAAAAAAATTATAAAAAGCCTATAAAAAAAGTTGCCAGTCACGATTTTCAAATTTTTTTGTAAAATGATTAAGTAGTATATTATTAGGCTTCTGTAAAATTTTCAAATCGATAAACCCAAAATTATAGGTAATATTAAGTTTTTTTGTCAAAAAATTCATAACTCTATATTTGGTCAAAATATCAACCGATTCCTTCCAAAGGAAGCACTTATATTTTACCAATGTTAGTATGCAAAAAAATTATCAAGGCCCTACGATCAAAACTCAATTAGTTATCACGAAATGAAAAATAAAAAATTACGGAAATCGTAGTTTTGCCGATTTTTTGGTAGTTTTTCTTCTCCTAGGAAAAAATTTTTAAGAAATTCGAAAAATGAGCTTAATAGAGTACCAACTAGACGCGATTTTCTACCGAAAGTATACCCCACTTGTGATAATTGGACAATTATTTCTATCCGAAAAAATGTTTTCATACATAAAAAAAAAAAAAAAATCATTGTAGAAACAATACATTCCTCGCTCCACTCAGAATCTAAAATAACTAAATTAAATATCCACTAATATTATAATAAATTAATTAATGGATGACGAATTAAAACTTTTAAACTTCGATTAAATTTATTTAATACTTTTATATTTTAAAGATTTTTATATTTTGAAATAAATATGTAAATAAATTTATATGTTTAATTAAAATCATTATTTAAATAGGTAAATATAAATATAAAAGTGCTGTATTTTTTTTACATTAAATTTATTAGTAAATTATATTTTTAAAGTTTTAATAAAGATAATTTATTTCATAATACATACTCAAAATAAATGTGTTTTATTTGTTTAATTAAACATATAAGGTATAAATATTTATCATACACATAATAATTCAAATATTTTAGAGTTAATTTATAAATTGGCAAATTAATGAACAAATTATCCAGTTTTAATAGTTAATATTCAATTTGTGCTAAAGACGTAGAACTAAATAATTAGTTTTGGTAAATAGCAGTTTCTATCTAGCAATCATCATTCAATAATTAGTCTCAAATAGGTTTCAATACGAGTAACTAACTTTAACGGACTAGTTCCGAATAAACTAATAAAATTTTACAAACCAATTGAAAAATTATTGCTATAATTTATAATCAATTAAAATATTCACAACAGCAGTCGATTCTAAATAAAAAAAAATTACTAAGAATAAGTAGTTTAATAATTTAATATGCATTTCAAAGTTATTTTATGTTATATACCCATAACAATACATAATTTAAATTTAAAATAAATCCAATTATTGAATTATATTAATACCTATTATAAATGGATAAGGTAATTATTTTTACATTTATATTATGTTATAAAATATTATATTATAATATATTTATTAAATTTACAGAATATAATGTAGGTAAAATGTATTTTTCAGAAAATCAAACAAAATGTATAAATGTATATATATTTTATTAAATAGATAAAATACAAAGAAATTACATTTATATAAAATTATTTAAATTATTTAATTTACTTGTAATTGTTAATTTCATAATTAATATCTTACATAACTAGAACAATAAATTTGTATACAATTTCGATGATCATAAAAATAAATATTTATCGGTCCCAATAAATAATAAATAAGTAATAAATACTATTCATTATATTATTATTTTAAAGAAATCAATCATTGATTTAATCATTTCAATAACACGATATAATAAATTAACTTGTGATGCTTAAATAACATGTGTAATATTATATTTTAGTAAATATTATATAAATGTATATTATTGAATTTATTTTAGTAGCTCTAAAAAATAGAACTACTAAAATATCTATATTGGTTTTGATTTCGAACGATGAACACACATTTTTTTTTTTTTAATAATATTAAATTTATTTTTGATTTCTTGAGAAAAGTAAAAGAGGAATTATTTATATTTTGTATAATACCCCTCTTCACATACTCTATTACATCGACATTATAAGAACGACTCTGATCCATTTCGTTGTTAATGATGGAAGTACTCTCACGTTATTGTCAAACCATTTCATGAACAATGAAATAATCAATCACCTTGTGCATATTATATCAGTGATTTACACTCTTTACTTCAAACAAGATTTTTAAATATTATATTCATTCGCCGTGTTTTACAGAAAGTAAAAGTGCGATGAATCGATGAAAATCACTTTAATTAAAAAGCGTATCACGCAACGAACTATGAAAACAAAATTATCTAGACAATGTTTATGAAATATAATTAATAACCAATTATAAATATTGTTTTCGAGATAAAGTAAAAAAATATTTATCTTATTTAATTATCTAAAGTATAAAGTTTTATAGTTTAAAATTAAAGTTTGTAATTATTCCTTAAAAAGTTTTGAAGTATTAATTAAAACATTTTATGATAGTTGTATATTGTTCGTGCAATTTATTCAATACACATGTTTCAGTAAAATAGTAAAATAATTGTGTTTGACTATGTTTAATTTAAAATTTATATTTTCATAATTGTTTTTATAACACAATAATTATATTAAAATATTTAATATGTAGTAGGTATAAATAGTAAAAAATAAATTTTAAACAATATTATTATTATGCATACTTTATGGTTTATATTATTCAATACTATTAAAATAATTATCAGAAAAAATATGATTAACTTTAACTTAACAAACCGTAAAAAATGCATAAATTATTTGTTTTATTTTAGTGATGAGAAAAACACATCAATCTACAAAATGTAAAAAATAATAAAAAGGAATTATATTAACAAATTAATTTTAAAAATTAAATCATACGTTAAATATGTAACAATAAGTGTAAAACATTTACAGTACCTATATGTACATAGTAAACATTTGTAATTTCAATAACGAATATTACCTAACTACCCATTATTCTAAATCACTATATCATTTAATTTACAAAATAAAATTAATTTATAGTATTTCTGTATTTCAAATTCAAATTCAAATTTACTTACTACAACATAATAACAAAAACATAATATCATTGTGGTGGTTTGTAGTTTTCTGAACACAGCAGAAAACATATTAACTAAATATACGTATTATGTGTAATATACTAATATATACATGATACGTCATATTTAGCTTTTTTACGACAAATAATTTATTAAAAACGGAAAACAAGTACGAAAATACTTATCCATATACCTAAATAAATTAAATATTAAATAAAATAAATTATTGAACGCAAATTACGAATTTCATATTATATTATGATGTTAACCAACAAAAATATATAGTTTTAATTAAAAATGACGTGTACATAATATCTATTCGCTAAATAGAGAAGATAATATGTTTTATTTAATGTATCTAATAAGTTTATAACATTTATGAATATTCAGATACCCTAATAATTTAATTCCCGTACAAAACTAAAATGTATACGTTTACCATTAGTTGTTTCAACTTAATCGTGTTGCACTTGATAATGAATTAATGATACTAAAATAATAATAATAATAATAATAATAATAATACGTTTATAAATCTTTTCTGACATAAGCATAATAAGATTATTTCGTTATATATTATAATATATATAAGCTATAAATTATTATTTAAAAAGTTTGTAACTTTGACAAGATGATAGTTATTTTTATACATTGATAACAGTGGTAACATACTCAATATTCAAATTTATATTAATTTCTTTATAAGGTGTTAACTGAAGAATGCCTTATGGATTTTGAAATGTGTATAAATATTATTATTTCACTATAATCTTTTCGCAGTTTTATTTCTAATATTTATTTCCATTTTACTTGATTTTATTTTTGTAATATAAACAAAACTGATTGCGAAATTTATTTAACGGGAATTACACAAAACGCAATTATTTATTTTATTCTTATTAATATATTTTTTTTATTATGATAATCATACTTTTATTGTTTGAATTTAAATCATGTTTATATAAAACCAAATATATTAATGCTATTACAACGACCTACCAAGTGTCAATAAGGTTAAGTTAGAACACTTTATGTTCGCTTTTTTATATGAACACATAATAATATGGTGTCACTTTATCTAAGTCAATATTTTTATTTTCATTGTTTTTCATGCGTTTGAAATATGGTTTTTAAACTTGTATCCGATTTAGAATAGTAGAATTTAAATTATTTTAAAACATATTTATTATTTACAAGTTAAAAAGTAAAATTGAGTTAATATTAATTGCTTAACTTAACTTTTAATATTTAAATATATGTTAACTTAACTTTTTAATATTACGCATTAAATTAATAATGAGTTAATTTTCTTAAAATCCAAGTTTAGTTAATATATTTGTATTTACATTTTGATAAATGAAATAAACTATAATTTTTAAAAGAAAAATTGTTATATATTTGTTTATTTAAAACCTTATATATAAAAGATAAAAATTAACTTAACTAAAGTAAATAAGTTAATTTATTCTTAAACTTTTATTTTATTTTTTAAATCTATTTCTTAGAGTGCGCTATTTATCTGTAAACTTTTTCCAATATAAGTCAATTAACTTGACGAGCATTGATTAAAATTATATAATAGAATTCTAATTTATATTACTTACATAGTCTTATAATCATAGTTTTTAAAAAGTTTATAGCTATAAGAATAACAAAAAAAAAAAAAAATCTACTTTATAATCAAATTTAATCTTTATCAACAACAATGCGTATTCAAATTTTAATATGAATAAATTATCAGTTCAAGTATTATAACTGGTTTTACAAAATAAATATATATCACGTTTACTCCCATATACTTGTAAAAAGTTAATTTTCAAAAGTAGGATTTTAAATTACGAAATAAGTTCTAATCTTTATTGGCATACATTAACAGGATAAATAAAAGTAGAAAAAAGAAAATATAGACTCACTATGTGTTTATATTATTATAGTTGTGTAAATAAACAACTTTATGAATAAAATAAACCTAACATACGTCATATTCATTCAAGAAATGTTTGAGATTATGCATTTTGACAAATCAAATATATATATATATATATTCTAAGCAACGAATGATCACTATTAACAAACATCATAAGCTATAAGAATATTAGTTATAACATATGTATGCAATAAAACTAATTTAACTAGGAAAATTAGAACAATGAAACAAATACGAAACTTTTCAGTTAAAACGAATATTTTGAATGTAAAATAAAATTGTTTTGTTCAAATACATATTAGTTTATTTTAGAATATGACTAAATAATTCATAGTTGGAACTTAAATAATACCATACTAGTACTAGTCAATTACTTATTTCTATTATAAAGTTATAATTAAAATAAATTAAAATATTTTAAATAGATTTTATGAATTTTTTACCTAAATAAATGAATTTTAAATAGCTATTTTTAGGATTTTAGTTTGTCTTCTACATGATTATATTTTTATATTCAAAATTTTTCATTGACTATTATGTTTTTGACAGCATTTTAACACTTTAAGCACCATATAAATTATGTTATATTTTAAATAGTTCTTAATTTAATTATAAATAATTGAATAAAAGCTTAAATTTTCATCATAATACTAATTAAACCAGTTTAACCTTTAAAATGTTAAGTTTTTTTTTTTTTTTTAATTTACTAGGTTTACTTAAAGGTAATTTTATATTTATTTTAATTTATTAACGAGAAAATTCTTATACATTATAATATTTTTGAACAATTTTAATAAACTTGTAGAAAATAACAAATTGTCTATTGTCTGTGCAACAGTTTAATGATACAAATAAATAAAGTTCAGAATACAGTACGTAGTTCAACTAATAATTAAAGATAGAAAAAATATAATTGAAAAAAAAATCGTTTTTACCTGGGATGTATTAGTACTGCGGGTTAATCTCCGTGCGGGAACATCATTTATGACGAATGATTTTATTTAAAAGTGTATATTATGAAAATAAAAATCGATATCAAATTTATAACTCACGGTCTACTCTGTGTTCGCCTAATGAATTAGTTACGATTTGGATATGTATGGACAATAATAAGGATTAGGAGAGTGAGAAAACGATGAAGACAATACTTGTATTTTTAATTTTTCACGATTTCAATAATCGTCTTTTATAATCATACCTAGGTTCGGTTATTAATTACCGACAAACGGTTACGTTCCCCAGAGTGTGTACACGATGAAGAGCGGTTTGGTCGTGTGTACGTACAAGGGGAGGGTAGGAGAGAAAGATGATCACTCGGTCTTGCCGACGAAAGTATGTAATGCGGATCGGCAGCGGTGCCTAGGCCAAAAAAAGCGTGAACGCGGTAAACGGTCGAAACGTACACTGAGCGCGTATCCTGACGGTGTGCGCTGATACGGCGGTCCGCGCGCGCTGTCGTGTCGACGACGACGACGACGACGACGAGTGTACCTAATCATTTTTTTTTTTTTTTTCTCTCTGTCCCCGTATATTTTTATTCGGACCCGAGTCCCTATTTTTTCAATCCTACTCGCAGGTTATTTAAAAATGGACAATGCGACGTATACCGGATGTTGCCGTCCTTTGTGTTGCTCGAACGTGGTATAAATGCCTCAACCGTGGTATAAACACGAAAACTTTCGCCAAAATCAACGAAATCGTCCCTAAGTAAACATACTCGAGGACGAGTTTCGCGATTGTCTCATCATGTGAGAGAAAACCCAGAGAGAAAACCAAATTTTAGATGGTTTGGAAAAATATATAATACGCAGTCGCTCATTTTATCCACATTAAGCTATTTTTACATTATTATAGTTATCTTACACTAAAATCATTTATATTATTATTATTTACTATATTATAATATTATAACATTCATATAATTACGAATAATTTTGTTATTGACGTTAGAAAATGTTTTTATATCTTAAAAATAAAAGTATAGTTAATCTTTTACATCTTTATCACTGTTTAAGTTCAAACATCATCCAAACTTTATTTAACATAATATATTATCTTCAAAATTGGCAAACAAAATTTCCATGTTGCTCCGGTACAAAAAATATAAGAAAGTAATATAACTTTGGTATACATATCCTTGTATTAATTTATACTAC
The DNA here is from genome assembly GCA_013282895.1 of Eriosoma lanigerum. Taxonomy (NCBI): domain Eukaryota; kingdom Metazoa; phylum Arthropoda; class Insecta; order Hemiptera; family Aphididae; genus Eriosoma; species Eriosoma lanigerum. Next base: position 15,558,612 of record CM023357.1, read on the forward strand.
AAAAGTAAGTTCATATACCATAAAGTTATAATGTCAACGTTAATCAGTAGTTTAAATAATGTATTTGTGTGATAATTGTATTATAAATTTAATATGATATTGTTAACCTTTAATGATAAAAATAAATGACAATTATCTAAGTTGAGATATCACAGATCGCCGGTTAAAATAAAAATACCTACGTTTTTTAATAATATCAATTACATGAAATACGTAAATTAAATTTCCATAAAATAATATCACTGTTAATTAAAAACAGAAATTGAAATTTTTTTTAGATATCTTTAAAAATTTAATATAATTAAAAAAAAAAATTATTAATAGATTTTTTTACGAATAAAAATACTCACACTAAACGAGTTAATAAGAAAACAACACAAATATTTTACCATTTATTTATTTTGTATTTATTTTTTAACCACTCATATAAGAATTAATAATAATATAATTGTGTGTATAATATTATGTTTATATTACTTACCTTCTTGGTAAAAATTCATTATAAACATTAAAAACATAATATCAAAATGAAAAATAAGATTTTAATTTAATTTTATAGTATTTTTAATATCTTGAAAAAGAATGAATGGAATTAATTCAGTGGAATTTGAAGTTGCTGCTATTTTAGCTTGCATGTTACTTTTCTCATTGTCGTCTATTGCTGAGTGGCCGAGGATCCATATAAATCTTACTGTGTTTTTTTTTCTCGTAATGAATTTTAATCATATTGTGAATAAATGTTGCCATATCCGTGGGATAATATATGTTGTTGATGATATTTATTATGCTTAACGAGTCGCTAAGAATTATGAAGTCTTTGAATTCTTTTTTTCAATTGCATAATCAAGAGCTTTGATAATTGGAAATGCTTCTGCAGAGTTATTATTTGCAGAATCTAGTACATTGCGGCATAATTTTATATTTTATATTTTATACTCTGTACCACTACCAAATAAAATGTCAATACCTACGTTAGAATTTTGGAGGCGTCCGTACATCTTAGTGCTTCTTGTATAATGAAATAATAATTCATTTAATTTTTGTTTATAGATAATGGGGTTAGTTGAGCTTTTTGGATATTCTATCAGGCTTATGTATCACGATATTCAATTTAATAATCCATGGAGGTAAATTGAAGGGTATAGTGATTAAAATGTTATTTATGTCAGCATTGTTTTCTTGAATTATTGAAACATGGGAGAGATTTGATGTCACTACGGATGTCATATCCATTACTTGCCAGTTTGGCTATAAATTATATCGATGAATTTCTGCGCTTTATGTCAAGAGGTAATAAATCACTTATATTCAGAAGACTTTCTTATTGGACTAGAACGGAAGACATCCGTAGCTAATCTAGCTCCCAAATTCTGAATTATGTTTTATACGTGTAATGCATTTTTATTGGCTGTTAATAAAAGAAAAGAATTGTATTGCAATTTTCATAACACAAGAGACTTGTCTATAGTTATTACTAATAACTAATTAGGTTATAAAGTGAAAAACCCTATGATGTGTAAGCTAATACATTCATTATGTTGAGGACGGAAGAGCAAGACTTTTTTAAAAATTTATTATGAGGTATCATAGAGTTTTTTTAATCAAAAATAACTCCAAGTAATTTAATCGTGTTGTTACAGTTAATTAATGAATTATTCATGTGTAATTTAATTGCTTTGTTTTTTTTTCGAGGAAATATAATACATTTTGATTTAGAAGAAGAGGAAGTAAAACCTGACTTGAGAGACCATTTGTATAAATTATCTAGAGCTTCTTGTAGAAAATATTGAACAGTGGTGGTTTTTTTGCTACGACAGAAAAAAAGTAAATCATCTGCATAGAGTGTACATTTAATAGAGATTTGTATTGTATTAGTTACATCGTTAATAGTAATTAGGAATAATGTAACTGATTATATTAATCCTTGGAAAACACCGTTTTGTTGAATACATTTTTCGGATATAGTAGAGTTATATTTAATTTGAAATGATCTGTCAGTGAAAAGACCAATGATAAAATTTAACAATTTTTCTTCACAAACAATTTCTCTAAATTTCTCAATGATACGAGGACGCCATGTATTATCATATGCTTTGGTTAAGTCAAGGGATACTAATCCCAATAGTTGATTCTCTCGAAAAGCTTAGTCGATTTAATTTTTAATTTTTATAATTGAAAATTTAGTTCCCTTATTTTTTCTGAAACCATGTTGGTCTGGACTTAGATAATTGATTTTCTCAATGAACCACATAAATCTATGATTAATTATATTTTCCATTAATTTGCACGTAGTATTTATAAGACTTATTGGGTGATAGCCGAAGGGGAATATTTATTGTTTCTCTCTTTGGATATTGAAATAATAAAACTGTTTTCTACATTATGGGTATATTGCTCAAATTCCACATGGTGTTGTATATTTTGACAAAAAGTAGTTTACCATATTTCGACATATTGTAAATAAAAGAGAAAGGAATTTGGCTCAGGAATTTATTGTTACAACTTTAGAGAGATGTTTCAAATTCAAAAAAAGATATGTTTGCATTAAGATTATAAATTTGATATTCGCTATAAGGTTTCATATTAGATTTTATAGATTTTATTATTTTTGGTTGTGTTTTCTCTTATAAATTCTGAATTGTAATCATAAATTATCATATTTTTTGGCAAATCCATTAGAGAAAGCAATCGACAAAACTTAATAAAATATAAACATCAAACATTCCACGGCCAAAACCTCAAAATAGAAAACTTAAAACTGTCATAAACCGACTAGATCATACGAAGAAAATGGACTACTACACAACATTTCATCTAACTTAGCAGAGGCACTCGGTCCGAATCCCTCTTTTTTATAAAAATTATAAAAGTTCTTAAAAAAACTCTAAATTAATTGTTAAACTATAATTTGTAGAATCTAAACGATTATATATATTTGTATGATCAAAACGAAAAACATAATATTATAATATATATGTGTGTGTGTGTAATACACTGTGTATATACAGAGTGTCCCCACCTTACTAATTGCAATATATCCGAGAATAATTATAATTTTTTAATCCAGTTTTTTTCCAAATTATTATTTAGGCAACGGACTATAGTATTATTACTTGTTTAAATAAGACATTGCCGTTTCACGTACTATAAAAGCCAATAGCATTAACGATACCAGTATCATTCACCATTCATTTGAATTATAATTTGACCCACTAGAGGCAGATTTTCGTCGCTAGGAAGGACGGTTCCCCCTGAACTCAACGATTAGTACCTTGCAGGGCTCGAAAACATATTTAAAACGCTTAATTATAACGTTAAACTTTTCAAAAAAACGATTGAAATGTATAACATTAAATATTAAAGGAAATAGTAAATGCTTATATTGAATTTTTACTAAATAAAACAGTATAATGAACGAAACATATAACATATTGACATATCGTTAAACATAACTTAACTAAAAGCAAATAAAAAAAACAAATAACGATATTAAAACGTTATAATATTCTAATAAAACTATTTTTGAATTTTGATTCTTTAATTTGTTTATGTAAATTTAGCAGGTATAAAAATACTGAATTGATTATCAACCCGAAAAAGGTTTGGTGCCATTGTTATTTATTAAGTTATACATTTTAAATATGTTTTAACTTAATTGCATATTTGTATTTTATAAATATACAATTTAAAAACTGAATGTAATTCTACTAAAAATTAAATTGATATAATTTTAGTTAAATGATTATATTTTAATCATAAATTATAATTGTATATTTGTATATTACCTATATAATATTCTTAATTTTGTATAATTGTAATAAATTAAAAATAACGAATAACGAAAAACACATTAAGCGTTAAATTACCAATAACATTAACACAAAAAATTAATAACGTTAAAAATTTTTATGACGTTTGACAAAATAAAATGTATAACAATAAAACTGTCTTAACGTTAAAAAACAAAGTTTTTATTTTTATTCGAGCCCTGGTATCTGGAAATATTGCAATGTCCAGAGTATTTTGGCATTACAAGGACCAGCATATCGCACACTTGAATTCACGATTTTCCTCAAATACCACCTGAATCTAACAAAATTAATGTACGTCTAATATTGTGTTCAAAATTTAAATAACATTTTTTTTTTTCGTTCTTTTTTTTGTTCCATTCTATACCTATTAACATATTTCTGTCAACTGTTAAATATAAACTAGCTTCCAGTTTCTACCGACCAAGTATGTAAACTTTGTGCAAGACTATTTAGACAGCAACCATGGAGTTTGTTTCCGTCCATTAACGATCCATGTCAATTCACTATTACATTCCATACTACTGCAGTAATTTCCGTGCCGATAGTTTAACGACCAAACTGCAATTTATTGTTGTCGATGCATCGGCCAAAATTCAGGCGAATATCTCTCTGAACTATTACTTACAAACAAGTCTTAAACTACAAAACCGACTTATCATACATTCTATTGTATGCATATTATGGTTTATATAGTATAATATTATTATATATTTATATGTATAAGTATTACATAAAAATATTAAATATTAAATAAAGTTTAACTAATTAATCAAAAACTTTAGACGAAGATAAGAAAAACTTTTTTTTTAATATTTAAGTTGTAGAATACATAATACAATTTTTGATATTGTCGAAAATATCTTAAATGTATGTTGAAAATATAGCTTTTTTTATATTGTTCAAACGCGTAACATTGACGTTTTGTCTAGTCGCGTTGTTGACCCATTCTTTATAGGTTCTTTGTTATTCACTTTATTTTACAGCGGTTTTAACGCTTTCCTAATTTAATAATAATTATTTATATCGATAGAATTAGAAATGTATGTAAGAACTTTGAAGGAAATATAAAAATGAATTCAAACTGTTTAACTAATTTGGGCTGAACAACTATACCAGAGGTGGATCCAAAAATTAAATTTTATACTACATTTAATACATTCTGAATATTTAAATACACCAAAAAATTTTAATTAAACTATAAATTATTAATACATTCAAAAACATCAAAATGGGTAAAACACTTTATTGACTAAGTATGTATTTAATTTAATAATAATAAAAATAAAAAAACGGAAAGTTCGATTGTGGACCTTCACCCCTTGGGTCCTAGAAGAAATTAATGGTTCATTAAATTAAAATTTGAATGCAATGATATTGCATTAAAAAATATGATTCTGAACAAATCTCAATATAATACAATATACTATACTGATTGGTGATTCCATAAGTTTACCACATGTGTAAACGACCTATGAAAAAAAAAATAAAATCTCTAAGATCAAAACTCAAGGAGTCATCACGAAATAAAAAAATTTTGAATAACGGAATCCGTAATTTTGCCGATTTTCTACCATATTTTTGGTAGTTTTTCCTCACCAAAGGAAACACTTTTTAAAAACTTGAAAAATGAGTTAAATAAAATATCAACTAGATGAAATTGGTGTGGAAAGGGTACCCTATTTATGGTAATCGGGCCAATATTCCTACCCAAAAAAAATGTTTTCACACATAAAAAAAAAATTAAAACATCTTTGTAAAATTAATACATTCCTCTCTTCGCTCAGAATCTAACAATAATATGAAATAATGAATAATTGAAATTGATGTATTTTCATTCAAAAAACAAGCACGTAAATTAAACACGGCGATTTGTATATGCAGTTTTGTTACATATCTGTATAGGTGTAAATAATATTACATAACTTCTCGAATGATAATTTATAATTTAAATTGTTCTTTCATTGAATATTTTAAAATACATGGTATTACTAATAATTTATATAATTGTGTACGTCATATAAATTTTAATTTGACATTGGGAATGAATTATTTATGTATTAGTTTATAACTATGGCATTTTAAAACTGGTTTGTAGAACATTAATATAAGCGTAGTTTTATCTAATTTGTAGGCCCTTGAACTTTAAATTTAAAATTAACTAAATTTAACTATACATTTTACATATTTATATTTTTTTTTCAAAAATGTTGTGCCATGTTATTTTGTAAATTTCCTAATGATATAACAAATTATGCAAAAGTTCGATAGAATCAGTCGTTTCTATTATTTTCAGTACATTTTAATAGGTTTTATTTTCGATTTATTATATCGTTACATCCAACGTGTAGTCACTCGAATATGTCATTTTTTCAAAAATTATTCAACTAGGACTAGTATGATTGGAAGAATAAAAAATATGGAAAAATATGTATCTATTCAGTTGTCTTGTTCGTGGATGGTTTGCCATCGATTTTTTTGCCAATTCTAAACGATTTGCCTAAAAAAAAAATACTATAAACCTGCTTATACTTATTGAGAAATAGCGTGCAAACGGTTAAAAGAAAAATACATATACAAATTTCGATGGAACAGTAAATGATAGAAAAAAGAACTATTTCAGTTGTTTTCCGCAGCTCGCAGAGAAAAAACACAATAATATGTTTGCAATCCCTTGCGTCAAAACACGCGTACTTGTATATACACATATTATTATAATAAACCCGCAATGGAATATATGAGTTAGGTATATATTACACGCGAGACACTATCAGAATAAGAACGAGACTGAATTTGGCATAATATATCGCTTGTCTATTCGTATATAGATAATATTATATACGCTCATACGCTTGGAAAAAAAACTATAAACAATAAACTTAAAAGAATAACATTTCTGTTGTAGAAAATCCGATTTCGTCGATGTTTGTTTTGTTACTTATGCCTAAAGGTGGTTTATTATTGTATTGGCCCTTCTTCGTGTGACTTAAAAATGAGTTTGAAAAGTGTTTATGTGTGAAAAAATATAACAAAAGTTTACCTGTCAAATTATATAACTGTTTTTCATTGTAATATATACATTTAACACGTATACATAATAAAATATTAAATAGTCAAATAACATATAGTTATACCGATATCAGCAAAGTTATTTTACTTTTAAAGGTAGAATGTCGTAAACGTGGTTTATATATTATTATTAAATATGAGATCTAAAAAAGACGGATGACTTCCGAAACTTTTCGTTCCACGCCTCATTCAATTTTAATTTGTTTCTCAGTGCTATCTCAATCTAATTTTGTGAAATAATCAATATACATATAGTTTAACACTATGTTTTTTTATGAATTATAGTTATTTAAATATATGTACTTTTTACAGAATAATAATTATACTGATGGCAATAAAAATGTAGGTTATAGACATTTCAAATAGATTACTTAATAATTGTAAAATGATTTGGGTTAGTATAATAATATGCTTTATGTTTATTTATAATGTTCAAATTATACACCTACTTAATATTTTGAAAATTGGTCTTAAAATAATCAAAAATCAATTATTCCCATTATCACATTAAATACTTCTCAATGTTTTCTATAAATCAGGTTTCTCAACCTGCGGGATTAAAACTTAATATTTTGAGTCGCTAAATAGTTATTTAAATAGAGTCACCAAAACATTAATCCTATATATAAAACCAATAATTTGATGGCATGAAATAACTCTAATCAATTTATTAAGGGTGAAGGTCTGGAAAAGGTCGAATACTACACTGTAATAAACTGTCCCCAGATTATTATTAAAAAAATATACACCAAAGAAATCAACCGCGTGTACTCGTATTTGTTTTTTTAGTCAAAAAAGTATAGTGAAATGCCTTTAATAAACGTGATGATAAATTTTTGATTATTTCTTTAAGTACTGCCTAAATAAAAACTCTACAATTGCATTTGTACCTAAAACAGATGAAATAAAAAACGCTTAAAATAAATGTTTGTTCGCATCACGCGATATTATATCATAATAATAGCTGTGCTGTTATAACTTTATTAATTATAATATAATAGCTATTATCATTACTATTCATTTATACCACGGTTTTTTTAATGTTTCAACGATTGTAACAATTATTTATAAAAATTTAATTTTAAAATGCCTGTGTTCATATAATCTCGACATTTTTTAGATTCTGTGCAAAATGTAGAATGTATTGGTTTACATTGATGTTAATTTATTTTATGTCTGAAGACACTTTTTTGTGTAGAAAAAATTATCCCATAATCACAAATAGAGTAAACTTTCGACAGCAAATTGCATCTAGTTGGTATTTTATTTTGCTCATTTTTCAAATTTATAAAAAGTTTTTCATCGGAAGCAGAATAACTACCAAAAAATGATGGAAAATCAGCAAAATTCATGAAAATCATAATTTTGACAAAATTAATTATAGATTTTCAATTTTGAAATTAGGGACTTCTTGATTTTTTTGAGTATTAACATAAGTAGTTTCCAGACGTGGCTAAATTTTGGAAAGGATTATCAGTATAATATATTGAATATTATATTGAATTTCGCTCAGAATCGTATTTTCGACTGATTTGTATTTATATATTTAATATAATAAACCACTAATTTCTCCGAGAACTGAAGGGGAACGTTCAAAATTGACCCTCCCGTTTTTTTTAATAGCGTAAAATGTACTTTTATTAGTCTGCGATATACTGAATATTATTACTATGATATATTTGTTTGTTTTTATAGAAACCACAAAGAGAAAGCCATAATATTATTATTTCACTATTCTAGACAACGATATTTGTTTAGTCCTTTGGAAAAGTTAATTAATTTGCTAATTTCATCTTGTAGTGAAATATACACGGGTTTATTATTTGTGTGTGTAATTAAAAGGACTTATTAAGTTTTAAATTATTAAAAGACAAAACAACAAAAGATTCTTAATGTAAAATATTAGTAGTTATTTGCATCAATTAGTTAAAATGATGATCTTTCAAGCATCAAATTCTTGTATAAAAATGTGAATAAAGTTATACGTCATATTAAGATTAAATAAAAACTTAGAAGTATAGTATAGAAATAAAATGAAATTTAAATCTAGATTTGTAATTATTTTAATTTTTGGTAAAGAAAAAAAGTCAAATTACTGTCAACTCGGATTGCAATTAACAACGAATCAAATTTATATTACATATATTAATACAGGTTCAAAAAAAATTTCTCGTTATGAAATTAAAAATGTAAAATTATAATATTTCTTGATAAGATTATACTTTTATGTCCAGTACTGAAAAATAAATTATAAATATATAAATGCCAGTTTGGGATACTATTATAATATAATTAAAAACATATAATCCTCCGCAATGATTAAAAATATATAAAAAAAATATTTATATTTTTTTAATATTATGTTTACAATATTGACTTTATAATATAATATATATTAAGAGAAAGAAAGAGTGAAGTTATAATAATTTTAAAAACGTAACTATTTAATATTACTATTATTATAATAAATTTAGAATGTTGTATTGTTTTTTAATAAGCATTTGTTTAAATTGTACTTCTATAGTAGATTTTTTTCAACCGGTCTTCATTTGACACTAGAAATAAATATGGCCTTAAAATTTTCTATATCACAAAATATTTTTGTTAACAATACTTGTGATAAAGACAAATAACATAGTTACGACTATTTTATTATGAACACTGGTAACAAATCTTATTACGATTCAGGCGTCATTTTTTTCATTATCATTCAAGCGAAATAAATATATTATAGAATGATGTAGAAAATATAGCGATATAACTAGCAGAAAACATACTATATAGGTATTATACTTGCATCACACACTTGTCTGATATTCAGCAGATGTTGTTTTCTTAGTACTTTTTATAAAGAAATATTCACATAAAATCTTAAATAATAATCTTAATAAAAACATTATGTAACTGCAAAACACATATTGCTGTATAAGACCTAAATAACCTAAATGTAAAATTGTAAAAGATAGTTTTATACTTATATACAATATTTTTAATTTAAATTATAATTATGATAAATTACAACTATAAAATACGTTTATTTAAATAATATAGAAAACGGGAAGATCGATTTTAAACGTTACTCCTTTGTCCCTACGGTCTTCGAAAAAATTAGTGGTAGTAAATATACCTTATGATTAAAATTTAATTGTATTATTGTTTTTTTTTTTTTTTTTTTATGAACACAACAAAAGAATACAAGTTATTTATAATACGGAATTAAGTTTGATTATTATGGTAAAAGTAAAAAAAAAAGAATATAAGATTTTACTTTTTAAATTACTTTTCAGACATTTGGATGAATTCGAGAAGCAAAGACTATTGCCGATTTCAGTAAAAACTCGCAAAATATTTAAATATTTATTTGTTGAATTTATGAACTTCGAAGTAATCTGATATTTTTATAGGTAGAATTTTAGTTTATTACAAATATTCAATAAGATATTTTTAAAAACTATTCTTCGCTATAATATTAAATATATATATATATTATCTTATATATTATATTATCTGAACTATTGCATTTTGAAAAAAATCACGAATCAATTTCACTTAAGTCGTGAATGTGTCGTATAGCTGTCTTCTTTTCTTTACTTTTAAGTTTTAAGACTTTTTTCAAAAACACAAGATGGAGTCTCTAAAAGTCTTAAGTGTCATCTGTGTATTTTCGGTGTATATAGTATATAAAATATTATATATTTATATAATTTAAAATTAAAACTAAATAATAATTAGACTACATATACATATATTTACTATCTCCAAAAAATGTACTTAAAAGACTAGCTAAATAATATATACCTACAAATCATTATAATACTAAAGCATATTGCTTGCTTCGCAGTTTGTATAAAAACTAAAACTATTCTTTTTAACAACTGATAATAAAATGTATTATAATATATATTAGAAAAACAATTTATAATAATAATTAATAATACCTAAAAATAATACAAACAATAATAATTTTAAGGAATAAATTATAATAAAATGGAAATTAATCAATTTATAACAACATGAATTTCAATTATGCTAAAGGTACCATGTTCAATGAGCCACCGGTCGCGATCCTACAGTTTATTTATATTTCCTATTATCTGGCGTCCCTCTTCCTACACTCGACAGCTAATTTGTCGTTACGACCCGCGATAAAACCGCATTAAAGAACTAAATTTAAAATGTTATTCATTAAAACAGCTTTTATTTTACAGTACCTATCATTATACTTTTTTATGCATGATAGTTAATAAATTATTATTTTTTAGTAAATTTACATTATCTTTACTTACCTATATCTAAACTCTTATATTTTAATCATAGGTACGAAATTAATTTAAATCGAATACAAATGTTTAATGTAGTTTACCACTCATAAATACCTGAAATGCCTTTAAAAATAAAGACTTCCGAAATGCAAAATATTATTGGTAGGTACTTATACGGATTTTCCTCATAAAGGGACAACGATAACTGATAATATTAATATTTAATAACTATAGGTACCTTTGGTAATATTAAGTTCATTCCTATTAATGATAAATAATTTATCATTATTGTTAAATTTTGTGGCTTTGTGTCTTGAGATGTTTCTTTAAGATTTTATACGCAGAACTTAAACGTCAAGTATATCTAATATCTACTATAATTTCAATAACTGTAGTATATGATGTATTATTAATACACTACATAATTATATAATTTGTCTGTACAATATACTGTTAATTACCTATACCTACTCAATAAAAAAAAAAAAATATTAGCTGTTAATATTACACATTTATTCCTCCAAGGTATTAAATAACGTAAACATTCAAAATACTAATAGTACTTGTAAAACAGTAACAGAAAATAGAAAATTATTTTGATATTTATTTTTTAGTACGTATGTATAAAAAAAAAGTCCAGTGGAATTCAGAAATATTATCAAAATCAATGAATAATTAATTGTTTTGAAAAAAATAAAGTGAAAGTCGATAAACTCTTAGTATATAGGCGGTTTACCCTTTTTTGAGATCAATTCTACCAAATATAATTTTTGTGAAAATTTTGTTTAATTATATGAATTGAAAATTATTTATTAAAATTAATTATTAGTTAATTTAAATTGTTCTCAGTTGGTAAACAATAATAGGCGAGTTTAATATTATTTTAAATTAAGATTAATCGTTCTACTTCAAAAATTAAATTAATGGTCAACATTTCTTGGGTGGGTATCCTTACTAGCATCACCGCTTAAGTACATGTAGGTACTTACTTCAGAGACGTATTTAACAATTTATAAGGGGGGGGGGGGCGTTCAGATTTTTTTTTTTGAAGCTTTCATGAAACCGAACCCTCCCCACCGCCCCATTTTTAAATATAAAAAAATTTAATTAAACATTTCTGTATCTGTTTATACATTATAATACAAAATCTAAAATAATATTATTAATAGCAATTTTTTTATATTTTTATTGGTCATGGGGGGGGGGGTTTAAACCCGTTCGACCACCCCCTGTAAATACGCCTCTTACTAACTTATTTTGACTAAACTCTAAGTAGGTCATCGTAAAATATATTTATGAAATAAATTTGTTTGGGGTTTATTAATTATACAATATGTTTGTGTGATTAATCGTAAAAATCGCCTTTTTTTACGTAAACGTTGCCGCTATTTAGTAGTACCAACTGTCGCAACATAATTTTGTAGCAACACATAATTTTATTCCCATGTTGGTATCAACGATCGGGCTAATGCCCTTCAATGTTAAAATGTTATCAACGGTTAGTAGTTTTCGTTCGTTTCTTTTATCATTTTTAATTTCTTTTTGATAATAACATATGATAGTTTTATACATTATAACACATAATTTTACGTTCAAGAAAATATTATACTTCAACGAATTAATATATTGTTTTCTTTTCAAACAATCAAATTTCTATTACAAAACGATTTAAATTTAAAAAAAAATACCAAAATGTCGTCGTTGTTTAGATACACGTACTACGATTCCCCGGACGGGAAAGACCTTTTAAAGAAAATGTTTTACACCAACAAGCAAGTATCCATCATTGGTTTTGGACTGGCGACATCAGAAATTATTCTAATCAGTAAACCATACGGATATTTGAACACTTTATACAGGTAATACGTCGTTCACTTGTCAAGTTCTTATAACCAGCTTAATAAACTCACATTTTAACGATACATGTTTACTCTATTACTCGTGCAAATTAACTTTTAGATATGGTCAATTGATGGGACCTATGTATGTTGCCACCTCGGCTTTCTGTATAGCCACATACATATCCACAAACATACGAGGTAAAGACGATAAATTAAATTATGTCATCGGTGGATTTACTGCTGGTAGCTTGGCGGGCATAGTAATGAAAAAGAACCTGTGGGGATTTTGGTTGGGTATTATTTGTGGTTCCATTGGGTTTGCAAAGAAGGATTCGAAACTTGAAAACTACGAATTCCATCCTCTTAAATATATGGGCAGACCTTTGTATGGAGATTTCAGAACACCTTACAAAAATTGGACATTGTATGACGCTCGACCAAAAGGATGGGTAGCTGCTGAAGAACGAAATGAATAAATCAAAGTGTCCTAACAGCAGTTTAATGAATCAAATATGAGTTTAAAATGTAAGTAGTTGTTATTAAACATTACTCATAATATTTAATTGTTAAATAGTATTTAAATTTAACTTAAAATTACATACAAATCTATTGATAATAAACTGTATATTTTCAATTTTTTTTTTTTTTTGTGTGCTTTATTACATTTTCTATTTTTTAGATAATATTGTTCTTTGAAATAGTTACATCAATAAAGTATACATATTAATTTTAAGTCTTATTTTTTAAAAATGATTGTGTAACCTACTGGCTGAATAACATTTAATGTAAAATCAAATTTTTCATTTTTAATTGATTTGCACTTAATACACTTGTTTTTAATTTAAATATAAATGTACATACATAATAAGGTGATATTATATGAAAATTATTACAAATAATTAGAATTCTTATCTAACTATAGTTGCTTTAATATTGATTCGTATGTATTTTTATAATACAACTCAATATAAAAGATCAAGAATTTACTATAATTAATTTATTATAATATACTTAATATAACCAATAAATTAACTAGAGGTGATATATTGTATATATACCTACAATTATAGTACCTATACATAAACAATAATTTTGTTTAATATAATACACTTACTAAAAATGTATTGGTTATTTAGAAATTATTTTAACCAATATATTTCACATTTTTATTGACTTATTAGTCATATAATATTATTTGCATTTAATTTAAACTTACTAGTTAAATTACCTGGGATATAGGTTATAAAAATATAAAACATATATATATATATAAGTAAAAATTTAAAGCGAATTTATATATAGTATACTCTATAATTTCTATATTAAATATATATATATATATGAGTAAATACTTATTTATTTAATTTAATTATTAGGTAATATGGAATGAAAACATGTTTATACCTACATCCTACCTGTCTATCTAGGTAATTAATTTTACTCAAACATTCTTAATTCTTATTGAAATAAGTTAATGTTTATAATTGGTAGCTTTACTATTAATCAGTGATGTCAAATAAATTTGGAATTAAATTGAACAATATATAAATTATTAAAATATAAATTGACATTAAATCAAATATTAAGACTCATACAAATAGTCTGTATATATTATGATATATATTTATTGAACAAAATCAACTATTAATTTTTTATTATATTTTATATCATTTTAAAGTAAACAAAGTTTCAGGGCAAAAAAACAGAAGGTCTATTTCGGATGATACTACTTCGTCCCTTCGGTCCTTGTATAAATTAGTGTTTTATTATAGTTAAAATTTGAATGCAATGATATTGCATGAGAAATACGATTCTGAGCGAAACTCAATATAATACAATAATACATTATACTGATAAGCTGTTCAAAAAAAAAAATTTCAAGTACCTACATTCAAAATTTCATTAGTTATCATGAAAAATCTAAAATCAATTTCATCAAAATTATGATTTCCGTGAATTTTGTGTTTTTCCGTCATTTTTTGGTAGTTTTTCTTTTCGCAAGGAAATTCAAAAAATGAGCTAAATAAAATACCAACTAGATGCAATTTGATTCCGAAAGTATACTCTGGTTGTGTTAATTGGATAGTTATTTCTACCCAAAAAAATGTCTTCAGACTTTTAAAGACACAAAAATCAAACAAAAGTAAATATGATAAAGTTTGAAGACCTATAAAAAAAAAATTGACTTTCGATTTTCAAAATATTTTGTAAATAGATTATAAGTATTATAAGAGGAGGCTTCTATAAAATGTTCAAATTATTAAACCCAAAATTACAGGTAATATTAAACAATTTTAGAAAAAATGCCAAAGTTCTATACTTCAGAAAATCAACCAGTCTTTTCCATTATTTTATCACGCGTATGAACTTAAAAAAATGTTCAAGTCCCTACAATCAAAACTTAATTTATTATCATGAAATAACAAAAAATAAAAATAACAGAAACCATAATTTTGTCGATTTTCCTCCATTTTTTAGTAGTTTTTCTTTTCTCAAGTAAAAAATATTGAGAAATTTGAAAAATGAGCTAAATAAAGTACTAACTAGATACAATTTTCTACCGAAAGCATATCCTATTTATAGTAATCGGATCATTTTTACTAACCGAAAAAATGTCTTCAGACATAACGTTTTGACTTACGATTTTAAAAATATTTTGTAAATAGATTAAGTAGTATATGAGTAGCCTTTTATATTTTCAAACCGTTAAACCCAAAATTGCAGCTAATAATCAGTATTTTTGTAAAAAATTTCGAAGCTATATACTTAGTCAGAAAATCTTTCCAAAATTTTACCACGCGTGTAGACTACCTATGTTAATAGTCAAAAGAAGTTTTAAGACCTTACGATCAAATCACATTAGTTATCACAAAATAAAAAAAAGTTAAATAACAGAAATCATAATTTTACCCATTTTTAGGTAGCTTTTCTTCTCCCAAGGAAAAACGTTTGGAAAATTCGAAAAGTGAGCTAAATAAATTATCAACTTGATACAATTTTGTACCGAAAGTATACCTTTATCATGGTAATCAGACTATTATTTATATCCAAAAAATGTTTTTAGACATCAAAAAAAAATTTTAAAATTTAAAAATACATCTTTGTAAAACCAATAAATCTCACAAATCTAAAATGTGTGTTCAATTGCAAGTCTCAGCTTGTTAGTTATTCATTAGAAATGTATTTAAGTAGGTAGGTAGGTACGTATTATATTTATGAAAGTATATTACGCATATTAAGTAACTAGATAACGTAATATAAGTATGTGTTTTCCAAATTATATATAAAAATGTGTGTTCAATCGCAAGTCTCATCTTGTTTATTCTTTAAATTTAATTAACTAGGTACGTCTTATATTTATGAAAATATCTTACACATATAACTTTAACATGTTTCTTATTTAAATTCTGAGAAAAGTTCTCATCATTGTATTCACCTATTGAAATTTATTTTTCATATAATATAATATGCATACTATAATTTAATTTAGCATAATACAATGGCTAATGCAATATCCTAATATTTTATGATTGTCAAAAGTTATTTATGATTCAGATTATTGCAATGGGTAAGTATGTTGTACTCGTATCCATATCAACATATTTTTTTGAAAAATTTAATAAAAATTATAATGACTGTTACATGTAAATATATATGCATAACACACTATTTACTTATAGTATTTTGACCGCAATATTTTTTAAAAAGAAATGTCTAAATTATAACCTATTTCCCATACAACGGATAATTTGTACTCCGATTATCTAATAATAATTTTAGAAGTAATACAATCGGCTAACAAATGCGAATAGTGAGCACAATCGAATCGAGTAGGATTGTATTTAAATAAATAATAGCAATATAACATAATAATATAAAATATACCCTAAATAATTTAAACTAATTTTTTTTTTTTAAATATGTAACTACAAGATTATGAAAACGCAATTTGGTACCTACGCTAGTTGTGATCAAAACATATTAAAATACTCAATTACATATTATAATTATATCTGCGAGACATGAAATGATCGTACGAATTAATAATCTTTATTTAGTATGTTATGGATATTTAACACTAAACATGCACATACGATGTTAGATCTAACATGAATAATGTGATCTTATAATGCATTTTTACACAATAATGTGGACTGAAAATCTGAAAATTAATTTTAAAAAGTATATTTACTAATATTGGATTTTTTATAACGTTGGTTATTGTTAATGACGTACAATTTTTATAATATAGTATTATAATATTATTTAATTGATATAAACAATTGCAGTATTAATTGTTGTTAATCAATGGTTAAATTTATTGTTTCTTGTTATATTATGATAGGTAGTTATACAAAATTTTAATTCATGATTATAGGCATATTATAATACTAAATTATATTATTTATTTATTAGAAGTGGTTATAAAATAATTTGTATTCAACACAAGGTCTCAAAATTACTTGTAAATATAATTTTTAATTTTTTTTAATTTTAAAGACAGCACATCAGTACATCGGTAACGCCTTGTATTTATATACTAATATATTTATATAACTCGTCAATTATTAAAAACAATGTTTAGAAGTTATAAAAGTTTTTTTTTTTTAATTTAAATAAACTATATAAAAAAATACATCCTTTTTTTAAATTATTATAGTAAATATACAACTAGTATTAATATAAATTTAAAATTAAATGTATATTGTAAATATAAAGAGCTATATAAATAGTTTGCGCGCATAATAGAAATGTTAAATAATAAATACTAAATTATTATACTCACGTAGAAAGTAGACATTTTGACATATTGATATAAATGTAGAAGAGTAAAGAATATAACAAAAGACTAGATTCGTTCTCGAAAACTTTTTATTTAGTTTGTTCGTTTGCGGTTCGTGCGAAAAATAGCTAATTTAAGTGTCTGAAAATATCAACCAAACTTCTATATAATAAATTGAATACCTTTATCCCTAAACAATATGCATAAAAAAAAAAAAAAAACCCATTTAAATTTATTTTTGCCAATATTTAGAGTTTTTATATTGATGTCAAAATCGAAATTTTAATGAGTAATTTAGCTGTTAATTTGTCATAGTTTATAGTCTATATTATATATTAATATTTAGTATGTTTCTATTAATTATATTAATAAAAAAACTGGATAGTCGTTTCAGAACGTTCCTCCTTCGTCCCTTTGGTCCTCGGAGAAATTGGTGGTTTATTATAATTAAGATTTAAATGCAATGATATTGCATTAAAAAATACGATTTTGAGCGAAACTCAGATATACAATTTATTCTACTAAATATACGTTTCAAATTAATTACCTATGAGATAACTCAAAAAAATTTCAAGTCCTTACGATCAAAACTGAATTAGTTATCACCAGTTATCTATCCGTGGTTATCATGAAATATAAAAATTCAAAATAATGGAAATCGTAATTTTGTCGATTTTCTGTCATTTTTTGGTAGTTATTCTTCTCCCGAGGAATAACTTTTAAGAAATTCGAAAAATAAGTCAAGTAAAGTACCAAGTAGATGCAATTTTCTATCGAAAGAAATTTGTGGTAATCGGACCATTATTTATGCCCGAAATCGTGCTTTCAGACATAAAAGAAACTCGCTTCGCACAAAATCTAAAATTATAAAATTCAGTAGGTATGTAAGATCCAAGATATATAAATAATTAAAAAGTAAACAATTTGTTTTTTTTTTTTTTATCAAATTTCTAAAGTTAGATTTATCTTATTTAATGTTTCTCTATCTTATTATATTTATACCACCTTTGTTCCTTATTATAGTACTTATATAAATATTATACCTACACATAACAACTGAGAAACTACTTATCAGCATTTTTATGTTGATACATCAAATACTTTAGAAAAATTATCTAAATAATAGTCTGTAAAAAAATATATTTCACCTTAGTTTAACATTATATACCTATTATATAAAAAACCTAAATAGGCAGGTATTAAACAATATGGGTACCTAGATGTTAGATATCTGTTATCTAAAAAAGTAAGTTTCAAAAACATGTATAAAATCATAAATGTGATGTTAAATATTGTAAATTCAACGTGTTGCACTTTGAAAACGTTTTTCTATTGTAATATACGATTTCCGATCTAATTCCTGTGGCATTTTAAGGTGTTAACACCTTCTTGGGGTCTTATTTCTACATTATTTTTTATTTTGTACGGTTTTGATTTGGTGCTGTAAGAGCATAAATATTATTTATTGAATTTTCAAATGAGCGATACTTTTATTCGATAAATAAGACTATTTTAAGTACTAGTGATTCCCTAAAACAGTATCAAGTACCTACAGGAAATGTTACATTTTTCAATATCGATATTAATTTTATTTAGGTTAGATAGATTATTTGATAACAGTTTACAGATACTCTATTACGAATGAAGAGTTGTGTTATAGATTTATAGTTTTGACCAATTATGATTTATGAAACATACGACAGTCATGTAGAAATGTGGCTCGAACAAACACTAGTTGCGAATATTATTGTAATATAAAATTATATTATATGGTATACCGTAGAAACGCAAACAATGTAAATTATATAATTTCACGATAAAATAACGTTGATTTTTCCTGGAAAATAAAACTCATAGCACTACAATAAATAATAATATATAGATACTTACCGTTATTATACAAACACTGATGCTTGATTTTTTTATTCATTTTATTTCGAGATAGATTATATACATTATAATCGTTTTTAATATACAGTGCCGTAAAAAATATTTTATACTTTAAAAATTATTTTCTTTTGAAATAAAACCATTTATTTTCATAAATATTTGAATACTTAAATCCTTTATAGTTTAAATACTTGCATATTTATTATTATTGTATATATAGTATAATATGTAATTAATATATACCTAACCGTTCAGACAACTTTATTATAATAAAATAAAAAATAAATCGTGTTTGCATACTTCATAATAGTCAATATGCGAAATGATATAACGTATGTATTTTCAAATGTAATATTTAATTTATTAGTAAATATTTTAATTGCATAGTTGTTTTGTAGTATAATAATAATTTTTAATATTTTAAAATTCAAAGAAAGACTGACAAATTTTGAAAATATCCAATAATACAGTGGCGAAGCTTGGATTCGAGATTAGGGTAGACAAATTTCAAATAATTTTTTTTAGAATGAAATTATATAAACAAAATTACATGAGTAAACTTATTTTATCCATAATATAATATACAAAAACTTTTATATTATTTTATAAATTAAATCTATTTTCCTATTTTTTGTACAATTTACCAAGATTTTCACTTCCAGCTAACCACACATATTTTGTGTACCATTCCTACTGTTAAAATATCACTTATTATATCTGAACACTCCATATTAAATTAAAAACACTTTACGTTCCAACGGCAAACAACAACTAAATAGTAATTTAAAATGTATTTAAAAGTTTTGATCAGTTCAAAATGTGTATTATTTTAACTACGTGGGCACATGATTATTAAAATTAAATACATATTATTATTATTCGATAAGAATAAGAATATTACTATATATTATTATCGGGATGCGGATATATTCATAAATTTTCGATAGAAATATTACTGAGACATGTCTCCATTAACTCACTGTGCGAGATACCCTTCTTTCAAGAACCCACCACACCGCATATCGTAGAGTATGAGACACTAGTCACGTTGTCTTTATTATCTAGGAAATAACAACATTATTGACTTGTGTTGTTTTGACCCGACAGCACCTATTTATACCAGTTGATGCATGTATATTATATTATATTATTGTTATAAACTAAAGTATCTATTTATAATAACATATAATACGTTTTTATAAAAATATATTTTAAATTTTAATATGATTATAAAACACAAATTGAGAAAATATAGTTAAATATATATATATCAGTTTAATAAATAAATGGGTAGACAATGTCTTTGTCTCATAGGTAGCTTCGCCACTGCAATAATAGTTTAAATTTAAAAAGATACCTACATAGGTACGTGCTACGTCGATATTTAGTATGTACTATGTACCCACTGCCGAATTCAAAACAAAACATTTACAATTAAATCGATTAGAAGCGTAAACGTTTTCATAAAATATTTAAAATACATATTCCATATTCATACTTTAAATTTTAGACAGTATTTGAATACTTACATCTACTAAAATACTTTTACTCTAATACATTACAAAACTGTAACGAAATAATATACATAATTTGACAATAGGTAATACCTATTTAAGTATATTCTAAGATAATTTTTTTGTATTTCTACAATACAAATTATTTATAATTTTAATTATTCACATGAATATACGTCTTCATTATACGTCATAATAATTAAATTGTTACATAGATATACACAACTAATTATAGTTATGTTATAAAAGTGAGAATATTTTTTTTTTTTACATAACTAAAAATAATTTGAAATAATAATAATTATAAAGTACATTATAGTATAAGTAGCATTTAAATTTATATTATTATAATGTTAAGCTGTAATATAAAGTAATTTAAATTTTGGTTTTGTAAATAAATGATTATTCTTTATTTTCTTATAAATTTTTTTTAAATTTTCTAAAAAACTAGTGATAATAGAAAGATAAAATTAAAGTTGTAGTACCTATACCAACTATTAAGATTTTAAAACAAAATAAATTAGTTTAATATATAAACTACTAAGGCTATTATTATTTTTATATATCAAAATAATCTAAACTTATAACTTAATATATCACATTAACTTTGATGTAATTAACAAAAAATGACATAGTTGTACATACTTAATTTGGACGAAACCGTCTATTGTATAATTTAAATAATGAAATAATAATATAATTCTATATGTACCATATAAAAAAACTCTTCTCGAATATTTTCGCATGTTATAGCGAATATCATTCCGAATTCAATTTGTTTATTGAGATATTAAAAAATTCTAGTGTAATCGATAAATTATAAATTACCTATATAAAACAAATTACACAGATCGAGTTACAGTGATGGCATGTCTATAAAACTCTTTTATAGTAAAAAAAAATATCAATTTCAACAAAAATTTATATATATATATATTATATTATATTTGGTTTTTCTTTGCTGATCTTTGTATAAACAGTAGATCAATTTCAATACTCATTGTCTAAATGTGTATCGAATATTAGTCAGTTAAGGAATACATTAAATTTAAATAATTGTTTTGTTAAATATGCAAAAATGTTGTTCGATAAGCTAAGACTATAAGAAACTTTATGTTTTATAGTGATTGGTTTTTGGTTTCAAATTTCAAGTAGATATTGCACGTGCTACATTACATACCTATTACACGAAAAGCAATGTGAAACTTATTTATAACTTATAAATAAGTATGATTCGAAGATCGGAACCATTTGGTTAACACGCCAGATAATAAGAGTTTTCAGTGTAAGTACACTTTATTTTCAAATATTGTAAAAGTTTTGATACAGGTTTTATATCTGTTCGTTGAAGTCGTCAGTTGAATGTCGACATTTTAATGCATTATTTTTTTATCTGTGATATGATTTATTTCACGTACCTAGTTCGTTGCTTGTATTACGTAGATGAATTTTTTGCATTCGTTCCATGTAAAAGAAATGACTTTATAAATAGATTTAGTGTTTAGGTATATTATTAATCCATCAGGTATCATAAAAATGTATCTAATAAACTCGAAACGCAATTTAAAATGCATCTCTGAAGTTACATATATACTGTGTAGGTAATTCATAACGATTATATTTTATATTTTCAATTACATTGAAGTCATATTTACGATTATTATTTACGATCATAGATTTATTTCTGTCATATAAAATAACACCGAAATCTTTACAGCTAGCGTACAAAGGAATTTACTTTAAATTCATCCTAATGTAAAATATTTCAACAAAAATGTATAATTATATTGTTATTTGCGCAAATGGGTATTTAAATTATTTTAAAATCGTAAAATTTATCATACACTTTAATTATGTATTTCGAACGAGTTCAGTATTTTATATGTAAGGAACGCTTAAAATTTAAAAACATCATTGTACTTTCCCAATAATAACCTATCCTGGCTTTTATTCTTTTTAAAAAAAAATCACCAAATATTATACAGCCTATTGATGAATAAAAAACATATAAGTTACAACAAAACAATAGTTTATATTCGTACAACAAAGAATATGGTATTTATTTTTTCAACAATAAAAATAAAAAAGTAAAAAAACTGTCACGATAACGTATATGCAACAGATCGTCATCGTGATAACGGATTATTATTTTTTTTTTTTGTCATCGACTCAGTAATATTTGTAGTACGGATGACGCGACTCTTTGTGACCGTCAACGTGATAGTCGACGATGACCGGCGTGGCGGAAGTGTGCTCGGCGCGATAATGACGATGAGGAGCTTCGATTTTCTTTACCACCGCGTTGAACCCTTCGTGACCGGCCGTGTACTCGACCACGCGGGTGGAACCGTCCGCTTCCAACAGGCTGTACGATCCCTTCACGTTGCCGTGACCGTCGCTGGATTCGTGTTGGCTCTTGATGTCGTGCGTGTGCAGGTCCTTCACGCCGTACTCGAAATGATACGGGGCGGGCACGTGGTCGTCGTGGTCGCCGTGGTCGCCGTGGTCACCGTGGTCGCCGTGGTCGATGTGGTCGTAGTGGTCGTAGTGGTCGTAGTGACCGTAATGGTCGTCGTCGTCGTCGTAACCGTTGTACTGTTGCGGCGGATAGGCAACGACCAAGTGTCCGAGCAAAGCCGCAAACACGATCAACTGCAGAAAAATTAATAAAAGAAAAAAAATTTACAAACGCAACCCAAATATGTAATATTGTGTCGCGTAAAGAACACGTGCGTAATACTCTTCGAATTTATAATACATTTCACCATACGGTTAATGTCTGCAATCGATTGTTTTCCACATAATTCAGACATTTTATAAAACAATAATACAGCAAACGGATTTTTATCAAATATTTCATGAAAATGAATACTTCATTATTAATATATTTTGACGAAACGCGAAAACACTTTGTATCTAATATATAGTAGATACCTAACCTAAGATTGCACGATCTGTACGTATTATATTATATTATTGCCTGTACTCTGAATTGTTATAATTTTAGGGCAATGCGTTTAATTACTTTGAATTTACCATACATTTTTTGTCTGATTAATCGTCAATGGGTAGATAAAGTAGATTTTTTAAGAAATGAGAGTTCATAAAAATTCACAAAAATAGTTTCTTTAAAATTTGGACAATAATAAATAATTTAACACTTTATTTATTAAATTTGATTTTGTGTTTTTTTTTCTCATCATCGTAATAAAAAACAAATTAATTGTCTTACCTTTGTGGCCATTTTGAAAATGTCTCTTCACGTAAAAACTTAACCAAATAAAAAAAAAATATAAACTTGTGTATTTAACATCTACAAAAAAAACACTGATGAATATTGTAACTTGGTTTACAGTATTTATATGCTATGTATGTCCCTCCTATTATTATTGTTCACCTAGATTCTTTAAATAATATGTATATGAACCATGTTACATCATTTAATTAAAGAATACAAGAAATATTCATTTTCCTACTTTTGTTTACTTTTATTATTATGCAATTAATAATTACGAATACCTACTTACCTATCCAATCGTATGTACATTATCATTAATTGTTTTTATAATATAATAAATAAGTCCATACTCTCTCAGATGATTTCAATTGTTTTCAATTTGAACCATAATATATAATTTTATAACGTATTACATTTTTTAATAATTTTTTCATAATGTGTTAATTTTAATTAAACTGTAATAAAAATGTAATTAAAATTTTAATAATATAATTTTAGAACTGATAGCAATTTTAGATTCCTTTTGTAAAATAAAATGGAGGATTGTATTGATTTAATTTTAACCTTGATTGTTTTTGTTTTGTTTCATTTTAATTTTACCTTTTTAACGTTATAATTAAAATAAAACTTGTCATACAATAATAATTTTTAGTACTAGATTCTTTAGAAAGGATTTTATAATATTTTTTTTTATTAATTTAAAGTAAAAGTTAATAGAAATACATCTAATTTTAGAAATTCTCAAAATTAAATATCCCAAATTCCGTGTTATGAAAAATAATAGATTCAATAAATAAGTAACGGAATACTATTAATAATATTTTAGAAAAATAGTATTAATTATACCAGTGGTGAACCCAGGATTTTAGTACTGTGGGTCTGCCTCACTTATGAGAGGCCAATGTGTAGAAGGTTCAACTAACTATGCATTACAAAATTACCTTATTTATATTATATTATATTATTAAGAGATAAGGCATAACTCATAACTAATTTTTTAGTAAAATTTTAAAATTACTTACACATTATTGTATTATTAATTAATTCAAATTTAATTGTTACTTTTATTTGTTGCATTAAAATTGATATTCAATTAACATACTTACCTGGAATATTTAAATAAATTTTGGTATTTTAGGTTTTGAGAAGAGATTATACATATTTATTATTACATTTGTTTACATATAGTTGCAGTATACTGCAGTATAAATGACCTATTACACCCCTATTGTTATTATTGTTTAATATTATTTCTGTTTTGATTATTGTAGTATTGTATATATTTTTGTAGTTTGTCATTTTGAGAGGCCACATTTCTCTAAAAATAAAACTGTGGGTCAGTTGACCTCCCAAACCCCCGTGGGTCCGCCCCTGAATTATACTCGAATTTCAAATTTTAAATGTTTTTTATGTTTTATTTTAAAAACTAACTTATTAAATAAAAATATATTTTATATAAGTAGTGTTAAAAAATAAAAAATAAAAATACCATATCTGTAATGAAATCTTTTAAGTTTGTATTACAATATTATTGTTATTATATCTTTACTAAAGATTGTCTATCGAAAGCTTAAATGAAATGTTTCCACATGACCACATGTAATAATCATTTATTTTATCCAAAAATCGTCTACAACACTAACTACAAAAAAACTAAATTATTCCTGTAGGCATATTATCATAAATATATCGATTGGAATTTATTTTATAAGACTATCATAATCAAAATTTGGTCCAATAACATTATTATATTTTGATGCGCAGATAACAAAAAAAAAAAAAAAAATGTTAGATTAAAGAATTAACTTAATATATTATTATCGTTAATTAATGAGACTTTTTCGTAAATATATTTTATGTAAACAGGGAATAAAATATGCAATACGGTGTGTGAAAGGCGAAAGAGGGGGACAAACATTCTTCTTATAAAATATAATATAACTTATCATTAAACTCTGACGAAATGTCGTAATATTTAGCACAATATTTTTTATTGATTTTTTTTTCTCCATTCAATTAATGTGTGTACAAATCTTCGGAAACACTTAGTACAAAAACCAAATTCCTACGTAAATAAAACATTGGTTAGGTTCGCTGTTTGCGCACGACAAATGCTTTTATCTGGCAGTTAGTACGACGCACTCGCATATGCTACAGGAAATTAACCTTGACAAGGATGATGAATAATAAAATGGTGTTAATAACAAAATATATTCTAATAAAAAGAACAACGATCAAATATATATATATATATATATAACAGGAGTACGCAATAATTCAATAAATAAACTTTATAAATATAACGAATTAACAATTATACGACTATAGGTGGCAAAAAGATACTCTGTTTATACCAAATACCGTCGCAAGCTCATGGTTATTGGCCGTTGGACTTTATGTCTGATGACTGACCACCACTGAAGTGTCACCCTATTGACTGGGCTAATTTGCGTGTTCAATAAGGAAACGTCCCAATAATCGATACAGCCAAGACGTACTTGTGAGTAGCACAAAATTAAAATATCGCGTACACCACACAATTAGTCACAACATTATTAATATTGACGTGAACGAAGAAACAACAGAACCCAAAATGTATAATGTTCACTGGTCGATGGTCGCAAAACAGATAGTGGGTGCACACGAGCATAGCACCGATAGCATGCTATCCGTTGTCGTTCAAAACTCGGCGATAACAATAATTTACCGGAGAGATCGAAGAGTGTGACCTACCGGGTATAAATTTCAACTACCGGGAATGTATATAGTACATCTGTTTCGAAAAAATAAGATATTTTTACGAACGCATGTAATGGAAATATTCTCACAGACTGTATAAGATTCCGGAATATAAATATTCAAACTGTAACATTGCGGACCGTAAAAATCCGGAAAGTATAAATTTTCTTGGACCGTATATCAAATGCGAGTAGTCATGACATTTCCAGTTTTTTGGTAATTTTTGGGTAGTTCTTCATACCACCTAAAAAAACTAATACTTAGAAACGGATAAAAAAAAATACGTACTAATTGGACAACATTATCTAATCGATACTCACTTTATGTAATGAAGTGATCAGATTATTATTTCTATATCCAAATATATTATAATATACACGAAAAATCACACATCAGCCATCACTATAAAACCCGTGCATCTAAAAATAAATTATTACTCAAAATAATAATACACGATATTAATTAACTATAGGTAAAAATTTGACCTATAGTAAAATATGGTATTATAATTTCCAAAAATTATTAATTTTTAGAATTATTTAAACAACATTTTAAGCGGGTCAGTAGCATTTTTCTAATTCTACATTATTATTATATCTTCATAATTGTATAACTAATAGTACAATATTATTATTATAATAATTAAAATTGAAATTTCATTGGAAGATAAATTACTAAATTAAGTTTTTTTTTAAATTAATACAAAACTTAATTTTATATGATTGATTTAGTGATGATCAAACTAAGACTCTTGCATTATTTAAAATTGAAATATATATATATATATCCCCTATCTTTGCCGCTAGGAGTTTGTAGAATTTATTAATTGTTAATTATCTCTTAAATATACTAATATAATATATTTGTCAGTGGGTAACATCATAATATCCAGGTAAAAATTTTGAATTTAAATGATAAAATAATGTCACAAAAAACCGTGTTCATATATCTTAAAAGACGTGAAAAACATGAACAACCATTAGTCAATATTATAATATATTTTATTTTCTGTGTATAATCTTAAAATAAAAATTTGTATGTTGTCTCAGTATTCAATACGTCTTGTGAATAATAATAACGTAAATAGAATGGAAATATGCAAACAATTGAATTCCGTAAACTTTCAAAAAATATATAAATACTAAAAACTTTATATTAAAGTAACTACTTTGTAAAAATATCTGAACCATTTTCCTTACATTGAAGTATGTTTATTCTATAGCACAAAAGAGCACAACAGAAAATAAATAAAGGTAATGTTTATTTGTTTCTTTATTAAAATAATAATTTTAAAAAAATTCTATATGTAAAAGAAACGTATGTAGTATAACTATATATAACTAAACTTTAAAAATATTATAGTTACATAATGTTTCTGACAATCACATTTTTTTAAAACAACAATATACCTTATTAATAATTTCAAATATAATAATTATTATTTAAAATTCATTATAAATAACATGAACGTAAATATCTTATAAATTATATTAATTGAGTATGGACTATGGAGTATGGAAATAATATTTTTATAACAGTGTTATTAATTTCTGTTCTTTACCTAGACTATAATAATTACGTATTTGTTTACATTTAAAAATTATATCACGCATGGAAAATATATATTTAAATACTCAAAGAAATGCCGTATTATACGTATTTTATAATGAAAATCAATTTTGTCAATTATTAGATTACTATCAAGGGTAATATTAATACCACGCATTTTTAATATTTTGTTTTAGTAGTTTTTGTGTAATTTTTCCTACCGGTTAATAAAACTAGTGCGGAGAAATTCAAAAAAAATGAATAAAACATAAACCAACTAAAAACCTTGAAATTATTACCCTCTCAATATGATATGATCAGATTATTTTTTATATTTGAAAAAAAAAATGAACATGCACATCAAATTTAAAAAAGAACATAAAAACAAATACATTTCTCCGTCACTGCGCTTAGAATATTGTTAATTTTAAAATAAAATATCATTTTTTGTTACTACTCGTAGGAAATTACTTTTTAAATATACAAATAACGATATAATTTACATGTAAATATCAATAGAAATATTTTTAATGAAAACAAGAATATTTATTTCTGCTTTTTATTTGATTATTTCCGTTTAATTTAATTACAATATATTAAAGGTGATATAAAAATTATATGTATAAAAAAAAAATATTTGATGCTTATTACTTTATTACTTTATCAAATTATCAGCAATATTAATACTAAATTATTGGGAAGGAAAAATCAAATTATGAATTACAATACCTATATATAGTTACAATACCTATAGTTATTTCGATGGATAGTTGGTATTTTATTATTCTCTTGATAATATTTAAGCAACGTCGGAAATATATCCTATTTTTAAATTAACATTACAAATAACAAATATCCTTACGAAAATCAAATTGTATTAAATTAAAAAACTCCAAAACAACATTTTTTTTGTGCTTATGATTTTTATTCAAATAATTTAAATAAAAACTTCTTTGTTTAGTTAAATAATTGTATTATCTATTTAATTTTTGTAACATATTATAAATTAGACAATAATTATATTATTACATAGTAATGTTTATTTATTGAAAACAATTGATCAAATAATTGTATTAGAAAATGAAGATACACATATAAAACCGTATGAGACAATATAATGTTTAATATTTATTTAGGTATATGTTTTTTAATATGTCATTAAATAAAATATAATATTTATCGAACTGCCAACTCCCGAGTATATTTTTAGTTTATGTTATTACCTATATCGTAATTAATTAAAAATATGTTTTGAAAGCAATTTATAATACCTATGCACTTATATGTAAACACATTTGTAATTCATACAGCACACTTTTAAGGTATCTATAAGAATACATTAGATGTCAATGTCACTTGGTAGAAATAATTTTATGAACACTGAAAAATTCTCGGACTTATGAAATTTGCATATCGTTTTAAGTGCATGAAATTATAGTAGACTATAAAACTACAAATACGTTGTATTCTGAAATGAATTCATTAACAAAAGTTTTTAGTGCATATTTTTACATATTTTTACATGGTTATTTTTATAATTAATTCGTTTCCATCAATTTAACGATATTATAAGTTCTATTTTATTAAGTTTAAATGTAGTCATACTAAAATTAAAATGGATGTAATGACACGTTATAATAAATTAAAAATAAAAGTATCTAATACAATTATTTTTGAATGTATGCTATGATAATAAATGACATGGCATAATATGAGTGTTGTAAAAACCTTTCCTATACTTTTTGTTTTTTACACAAATAAATTTATATGGCTGTGCATTTTGTTTCAATAATTAACAATAAAATTATTAATACTGAATTTATATAATTCTAAAAATTATGTATTTAAAAATAATAATACTCAAAAATGTAACAGAAAAAAATATGTCTTCTTATAGGTACATATATTTATTTTTAAATTTTTTGTTGTTAAATATGTGAAATATAGTATAAATAATAGTCAATATTGATTAATACATTTCTTGAACTTGTTTTTTTTAGAACAAATTATTTAATTATTTTTTAATATTTTCTTTTCATATTTTTAACATCTAAATATGATACTCAAAACTGAGTTATGAAATAGAATTCATTTATTTTAAAGCATTTACGTCAAAATTTAATATTTATTTGTACAAAGCTATCAAAGATTTAGGTATAAAGTATAACAATAAATTTAATAATTATTTATAATTATATTATTTATTATTATGTATCATCGAATTTCAAGCGTTTAATGTATTTTCCAATTGGTTGTTCTGAATATTTTAAAAAATAATTGTAAATTGACTTAAATATTTTTTATCAATTCTTATTCAATCAAAATTATATTAATGTCGAACATATGTATATTGCATATGTGTAAAATATGCAAATTTTAGGATACTTTTACCGCTACTAAATATTATCCTAAAAAAAAAAAAAAAATGAAACATAACTAGATACTTCATTTTACCTTTATCAACATTTTCAAAATAAATTTTATATTAATTACCTATTTAATCTACAATATTATAATCATTGTTCAATATTAAATATCGTTATATTTATAATTATGCAACATTTAAATTTTAATTTAATTTAATTTGATAGATGTAACTAAATCCAAATAATTAAAACTAATTATACAGTTTTGAATATCATTCTAAATTAACTAACATACAAAAGTTAGTTACAAGAAACTATAACTTCCAAGTAACTTTAATTTATAAAAAAACTACGTTTGTTTATCGAAACATAAATTTTAATTTGTGTTTATAATAATAATAGCCACCGATTTTAATTTTTAAATTATGTTAAAAATTAATACTTTTATTTTCCCGTTATATTTTAAAGTAACGTATAAATTCCGAAAAAATAGAAACCTCATTATTTGTGATTATATCATGATTAAATTATGAAAAATAAAACTCACATGAAAAGTTTTAAGAAAACTCAAATTACACCTATATTAAAAAACAAACTACTGAAAATTCCCTTAAATAATAAATTATTGACAATTTACATATTTTAATCTATTATATTAATTATAAAAGATAAAAACAGGTAATTATTCAAATATTAAAATATTAGATAACTATATATTTTACAAAAATTATGTTAAAATGTAGTTTTCAATAGCTTAAAAAAAATCTGCGCAAATTTACAATGAATAATTTGTTTTATAAATTATTAAATAATATATATTATACAAATTAGTAAAATCCAATTATGACTAATTATTTATTATTTTTAACATGTTCAATTCTAAAAAATAAATTGAAAAAATCACAATATTTCATTTAAATTAATTAAAATCTCTTCGACTCTCATTGAGACTATAAAAAACATATATTTTTAAATATGATTTAATATGAACCTATTGTTCTAAAATTAAACTCTTGATACAATATTATGACGACCAACTTTATAAAAATTGTATAAATATATAGAGCTAATCCAATAATCAACATTATTTCCTGTTTACAGACATCTATGAAACATTAAATTGATTTTAATTCACGTGATTAAAAAATTAATCCGTTGTTGTATCTATACGCTATACCGTTTTTAATTGTTTATTAATAAACATTTTTAGAAGTTGAATCAATTCTTAAAGGAAAATTAATTATTAAAAACATATTTTTGTTGTGGACATAAAAATAATTTAAATCTATTATTTATACCTAATGCAAGTTAATTAGACACATTAAAATTAATAAGATCAAGAAAGTATAAATTAAACTACGTAATAAATATTTTATGAATAAAAAAAATGTTATAAAAAATTAGATGTTAACATTCAATATTCGACCCAAATGCTTAAATTGAGTGTTTTTGTTGGATAAAGATGAAGATGTAGATCTAATAATAACGTCCGCTGAAATGATTGAATTCATAACTGTCATTAATTGTTTTTGTTGTAAATTGAAATATAAATTAATGATTTCAGTTGTTGGCTGTCATCGTTTAATCTTCTGTATTATTACAATCCATTTTGCCTTTTGGCGATATTTTAATTACAATATGTAACAAACTACTAGATAACCAGATTTCTGGTTTGGTTCGGTTAGATTATAAGCTGTTAGATTGTTACCCGAAACTTTATAATCTGGGTAGTTCATCTTAACTACCAATGATCGTTTTGTTTTTTTAAATTACAGGTGTTCGAAAATTCGTATTCACTTGTGTTTATTATAAAGAATTGCATAATATGATTTCATAATTTAATATTTTGTATAACTGTCAGAGAAATTCTAAACGTATAAAATAATCAATAATAATTATTTGTAATTACTTGTATGCAATATGTATTATGTAATATGCTATATGAATATACTGGTGTAAGTATGATAATTGCTACCTATTTGTTATTTCATAATAGTAAAAATAAGATATTATTTTAATGGTAAACTTAAATGTTTTAAAAAAGTTTATTTACGTACCTCAATTTGGAAGTTGTGTACATAACAAGTGTAAAGTATTTACCACAATTGTAAATTATTTTTATAGAAATATTTAGGAAGTTAATAATTGATTAAGTTACAATATATTGTACATTTTAATGAATTTAGGAATAACTTAATATGTTTTTGGTTTATTATTTTTGTTTGAATAATAAATATAATAATACCTTATTTTATTATATAATAAAAATCGTTTGAACATGGCTCCAATAATCCAAAAGTTTAGTTGCTGATTAATTATTATTCTATACTACTTATTTAATTAATTTTGTTTAATAACTTTTTATTATTACGTTGACTAAAACTCAATATACGCCAAAAAAACTTCTCATCATCCACTATTTTTTATATTATAAATGTTCAGTGTTAAGTAACAATTTTAGTGTAAAGTATCCGACATTTCACACAACAACACAGTGATTATTTTGACCGTTATGTTTAAAAAGAAATATTTTATATTAAATTTATTATTTGATATATATTAATTGCTATATATATTTTTATTATATTATGTAGATGTAAAAATATATGTTTAATGTACAGCGTATTATTAATAGCATATTATTATTAATGCAGTACCTACATACATTTATATATATTTAAATTATGTTGTTTTTAGATTTTATATGTTATATTATATCTGATATATTTTCTCCATAGTTATATATCATAAATAAGCATAAATATATCTCCCTTTAATATTTATTAAATCGCAGAGCTTCATAGTTTACGTATTATTGTTTTGAAATATCAACCTAAGCATATCTGTCTGTTTAGTAAGGTTTTAAACTTATTTGCTTTTAGTTATAATTTATAATCATCAGTAACATCTGTATTATATTAAATAATAATGTCTTTCAAGTTCAGTGAATTGTGCTGCTCTAATACTGAATCTAATTTAAGTATATACATTTTATTCTGAAAAATCTTACTACGTTTTGTATTAATAGTATTAATTGTTTTTTAGGGGTATGGAAAAAATATCCGAGAAAAAATAAACAGTAGAAAAATATCCAAAAGATAAAATATTCGAAAAATGAATAACCGCAGTCAATAAAACATACGACAAAACTAACTATGTACCTTTAAATTATTTTCTGTGAATCGACAAATCTGTTTTAGTTTTACATTCATTTATAATCTATATATTATAATTTAATAATATGCAAATATAATTTTCAATAACACTACAACTTTATCGAATATAATAGGTAGAAACATAGAATATACTAGATGTATAACATTATCATTATCAGTATTCATTATATCTTTATTTTGTCACGCATCTATTTTAATAAAACGATATTAAAATTATTAAAAAATAATTAATAGAATCAATTAAAGGTAAAAATAACAAGAGGTTTAACGATATACGTATACTTACTGTTCATCACAATTTAAAAAAATTGCTTAAGCTGAACACACGCTGCAGGAGAAGTTTAATTCACATTCATGCTGTGATAAATTAACAACTTTAGGCTTTGCGAATTCCAATATCACTCATGACCATAATCATGTTACTAATAATAACGCAATAGCGGTAGTCACATATGAAGGTTACTTATAGGTAAATACTAGTAATTTGACTTTTGACTTTAAACAATTTATTTTAATTATAAAATTGTCCACTGGTTATTTTTTCACTAGTTATTTTTTCCTGGATGTTATTTCTGTTGATTTTTTATATAAATATTTTTCCTAGATTTGTTTGTTAAGATACTATTAAAACGCAAAAACATTAACAAAAATAAAAATATGTGTAGGATGGTTAATTAAATAATTTAAATTATGTATTATTTTTTTTAGTACAATATACATTTTAATAAAATAACAATAATTTCTTTACAGTTTAAAAGTTTTATGCGCATGATTTAGAAAAAATATAGTTAAAAACAGAGAAAACAGTCTAAAAAAAGCTAATGGATGAACATTATGTGTTATAATAATATGCTTCATCTTTTTTTTAATGGCTCTTTTTAGCCAATTGCATTGATACTGAATATAAGAATAGCATACACTATACATTAATTATTTTTAATGTGGAATACAATGCGTTGACATTTTTGTATAATATATTTTAATATTATAAATAATATTTATTCTATTTTTGTCATTTACACTCTTAATATAATTCTAACTATTTTATTTATGATCTGATATAGACTATATAAAAAATAAAAATAGTAATAATGAATGATTATTTATATTTTACATAAATACTTACGTAAACTGATTGCTATTATATTCAACAAGTTAATCATCCAAGCAAGAAGTTCATAAATGCCATACAACCGTATAAATTATTTCCCTATATTATAAATATATGGATAGAACAAAGACAAATGTAACTTTATTAAATGAATAAAGTCTAACGGTTACCAATAAATAAACTATCGATGATGTTTTAGTAATGAAATCTAATCAAACTACAGAATATTATGTCAGCTATGAATTTATAGGTGTAACTAGGTCTCTGAACTTGGGGGCTAGAGCCCCAACTATTTTTTTCTTATAACATTTTATACAAAAACTCTTTCTTATTATATAGGTAAGTATCAGAAAATAACATTTTATAAACAATACATCATCAATATATAAATTATAATATATATTTCCATACTTTTTTTGTAATTTGAGTTGTGAACATAGCTGCTGTGTCATGATTTATAACTAATAACTGACAATTGGGTAACCAGTAAGAGCAACAACTTTTTGTTTCTGGTCATACAGACAACCAATTTGTGATAAAAAAATATCAATGTTCATCAAAATGTTATTTTTTACGTAAAAAAAATGTTTTATTTAAAAATTGTACTGAAATTTATAGAAAATACATTACATTTTAGTCAGGTAACCTTTTTGATGGGGTTAAATCGAGGACATTAATTATGGTTTTGGAGATCACAAAAATTCAACTATGAAACTAGAAATTACAAATGGGAAGTTATTATGTATGACTATATATACTTTAAAAGATAATTAATAACCGTTGTTTATAATAAATAATTAATATACTATTGTTAATATATAAACTAGTTAGTTTCTTTTAAAAATTTTCTCGGGATATTCACAGACTAAAAAATAAAACTTTTCTCTCGTTATTTAAGTATCGTATACATTTTTTAAACGTTAATATAATGGCTTCCTGTGTTAAATATTTAGTATATATATATGACCTAATTCGAGTTTTGACTAAAAATATTATCATAATAATTATATATTAAAAATTAATTTTAAAATGAAGTTTCAGATTTTTTTCTTTTCATTAATTTTGAGTATACTGAATATTTAATTATAAATATTTATAATGTTCAAAAAATAAATATTTACCTACCCACTTGGTCTTTATTGAATATGCAGAATATAAAAATTATGAATATGAATTATTTAATTTTTAACCTAACCTAATCTAACTAAAATATGTTTTACTACTTTTAAATTAAATACCTTAATAATTATACTTTACAAAATAGACAGTATAGTAAGTAAAGCATCTTAGTAGAAAATTCAAAATATTAAAATCAATTTAAAATTTTTCATTTACATTAATCGCTCTCCACACCAATATTTTTTTCTATAATTTTACATCCCTTCTCTAAAACTAGTTGTATATTGATTTAACTATCTCATTTTGCATATTTAACAGAAATGTAATTGATTTTTTATAATGGTAAAATATGAAGATATCAATACAATTTTAACATCACTTAATTTATTTATATCCACTTCAACAACTCTGTTTATGCATTAAAATGTATATATGTCTATATAGTTATTGATGCCTTATAATATATAACTACCATATCATATATTATTTAAAACTGTAAAATCTACACATATTTTATAATTCAACTGTCATAAAGACATAATAATATATTAGTAAATAGCAAATTTAATTTTAAATACGGTTGTGCAATAATAGTTTTTATATATTAAAATATAAACAATTATTATAAATAAATGACATTCATGCTGATTTGTTTATCTATCGATACTCCTATTTTACTCTGTTAAATTATTGATATGTTTTCGATTTTAATATAATTATTAAATGATCGATTTATATAATTATATTATGCCAACGAGTCAGAGGCATATTTAGCAATTTATAAAGGGGGGGCTCAGATTTTTTTTTAGAAGCATTTATGTAGCCAACATCCCTTCTCCTCTCCATTTTATAATATAAAAATTAATTGCAAAAGAAAAATGAAAATAAACATGTTCTGTATCTATACAGAACATTATTTACATTATAATGCAAATTCTAAAACAGGTGGCAAAATAATAATATCGATAGCAATTTTTTTTTTTTTTGTCATGGGGGGTTCAAACCTGTTTTACCCCCTCCCCCACCCATAAATACGCTACTGCAGCGAATACGTACTATCAATTAAATTAATAATCAGCCAGTTAGCGAACGATTCCAATAATAATCTGTTCTTTTTTTTCTTTTTTTACCAGTTAAACATATTTCATATATATTTTCCAATGTTTTCAAAGCAATCACGTTAATACCTCAACAAAATAAGACATTTTACATTAAAACAATTTATATCATTGTAAGTTTTATATAAATAACTAAACAAATTTATTATTATCAAATAGTAATATATCCTGTATTTGTAACAATCGTTTTAGTTTAATAAATAATATAAAAAGTAAATTAATTAAAAAGTAAATTATAATATTTATAATACAAATCTTACATTAGCTTCTAACAGCTCTTAATTTAATTGTTCTCGAATAGAATTTAACTTAGATTCGACCGGAGCGAAAATAACAATCATTACTAAAACTGATGTTATTAAAATGATAATCAGCACATGAATAAACAGCCAGAATTTTCTGAATCCTGAATGCTAAAATATAAAAAAAAAACACATTGTTTTATAGTTATTATACAATAGCCTATATATATATCAATTAAATTAGATTTACAAAATGTATGTTTTAAACGCTTTTAAAATGATTTATTTTACAGAAATTCTCAAAAAGTGATATGCAAAAATTTTACGGGAAAAGCTATACAACATCAAAGAAAATAAAACTTTGGGAACCAATAGCTATAATTTATATTTGATAATAAAATATAATAATTTACTATAAAATAGTATAAATGAACAAATGTTTTTACGTCCGAATTTCCACAATAAATGCCACTATGATTTGATCACAGTTTAATTTAGAAAAATGCTATTTGAAATTTAAATAAGTTATAACGACCTAACTAATTTTTTACTTACAGGCGCATCCTTGTGTTGTTCATAACTCATCTGGTTTCTTCCGTTGTGTAGATCTTTCATGGGGAAAGTATTTATACGCATACTTCCAGATTTTTCGCTCAAACAGCCGGATATCTAAAACACAAAATTCATGTATACCGTGAACACGGTTGTTGATAAAGACGATGTTAAAAACACTTCGTACTAACCGACAATATTAAATGAATTATGACGTAGAAACCAACATAGGCTACTAATATCCAATCCATCCACGCAGGAAGTTCGGCTTTACTGAGGGTGACGGCAAAAAATATTGTCACGACTTTAAAAAACATAAACCAATATTATGGTATTAACACGATCGATCGCTTTGGTTAAATTGGATTAAATGAGGTTTGGTTAGTCGTATAATATTTAACTTACTGGCAAATATATGTGCGGCATTTCCAACGAACCAGTGTATCCAGTTGAAAATCGGTCTCTTTGACGAGTCCGGATGCGGCCGGAATGCTGCGAATATCGGTTGAAAGAATGCCAAAACTGTGGTGACAACTCCCAAGAGAGCATGCGTTTGACTGGGGCCAGAAACCCATTCGCCGAGCTCCACGAAAATGCACGCAGATCCGGCCAACGACAGGATCCAAGTGAACATCATCAACAGACGATGCCACTGCAGGAAGAAAGAATGTCTATTAGTTAGGTTTATCGATCTTTACGATTATTCGAAAGAATGAATTTCAATAATCGTCATATTTACTATGCATATATTATGGGCAATTAGAAGTTAGAAATACAGGCAGCTGTAATATGCTATTATATTTTAACGAGTTAATCATAATTTCTTTCCGTTTTTTTAAAAGTATGTTTTCTGTGACATTTAGTAAAATCTAGTATGATACTCAAGATTCAATCATGAAATATTCAAATCACTAAATAAGTAGTGAACACATGGTAAATATATTCACAATGAAAATATTCTGCGTTATACAACCACATTATGTTGTTGCGAATAATAATAATTATAAAAAAAAAAACAGTTTTCCCATTGGCTTACCCCGAACCACAAGTCCTTGGAACAACACGATCCTCCGACCCACGTCTGTTTGTAATACCTGGCGATGACTATACCGATGCTAGCTGCTCCGATCCAAGCAACGATCATAAACGAACCGTGTAACCTCAAAAGCAGTTTCGACGAGGACTTCAGTGTTTTGATTTCCGACAGCGCACTCGCCTCAGCGGTTGAGGTGAAGGCTAAATCGTGGTATCCTACACTCCGTTCTAGTGTACAAAACATGCATGCGTTTAATAAAATCAATATCTGTATATATATATATATCTACATATATATACATGGTGATCAGGAATGATATTGAAAATGTAATCCTGCCATGGTTGTAATACAACCATTCTGATCACCCTGTATATAAAATATTATTGTTGTAACAATATGTGTGCCTAACCTATTAGGCATGTTTATTGGCTTTACCTTTCAGCGACGTGCCGGCAGCGACCAGTAAAAAGTATTTGTTTCTAATCAGATCGAAATTTACTCCTTCCACCCTGATGACGGCGTCCCGTACAACGGTACAGTAAATCGTGCCATCGATGTATGACGAGTTTGACAACGTAAATCCGTTCTGATTCTAAAATTAATCAATAATACAATATTGTAACCGACAACATGAGATACTATATTGTTATCATATTTTCACTCACAGTAAGTCGTTTATTGCCCTTTTGATTGGGTATATTCCACGACGTATAAGCTTTAATCATGTTTGTTCCTACGTTTTCACGTACGCATTCCACAACGCTGTCACCACCCTAAATGATACAGAAAAAATATTATTTTTATATAAACATTATAAAATCTGTAAACGTCTAAACAATATATGTATTACTGTTATGCTATTCTGATTTACACATTAACGTAAATATTATTTTCGAATTTTCACATACTATATCGTATACGCTTGAAAACATTTTTAAGAAAGCTAAATACATACCTATTTTTTTTTTTTAAGCAAAAATGAGTTGTTTTAATTATATTTATTATTATTATTTACGTTGAAGATGACAAACATTTAAAAATTAGACAAATTTTATTATTGTTAATTATTTAATCTTTAATATAAATGATAAGAACATTATTATAATTTATGAATCATAATTCATTTATTTATTTAATATTATTTATTGTACACAAACTATACTCATACATAGTAATTCGATTTTCTATAATATTTATAATTTTATAATGTTCCTTCTATAATCCTAGAAAATTAACTTTAATGTTGACTAGAAAGTGTTAAAAAAATTATAATTCTTTTTGCAAAATATTTTAAAAGTCATGGTCAAATTATATGTCCATCCCATTCAATAAAGGTACATGTAGCATATAAAGCTAAGTTTAAATATATTTATCATTTTTCTTATGTAAATAGTGTAATTAGAATGTATATCATTCAATCGTATATAAAAATTATAAAGTTCGATTCTCTATTGGTAAGACCCATCCATACAATATCCACCTAAATATGTTAGAGGTATTTAAATGTTAAAAATGATAATAAACCTCAAAACTGTGTTTATAAAATCTAAAATGAAGTGTAAAATTCAATTAAAATGTTTACTAATACACCACTAGTTTCACGAGAATGTGATATATTTTTTACCATCTTTTGGTCATCCGAAATCCCGACAGCCACGTAAGCAGCGTTCTTGGCTTTCATCTCGAATATGTACCTGGTCCCTTCGACTTTGACGGCAGTGACAGCCACGCAGTCTTGTGATGACGTACACCCATCGGGAGACCCGAAACACGTCTTCGTCAGACCGCAATCGTCGTAGAACGGATCAGCCACGCGAGCTGCCTTCAACTGACCGAGTTTTCTCTTGTCGGTACTGCTAATGAACGCTACGTCATGATAATCGACGCTAAACGCTATACAAAACGTAAATCAATATTAACATATTATTGTTATCAATAAAATTTCATCATCGTTCGTTTTATCCGTGATATCTCTTACAATCACTCGTAAATACTCACGTTTCAACGACGAACCAGCGGCCAACAGGATGAAATATTCGTCCGTATTTAAGTTGTATATATTGTCATCGATTTGAATGACTGGATCTACCAAAACTTTACAGTAAATAGCACCGTCCACGATCGCAGCACTTTCCAAATTCACACCTGATAAGTCTTCGACACGTCGGTTTTGCTTCCGTTTCGGTACGTTCCATGATTTATAAACGCTAACACTTCGTCCGCTCTCTTGGTGTGTACATTCGACAACACCATCACCCCCCTACAAAATGAGAAGATTAAAATATAGTCTAAATATAACATAAATAATTAATACTACTATCAAAGAAAATTAACCTTATTTATAAAAACCATTTCAAAAACACCAAATACAAAGGTTTTAAGATTTGTACTTATAAAGTAATGTAAGGACTAATTATAAGACTATGATTATAAAATAAGTTTTGATTTTTCGAATTCTAAACTATTTTTCTTTCTATATTTAACGACAATAATTATCAACAATCTTTTATTGATTATTTTAAATAATGTAACTTTACAATTAAGTTAAATAATTAATTATAATATTATTTTGCATGTTTAATTCATGAATGTTTTAAATATGTTTATAATCTTTGATTAGAGTTGGTTAGAGTTGGAAGTTAAGTAAGTTATAAGAAAAGTTTTAGGATGTGAAATACATTTAGATAGGTAAATGTTTTTTGATCTTGTGAATTGTCGTGTTTCATAAATGGAATCGTAACTCGTATTTTGTATAAAGTTCAATTTTTGAAGTTTCAATTTTATTCATTAAAAATAATTGTATGATTTACCATTTTATTATCATCCGAAAGTCCAAACGCTACATATTTACTATCATGGGCCAACATCTCAAATTGATACTTATTGTTTGATGGAACCAATGTCACGACAGCTCGACAGTTCATAGTTTTAATACAGCCAAGTGGTGCTCCCACACAGTTTTTATTTTTTCCACAACCGTTGTAAATGTTTGACTCGATATTCTTTACTCCCTGAAAATGCAAGTTTAATATGATAAAAGTTTTATGTGTAAAATATATTAATATATAATTATATTATAAATATGTTACAGTTTCTTCTCTGCCATTATCAGCCTGCCCTATCCCTGAAGGTCTATCTTTTGAACTAGTAACCTGAACTAGAGTTGATTTTATGTCAATCCAAAAAGTTGCATAATCGAGTAATACTGTAGCCCTGTAAAGTTATATTGAATTTATGAACGTATAAATCATGTATTTTTATTTTCA
Organism: Eriosoma lanigerum; assembly: GCA_013282895.1. Lineage (NCBI taxonomy): Eukaryota > Metazoa > Arthropoda > Insecta > Hemiptera > Aphididae > Eriosoma > Eriosoma lanigerum. Next base: position 15,601,291 of record CM023357.1, read on the forward strand.
ATTCTTTTAAAATATAAACAAAAACTTGATTAAAAAAACTTACACAAAATTGACTTGTCCATTAAAATTACTCGGTGCTTCCCAGTCGAACTCCACAGATTTCTTTTTCGTATTGGAACTGTGTGTCACTCCAGAACTCTATAAACAGTTAACATTGACCGAATAAATTACAAAAACTAAAAACAATTCACGGTAAATTTTAAATACCAATTTTTAAAATATATTTCTCGTTATTTTTAGTTTTATTTTTTTTAAAAATATTTAAATTGTTTAAATAAAAATTACATAAAAAACAACGCTTAACAGTATTTTTATTTTATATTATTATTTTGACAAGATTTAGCTAAAAATTTCTTTCTCTTTTTTTGGAATTTAACTTGACTAACCTTGATTCACACAATGAGCTCGTGAATCGTGAGAACAAATCATTGCGATATTTAAATGTTATACACGAAATAAACGTACAATAGCATAATATCCACAATTTTACAACACCTACTTTATAATAATATGGTTTCTGTTTCAATCGCGTGTAAATCTGTTTATACCATCGTCTGAGTATGTAATACTTATTTCAGTTTACTATAGATGGTTATTTTCGTAGAAAATAGAACAGGTAACGATTTCAAACAAAAAATATAGGTAAATTATAATTAGGGAAAGTATAATACAAATTATCTAATGTTTTCTAATAAAAACGTATTTCATCTAGTTTGAATCCCTACTTATTTAAGACGCAAAGGGGGAATACAGTTTGAGATGAAAAAATTTCAAATTGAGTAAAAATAGTTGAAGTTCTTATAGATTGGTTTATTAAAATGAAAATGATTAACTGTTGTTTATATATTTTTCTTAAAAAACTAAAGTTTCGGACGTGTGTCGAGTATAAATACACAAAATTATATGCTTTTATTAATTATATCACCATAATAATATTTTCTACTATAGCCCCCTAGAAAATTATTTTGAACTACGCACATGTTATTAGAACACAGTATATTTTGTGTTATTAATGAATATTGTAAAAGACATTGGGAATTAAACAACATTGTCCATCAATAGACATCTCAAACCTAACCACTCTAAAGAAAGAATTGTCAAATTTTTTAATTCATAATCAAATTAGATATGTGATGTCTCGATAGACAAAAAAGGAACCAATCTTCCCTTTTAAATAATCTAATTCGAAAATTTTACTGTTTATAACAATATCACAAATTTAAAAAAAAATCTTAAATATATATTTATATATAAAAAAGAAATTTCATGTATTTCTGACGGTAGTGTTATTGTTATAAAATATAAATAAAAATACCATTCCAAAATTGTATCCACCTCTCTGTAATTTGTAATACACATTTTATACTTCTTATAAACTTTTAAAATCTAACAGTTTATTAATATTGGAAGAAAACGATTTTTGAGCGGTCGCTGTGTTAAACCGAATAATAATAATATCGTGCACACGTGTCGTTTGGAATCCAAGTACGTAATTTTTTTTTATAAACTTTTATCGACAATTTAAATTATTTGCCAAGAACCCATTTCTCTATCCGACGCGGGCGTATATAGAGAGCAATCGAAATTTTATATTACTAAAGTCAGAGAAATAACGTATTAGTTTTCAATTTTATCTTCGAACGCATATTTTTATCTCTATTATATTTTCGCAGTAAAATGAATTTCATATCATATTTTATCTTTCATAAAAGACCTTGTTCGAAATGATCGGACTAAGATAAGTGGTCCATTTTGTTAAAAAAATTGGAGAAAAAAGGAATTATCATTAACCTTAAAAAAATCTTTGAATCGCCGTAAAGTGGTTTCTGTTCGCACTCTGTGAAAAATATCATCATACTCACGGGTACTTCGTTACAGTCTAGGGTCAGCGAGTCCTGGGGTACTTGCACGAACGACCCGACGGCGTCTACACCGGAGCCAGGGACGCGGGCTTCGATCAAGAAACCGATGAAGTAATCGTCGGGTCTGGGCGCGGTCAGCGTGACGCGAACTCTCGAGGAAGTGACGTTTTCCGAAGGGATGATTCGGTACGGAGCCGCCGACGTCTGAGCAGCTTTGCCGTGTCCCGGAACCATGGTTCGGCACGTGAGCACCGGTGCTCCGGACTCGTAGCCGTCAACGGTCGTCCGCAGCAAGCAAACGGCCACGAAGACGGCAAAAGCGCGGGTGATTGGATGACGGCGATCGGTAGTCATATCGTCAATTTTCTTATAAGATCACCTGTAAATACAGACAAATGACGTCATTTATTACAACATTACCTAAAATACGAGTAAATAGATACATGTAACTTAATTAATCTAGGTAAAATCATAATTTTGGGTATACTTAAATTATTATGAATTGAAAATATGTAATGTCATTATTTTAATTTCAAATTCATTCGTTTTCGTTTAAATCTCGATCACGGGCTATAAAGTTTAAAACATCCCTAAAAATCCCGATTGATAAAAAAAAAAAAACAGTGAGTTGTAAAAAAATTAATAAAAAGTGAATCATATTTATAAAAAGTTTTGGGACCTATAGTCTATACTTCCAGTACAAAGTTTGAAAAATCAGAACCATATATTTTATAAATCTCTAAGGAGAGCAAAAAAAAAAAAAACGCATATAATACGTGTATGATGTAGGTACATAACTGTAAACTTTTATACAAATAATTGTGACAAAAGTAAAATACCTAAGTAAAGAAGATGAAAATAATTTGTTTACGTAGTAATAAATTTTCATCCAGACTTCAGTAAAAGGTACCAGTAGAGGGTAGACATATAAATACATATTATGCGAAAAACATATTATTATTTTTTTGGTTTTCGAATTTCGAGAACAATGGCGACTGTGCATGACATGTTAATATACCTACGTATAAGTTTTGTAATATAAGAAAAAAACTATACATTTTCTATTCTAAATATTTCTTAATTCTATGTTTTAAGGAAAATATGTTTCGAGTTAATGTATTTTTATTTTTTTGAACGTCTAAATGGCACTGGTTAGCATAATATTATACTGCGAAGGCGATGGAGTTAATCTTGAAATTCGCCTACGCTACTTCGATATACTAAAAAATTATATTAAGTGTTTTCCCGTATTTCAATGATACACAATAGATTGAAACTATAAATTATATTACCTACTCATATAAACGATATTCATATTATATCATAACATAATTTTCTATTTATACTGCAGAACGACGATCTCTAGCGTTATAAGCTATTTTCATTTTATAAATATTAATAGAAGTATTTTTACCTACTTGAAAACTTATAAAATTTATAAAATACTAAATACTAACGCTTAATGGTCAGGAACAATACTATTATTACGTTCTTGATCCGTAAATTATATAAGTATTGTTATAATTAATTTAAGTCTACTACAATATTGATTTTGTTTACTTAAATTAAGCATATTTTTTTTTTTGTTTTTTTGTATTTTTTCGCGGTAGGTAGTAATAAAAGATATTTGTAATTTTAATACTTAGATTGACTGCAACAATCCAACACCGTTCTATTTTTTAACATTGGCCAGATCATGTTAGTTTGAAGTTCTCAGTTTTTAATCAATAAGATAATGTTTATTCACATTCGTTCACCCTCAAACAATATTTTCATCTACGAGTAAATAGCTTGCTAAAAAATATTAGTCAATCTACTATGATGTTGCAATCGAAAACCTACAAAATAGTATTCATATTAATAACTCGGTATACCGGATACATGATGTGTACATATTAAACGTATATAATCTACTGTTGTCTTATACGCAAATTACATCGAAATTACTAACACGTTTAAATGAGAAATTCAACATTAACATTTGCTACAAAATGCCCGTTGGCCAACACGTGTAAAGTTTATAGTAGTGCGTTGTTATATAATTACCATGTGCGATATATTTTCAATATAACATAAAATCATTTCAAATTTAATTCGATAATACCTATACTAATAACGGTATTATTAATAATAAACACAAGCCCATATTCTATGAAATTTACATACATATATATATATATGTATTTTGAGACTCTGCACTTTAAATTCCGGAATATACTTCTAGGATAATTTCGTGTATTATTTCGATAAAATAACAATTTATAAAAAAAAAATTAAAAATATGTTATCTATAGCATTTTATTATGTTTTTATTCGGGTCTTTTTGAGAGAAAAAGAGAAAGTACCAATATTCAATGGAAATTTTACGAGAAACACAGACGACACATGGCGATAGAACCGTGTAAATTTTAAACCTATCCGATTATCAGTATTGTGGCAATTGTATAAAAATAATAAAATACCTAACTTTTATTTGTTTAAAAAAAAAAAAAAACCCTATTCCGCCTTAATACATTGAGTCACGAGTATTAATTCAATGTCAAATGATTAATTTATGCAGACTTTATGTCTGATTCTTGTATACCAATTATAATACGACACATTATAATAATATATGTGCTTAATCGTTTATTATTATTATTTTTTTTTTGGATAATTGTCCTGGTAAATCTCTTCCTGGTTGTTTTTAATTAAGAATAATCGCATTACTTGTATACTATAATATTATACAAACTATAATTATACGTCTTGTTTTATTTAGAAATGTTTTTTTATTTCTGTATTAAAAAAACAATTTGTTTTATTACCTAAATAATGAGTATAATATAATATATTTGTTGCTATTTTATAATAATTAAAATAAATAATAGGAATATATACGTACCATTATTAGTTACTAGATATTTATAAAAACCAAATAATTATTTTATTTTTTAATACAACAATCAAAAATTTTTAAATAAAGTCTATATTAGTCATATATTATGCAAGATAACGTTTAATATTCTATGTATCAGATGATGAAGAAAAATATTATTTTACTTAAAAAGTTATTTTTTAGTCTTGTTTTAAAATTGTTTAAATATGGTCACATTAACCTACATTTCTTTGGGTTAGCGATGTTTTTCTTATTTTTACTGTAACACGGCATTAAATTATTTATATTATACAAAACCAACTACCAACAACAAAAATAATAAAATAAATCTATTCGAAATGGTATATCATATAGTATAGATAGACACTGGTACGGATATAAATACAATATTATACTATTCAATATTTATCTAGGTATTCTTCTTGCTTGGTTTTAATTACCTAAACATCACGCGATGAATATATATATATAACAGCAAAAAATAACTCTTATAAAAATAAAGATAAAAAATATACTGTTGAATTTATATTATATTATTTATGCCTTTTACCCAGAATGTTAAAAATCGTTAAAGTATATTTCAATAAATATTTGGCACTGATGTTTTTTATCTTACTTTCTCGACAATCAAATATTTAAACATAAAAAAAATAAAACAAACTTTCGTTAGCAATAAAACACAATACAATATTTAAATCCAAAACATTTTCACGGAATAAAAAAACGCGTTTAACATTTACACGTTTATAGTGACATATTTCCAAAACCTTTGTTATTCTAGTTTTAAATTTTGCCAATTTATTTATATGTTTAGTGGTTCCTATTACGTTCTACATTATTCATTGTGAATTTTATTAATATTTCTGCACTAGGAATGTCTGTGGAATTGAATATTTCCGGAACACGAAAAACCCAATTTACATGGAAATCACAAAAGACTTACGCGCCCTGTATGAGTGTTTTTTTTTTTTATTATATTTTTTTTATCAATAATAACAAAATATAATTGTTGTTTTACTGTAGCATACAAAATATTACGTTTGTGATTTTCGGTTTTTCTTTTTCATACTAAATACGACTAAAAAGTCGGGTAGCCTTGCAATATATTTTTCACCATTTTGTGTTTATTACACAATTTATATTTACTATATTATTTCCTTGCTATAAATATTAATGTTGTAACTTGTAGCATAATAATAATATTAAATGAGTTTTTGGTTGCAAATAATCTGTTGAATAAACATAGATAATATATAATATCATAGCTGTTAGTCTCAAAAAAAAAAAAATAAAAATATATTTTATGCTATTAAGTATTATTTATAATGGTAAATAAATTACCTATTTAAAAAAACACGCAATCACATAAAATATTTTAAATCGACTTTATGACACGGAAAATTATTCAAGGTATCTATAATGTTAATAGACAATTAAAAAAAAAAAATTGTATAGAGGCCGAGTCCACAACCTTAATCAAGATAATTATTTTATTAATAAGTAATTACCAATTAATAACGTATCTGAAAAAGAAATGTGAAGTATCTAAACACATATATCCAAACCAATTATATTAGTTGATATTAAATAGGACATATCTAATTAACTTTCAGTTTAAAGCATTACATTTTAAAATTATGACTTCAAACAAAATAATAATCATCATATTAATATTCTAATATTAGATTTTGTTCATATATATAACTAGCTAATAATTGTTGATTATTTCAAAAACTTCCTTTTTTATTTTTTTTTTTTAAGAAAAATTCTCTGTCAAAACTTTTTGAAACAAAATATACTATTCTATAACTAAAAATAAAAATAGTTTCATTCAATAAAAAAAAAAATACAATCAACTACGATTAGTTGATTAATATATTATACAATCGCATTTTGAGTAAATAAATATTTTGCTTGTAAAACACTCGAAGTTCGACTTCTCAGAAAATTAGAAAAATTCCCTCGGTTTCTAACAAAAAATTCACTTCGCTTGGTAAGTAAAACAAAAAAAAAGAATAAATGTCGAATAAGTATAAATGTACAAATAATTCAGGTTTTTTGAGTTTTAAATTGAATATAATAATGTACTTTAACAGAGTACTTATATAAGAAAAAAAAATTAAATAAATAATGTTTTCAAATAAATTGGGACACATTGACCGTACAGTGGTTCAGGTGGACCTTGCTACAAGTGGATCCATTTTTAAAAAAAATATTCATACGTAAATAGTTGGTATTAGCAATACTGTCAGCAGGAACTTATAAAAAGTCAACACCAGTTATAGTTCTGCAATTTTACAAAACGTTATTAATAATATATTACTGAACATTTCCGAATGTATTAGTTATAGCTCATTCGATTTAGAATAGATACACGATAATAATTATTAATTATGAATTTCGTACTATAAAATATACATATACAGAGTATCCTAAATTTATTTACTAACTGCAAAATCTCCACTAAAAATTAAAAATTTTAAATGCGTTTTTTAAAAAAAATTTATTTAGGCAATGGGTTTTAATATTACCTCTATTTTTTTTTTTTTTTGGTTTTAAACGTCTAGTAAAAAAATTTGAAAATGTATTTTTAATTTTTAGAGCTATGTGGAATATAAAGATTATAGGCTAGTTTAAAGGTTATATTTTTATAATAATTTTCAAACCTAATTTAATTAAGATGGTCATTTTTCAGGAATTGTTTTAATGTGTAGGAAAAATCATATTCTAACGTCATTTTTTGTAATTATTTAATCTATAGATTATGTTTTATTATCTATAACGTGGAATATACAATTTATAGTATCAATATTCTATATTATTATGATAAATAAATAACAAGTAATACATTTTGCATACTATTATATTAAAATTAGTATTAATTTATTTCAAATAATAACGTCAGAAATATCATTTCTCAAATAAATTTTAAAAAATCCTAAAAATTGACATCTTGATATTAGAAATCGACATTCTCAAAAAAATAAATCTATTTAAAATGATTATTTTCAAATTTCACATATTTTAAAAATAAAGTTATCTTTTTAAATTTTTTTATGAGATGACTTTAAAAAAAAAAAAAAAAGAGTAATACGTGTAATACGAGTAATATTATAGGTATTTGCTCAAATAATAATTTTAAAAAAAGACTCAATTAATAATATTTAATTTTTCAAGGAGATATTGTAATTAGTTAATAGATCTGGGATACCTGTTGATCAAATGTTTATGTTACTGCAAAAAAGTTTCAAACATTATTTATATTATTTTTGTATCCCAATATTCATACGTTGCACGACGTCGAAAGTTAAAGTTCTATTACAGCGACTACCGTCATTGGAAATGTAATCGAATTATTTATTTATTATAATATACCTTATACGCGTTATTGAATTCCATTAATATAGAATTAAAATACTTCGAATGCGTAGTTCTAACACAATGGGCGTGGAAAAACGTCCGACGAGTAAAAACTCGCGAGCGGTAGGAAAACGTTTAGGAAGAATAACAATAAGAAGCACGGATTTTTCGCCAAAAACCGTTCGTCCAAACGATGAGGTCGTTACGATAAAATATAATATAAGCCGATATCGACGCGGATCCGAGTTCTGGATAGTCTCTACTATATTATAATAACGGTAGGTAACAACAATATTGTGTTTCTTTCGGATAAAAATCGTAACTACATTCCGTGCAGAGATATTATATAGATAATAATAATATTATTACGTGGCTGCGTGTATATTAGGTACAAAACATGATTCGGCAGCACCCGGATGCGAATAATATGTATCTGCGATATACGTTTGTTGTATAATATCGTGCGCATTTGGAAGCCCAACGCCTTTTGTAAACGCGAAAACGCGCACAACACATAATATTATTATATTATTATAATGCTTTTAATGTTCGCCGAGCGGCAAACCTTGGTCGCCCGACACAATAATATTACATCGTATATTATTTTATGTATACGAACCGCGGGCACTTCGATGCTAATAATAGTATTGTACTATAATATTATGCGGAGCGAACGATATACGGGACGCGGCCTTCGTCTGTGTTCGCTTCCGGCACGGTTCGATGCGTATCGTTTTTTTTTATCCGTATATATTTTTTTTTTTTTTTTTTTGACAAACGTTTTATTGGTATATCGGTTTTCATTCAATTATAATATGGTCTAACCATGACCGAAGTTGGCACTTACGATTAATACCCGGACGGATCTTGTAAAAAATGTAAATATAACGACATCACGATAGTCGTGACTAATCGACAACTGCGCGAATAATACGATGTGTCACATTAATCGTAACAACGACGATAATATGATAATACAACAGCCCTTAGAAGTGCTCGAGATCAGCGGCGTGTTTACGGTGGTGGGCGGAAGACTGATCCCCTCCTCCCATGATCTATTTACTCTAGTGGTATTTTTCGAAAACTGATATAAAATCAATTATTTTGTATCGTTACCTATGTAAGAATACGAAATTAAAGGAAATTAGAGTATCGAAATTGTTAACCTAATGGGCATTGTTTACGATGGTGAGAGAATGCGTCTTGGTCAATGAAATATTGACATCCCATATCACCCAACCCCCCTTGACAAAATCCTAAATACGCTACTGCTCGAGATGTTTTCGGCATGGGAAGTGGGGATGGTCCACCCGAATTAGTAGAATTCGCCAAAAAATAAGTTTATTGTGATAAGTGTCGTCGAAGGTCGTAAAACAAAAATAAAATTATCATAACAACAATAAGGAATAGAAAAAAAAAAAAAGCGACACCGTAAACAATATTGTACGATATCTTATCGGGTCACCGTGCGTTATTATATTATTATTATTATTTCGATAAGAATAATTGATGGTCTCTTCTAAATTAGGATTCACAGGGTCGTCGACGTCATAGAACATTTACGCTATATTATTATTATACGTCCGTCCGTCCATCGAGATTATTCGACGATGATAAATTACGACAGATAGTCGTCAACGTCGTATATATAAGCCGCGATCCATAATAATATTTTCTCCGACCTCGTAGATTTTTTTTTTTTATCATTATTATTATTACCTATTATATTCTATATCCACGTACTTTGTATACTCTTTTGTGTACCTCAGAAGTAGATATTTCGACTGAATTATAATAGTTCGCGCGAAAGCCTCGTGGTGCGGTCAAATAATTCCGCGGCGGCAAGTTTCCGTCCGAAGGCAAATCGGATAAGAAGATCTGCGGTGGCAGTGGCTGCGATCGAATAATAATGATATAATAATAATAATAATAATAACAATGTATAGCTAGTGTAATATTACGATACAATATCCGCACATCTGCGACGACGAAAATCGAATCGAATATTCACAAAACGTATTTACCATATTATCATAATATTGTATAATTGCGTTTATAATAATATTATTTCACTTTACTTGACTAAAACATTACTCGTTGATATTATATTATTATATTACATAGTGTTATATCTCAGTATGCAGGCTGCGTGGTTAAGACAACGTTTCGAATTTTCACGTAAATTAATACTCAAAGGATTCATATTGTCTTGTTCTGACCTCGTTTGCAAATATGAATTTACTGAAAATTGCGTGCGATGTACGATGTACATATCAAATGAAGTAAAACGACAAATAAATCGTGTCGGAGGATATTCGAATTACAAAATGTAAATAGTTTCGGATTTTGCTTTACAGTACTATAAAAAAAAATCCAAAAATTCATATGGTTGCCTTAAAAGAAGTTGGCCTAAAGCCACCTCTTTAGTAAAAATCGTATCTTACACCTCATATATTATATTTCTTTTAAAAATAATATTAACACATTTTACAATCAATAAAATAAATGGATATTATTCATGTTTGCCAAAGACAGTGCTCCTTTCTTCACAATTTCATGCTTAGAATATTTATGTACTTTTTAATGTATACAGATTATAAATAAATGTTTTGTTTATAAAAATTAAAGCGTACGTATAAAATCCGCGTTGCATTTACGATAATACAATTAAGACAGCGGAAATAATTCACTGAGATGATGCACACTTCTTCTCTACACGTTTGACGAATGAAATTAATAATTCGCTAGCAATTTATATTGTGCAAGGACGATGTACGTTTTCCTCTAGTTTTCTTCGAGATGACCTATTATTAATTACTATTTCTGAGCGTGGGGTTAAGATGAGATAAAATCATCATATATTTATGATCGATCCACCACACAGTAACCATACATACCATACAGTAACCGCTGTAAAAGTATACTACCGAGACGAGAATATTGTTTGCCGCTGTCGTTCGATAAAATAATATCACGATAAGCCAGACAAAAGCTATGAAACGTGCAGTTTATGTAAAATTAAATTTTAAAAATACCATAAGCAACAAATATTTAATTTAAATTTGTTAAAAAACAAATGAATAGGTAGTATACTGAAAATTGAAAATAACAAAAGTTACCTAAGTGCAAACTTTGCAATTACATCAGATTTAGAAGAGTTCATGTAATCGGGCATAAGCATAATGCTGCGATAACAGTAAAGTATAAAAACTATAACTGAAGAGGATTTAAAAAACTAAATAGGTATATAAAGGCCAATAATGGAATATATAAAGCAAATAATATAGGACGTGTATAATAGAGAAAATTTAAAGAATCTAAATAATTTTAGCGACAATATTATAGAAATGAGCTTTAAAGAAGACTGATTTTGATTAGTTTTATGAAGTATTTGTAGCGATTATAAGAGAGAAATCGACTGTATGTCGAATGTCAATATAGACATAATCTAACCTAATATCTGTTCAAAGTGCGATTGTTCATTTTTCACGTATTTATAATAATTATTATCCGTGTAATTATGTAAATATGGTCACACGCATATAATATAAATTAAAACGTATGATACACGCGATATATGTGTTCCATTTTCTATACAATTGCATAGTTTATATGTTACATATATATATCAGATACAAACAGTCCATTACGGTATTATTTACAATTTACGAAGAACAATTAATAAACGATGCAAGGGAAATAGGAGTGAATTTTACCCGGCTAAACGATGGATTTAATTGAGTTTACGTAATATATAGTTTTATTAATTTGTCACTGCGCGGTAAAAGAAACTTAAGTGATTAAAATATTTTAGACACAGCATAATATATAGCCAACTCTCACTTTATCAATGAATACTTGAGAAATATTCAAAAATTATTTCCATGATAAAAAACACCAAACAATATAATTCTAACATAAATATTATTACATTTTTCATAGATTATTATGCTATATCAGTATAAATCTAATACTAATATTGTCAAATAGACAAACAGTCGAAGGTATAATTTATTTTTTCCTATCACACCTGTAAATTCTAAAATCACATATTCTTATTTTTTATTTATAGCACAGCTTAAAATTGATATAATATATCTATACGTGGTACTATTACTAAATAAATAAGCTTACTAAATAAATAAGCTTACTAAATCCAAATTGATACGCATAATTTGTTTCCCAAGCTTTTTTCATTAGTTACTTTATACATTTCTTTCAAGTTTCAAGTCTGGGAAACATGCGCAGAATTAACGAAAATTACAACTTTAATGTAAATGCGAAGTGCCTACTTATTTAATGAAGCGTACCACTAAATTTCTCGATCGAAAACATAAAGGACTAAAACATGCGAGTAGGTAATAGGGTAAGTTAGAATATTTGGAATAAATCCAAAACCAATTAACACAAAATGAGTATAACTACAAGGCAGAACTTAACTTTAAAATTGAAACTATAAAAAAAAAATCCTCTAGATATATATTTTGACGGTTTTAATATCATGTATAGTAATAATATAATAATAATATTGTCTATCATTTTTTATTTTATTTTATTTTAAATTACAGGCATAGCCCAGGTTAAAAATAGGATAAGTATATAGTATTTAACATATTAAACTATTAATATTACATAAAACATAATAAGCACAATTATACAATTAGAAATAAAATTAGGACGAGCTGTTCGCAGTTCATTGGAGATGGATTAAGGGAGAGTTGTAAAAATAATTGGCTGGGGTGAGAGGGATGTAAAATGGAAAGGAATGACAGGTAGAACGGGCAGGGACTTTGAAATTAAGAAAAGAAAAAAGTGCAGGGGAATCGATAATACTAATCGATTATAATGTTATAAACCTAAATCAAAGCCGGAAAATGTTAATGCAAGGACATATCTATCTGTGGTTTCTTGTTGTAATTTTATGTTTATCGTATATCTTTTGGATAGGACTCCTGTTGTCAAAAAATATAATCCAAAGCGTTTATTTTTATTTTTTTTAATTTTTAAATTTTAATTGCCATAATCACTAACAAAACAATCAAATTCTGAAGACGCGAATAGTAGAACCGGAGATAGTTAAACCGCTTTTCAAGAATCGCTAAGCTAGACCGTCTGAGTGATTATTTTCCATAGAAATATTTTTACGATATCTTACGATTGTCTTTGATAATATATTATAATACTTACAATGCTACAGAGTTCATATTTTCGTTCGACGAAACTTTTAAGAAACGACAGGAATTGATTTAATCGCCCGGCCTGAATTATTAGCTGACATGCGGTGCCCGTGGCGCACAACCTGGGGATAGGAAAATATTTTATAAGGGTCGCCAAAAATATGAACACCAAGTGAAAATATATAATATAATGTGTAGACGAGAAAATCGTGTTTAGTAAAACGTATATTGTAAATTCAATTAATTCAACTAGGTAATATTTTTTTTTTTTTAATCTAAATTTTGATTACGGTCGAATTATTTAAAACAAACCAATCAAAGGATTGATACGATTCTGCGAACCACTCGTGTCCTTTACGGTTATGTGTCAAACGATAAATAATAATTGCAGTATCGTGGCCGAGTTCATTCTGTAGTAGGTCGACGACGCGTGCTGGCATTTATCATTCGGCGTTTTTACCGACAATAACTAAATATTGTACAATGCGGTAGGCAACGAACACGCTCAAGGTCATCGTACTATTATATTATAATTATTATTATCGTAGGTAGGTATAATAATAATAATAATTTCACTTTCGTAACAACTTGGTCAGATTTCTGTCGCATAATAAAATAAAGTTTGGCGGTTTCGTGCGATTTTGTTTTGCATTGTTTCAAATTGTACAATAATATAATTCTAAAATCTCGTACAAACTATTGCTGCAATGCATTCTTTCACATATGAATAATATTATAATGCTGATCCGAAATAATTGTTAATTTTTTTTTAAGATTACATTAAAATAAATAATATTTCTTTGACTCAATTATTAAGTGTTATATGTGAAAAAAAGTAATACTTAAAATTGACTAGATTTTGTTTTACTTATATTACATTTAAAAAAAAATATGTCTTTTTAACTCAAGTTAAGTTACTATTTTGAATTATAATTTTTTGGAAAATATTTTTAAGAAATCATTATATATCAAACATTTTTGATGAGGATAATCAAATAAAATAATAATCAAATTATTTTTAAGGAATACTCAAATTAAATGTATAAATCAACTAAAAAAAAAAATCCCAAACTCATTATTTGTTAAATTAAAATATTAAAATTCACTTAAAATTAACCTTTAAACTGGTTTTATGTCTTGGATTAAAAATTTGATTAAGATAGTCCCAAAAAAAAAAAAATAATAATAAATAAACACGTTCTAATATATTATAATAAGGTATATAAACTGCAATAATGGAAAGTTGAAGTTCGTACAATTATTAGTAGGAATATTACGTAATAGCATAATACAGATTACAAATAGATAAAAACGTTTTACCGAATTAAAAATGGTGAATAAAGATAATATGTAGGCGACACAACAGGTGCTATAATATGATTGTTATGCTAGTATTGCCGTGAACCATATTAGACTATTTAGATTATTATATACGTTTTTTGCGTGTACTGATGTCTTTAAGATGATAAAAAATTCGAATTTGATGGATTAAACGCATAATGTAATGCCCTGCCTGCAATATTATATGACCTCGTGTCGGAATCCTACAAAACTTTAAAGTAAAACTGTTCACGCTATATTAATATTACGATCGCTAGCCTTCGACTGTGTGTGCCGATAACAATAATATTATATATATATATATGTGACATAGGTATTATTATAATATGATCAATATTATATGGACAATGTAAACAAGACGTTAAAAAAAAAAGTAAAAACTCATCTAATTATTTTGCATGTTATTGTTACACGAAAACTGGGCACATAATATTATTTAAAAGATATTATCTTATCATATTTCGAAATGTTTATCATTTATTAGATTTTTGTATATATAATACTGTTTATATAACCATACCTACACAATTTATCAACCATCTCCGACGAAAGCTTAACTACAGATAATAACAATATAATATTATAACGAACGCAATAAAGTAAAACGACTACCATTGTTCATAATGTACTGTTTTTGAAAATAATTATTATTCGTCATAAAAATGAAAATAAGTAAATTATTAATTATTATAATAATTTATTTCTCGCAATTTTGTAATAAATTACAATTATTTTCAAAAACAATACATTATGAACAATATTCTTATAAAAGGTATTATTATTATCAATCTGCCAAATAAATGTGAATATAACAATGTGACATAATATTTAAATAAAAGTTAAAAGTCTGAAAACAATGATGAAAGTTTAACGATTAAAATAATAAATCAACATTATTTCATTTGACTTGAACATTTTGATGTGTTAAAATAATCACAATTATTTATAATGATTATTAGTTTTTATTTTAGGTACCTATACTGAATACAAGGTTATCAAGGAAGGTTCATTTGCTTTAAATATCCAACAAATTGCTTACATATCTTCGTAATTATTGTATCCAATCAAACAATAAAAATACATTTATCTACCTCCATGTTTCAATACCATAAATGTAGTCGTGAGAACTAAACAATTATATTATAAACGGTTTTTTTCACTCGTACAATTTGTTTCCACTATGTAATGTATATTCGCAGAAAATACATTTTCTTTACGTTTAGTAGAATTTTCTTATTTTATGAGAAATAAACGAGTTCCCCCAATCAATTATTATATGTATATATTAATCTCAACGCTCTAAATCGAAGTTTTTGTTTTAAATTGGATTTAATTAAGCAAAAAAATAACATTCTGCAGAGACATCAAATAAAATATAACTTTATGTTAATGTATTTAATAAAATATTATATTTCTTTATTTATATAATTCAATAATGAAACATAAATAATAATATTTCACACTTTAATATTATTACTATTAAAATGTTATTACTTTATTTGCATATAATATTTAACACGGTGGTGTGAAGGCTATATTACAATTTCTGTCATTCTGGTGTATAAAATATGACAATAATTTCATCGATTTGTTTTTTACATAAGAAATTCAATATTATCTAAAATTATTATAAAATATATTCGGAATAAAATTGAAAATAAAACACAATTACCAAAATAAATAAAATGTTTAATATACGTATCAATTGCGAATACGAAAAAAATTATATTAAACTTGTATCCAAACGAGAGTGAACCGCTGTAATGAAATAAAACACATTCTTCTTCTGGATGACCGGAAAAATAATACAAATTATATAAAAAAAAACTTATCATCAAAAGAGATCTATACCTTGTGATATATTATGTTATTTTATTTTACCGTACACAAATGATAACAAACATTCCAGTGAATAATAAATTGAAAATAGAACGAAAATAATATCGTAATACGTACATTTTATAGTTCGTGTATTAGTATGTAGGTCAACAGAAATTATTAATATAAACCTGTATATCTATCGATTTTTCTTGATGTACTTATTTTAAATAAATTCAATGTAAATTACGCTAATTACATATTATTTTAAGATTAATGTCATAATTCGAAATTATACCTACGTACACGCACATGGACACCGATCAATCCGTACTAACCAAGAAGTCATGGCCTAATTTGGTAATAATTAATTACTTTTGAATGTGCATCTTTAATTATAAAATATTATAATATCCAAAAGAAACAATATACTTATAATGTATAGCGTATATTGCTTTAAAACAGTATACTTATGTGAAATTTAAAACATATAATACGTAATATTATTTAATTAAAATGTGAAAATTCTTATCATACTCACGGGTTCTCGTTCCAGTATTCGTTATTTAATTACACAGCACTTTGGAGAAAAAGTGATATTACATTTCGCGCTATTAAACACAATACGTATAAGTAGGTAAATAAATTGTAGTCGATTTCTAAACTATAAGTAATTAAAATTATTTACAATAAACTTTAACTTGGCAATAAATAAATAATATACTAATATATATTATACTTATCTCTAACTACCTACTATAAATAATATACTATAATCTAACTAATATATACGATATAGTATACAATGAATTATAAAAATAATAGAAATAAAATTATATTCCATATTGCTCAGAACTTGGACTAAAAACGATTCCGTTCATTTTATAAATGAACATCACATATTGTACTTTCGCAGACATCGTTGATTGGACATTACTATATTATTACATATTATATAGTACATTCGATTTTAAATAGGTTTAATTAAATTATTATTTATGCTTAATAAGTTTCTATAATAGTGGTACGATAAATATTTTAATTATTTATATTTTATGTGTTTCCTTGAGTAGATAGCACTATACACTCTACAGTACTTATTATCAAGGCTGGGCAAGAAAACTAATTTGTTTATCCCGTCAAATCAAGTTATTCTAGAAAAGTTTAAGTTAAATTAAAATCTAAAACATATTTTTAGTTTTAGTAAATTGGAAAAAGTAAAAATTAAAAGAAAATAGAACCAACTTAATTCAGTTACAAAGTTTAATATATTTGTTTTTAAAAATGAACATACTCGTATTATACCATATGATATCTAAATAAATAAATTTTCATTTTACCTTTAATTTGTATCATATATTCATATGTTTAAGTACTTTTCTTTATATAAGTATGTTTATTGAAAAATTTTAAATTAGAAAAAGCGAGAAGGCTGATTCTGAACATTTCTCCTTCGTTCTTTCTTTCGTCCTCGGAGAAATTAGTGGTTTATCAAAATTAAGATATGAATGTAATGATATTACATTCGAAAATACGATTTGGAGCGAAACTCAGTCCGATATACAATATATTATACTGATAATCCGTTAAAATATTACGACGTGTGTAAATTACCTATGAGATTACTCAAAAACATTTTAAAGTCCCTATGATCAAAATTCAATTAGTTATCACTAAGTATAAAAAATCAAAGTAACGAAAACTGTAATTTTGCCAATTTTCCGTCGTTTTTTGGTAGTTTTTCTTCTCCAAAGGAAAACATTTTGAGAATTTCGAAAAATGAGCTAAATAAAATACCAACGCGATGCAATTTTATACTGAAAGCATATTTTATTCGTGGTAATTGGAAAATTATTTCTACCCGAAAAAATGTTTTCAGACATCAAAAAAAAAAAAATAAATAAATAAAACATCATTGTTAAACCAATACATTCTTAGCTTCGCTCAAAATCTAATAATCTTAAACGATCGATGTTGCAAGATAAATTAAATATAAAAATATTTATTATTTTCAGAAAAAATACACAAATATTCTCTAATTTTATATAAAATAATTATCTGCAAAATAATTTGGTATAAAAAAAAATTAACTCGTTAAATTAAAAACTATTACTTAAAAAATTAACGCGATAAATAAATATATTAAATTTAACTTTTTAACTTATTATTTTCCAGCCTTGCATATTACTATTTCATTTTAATATTTAACCAAAACTCGACACAGAAATAATTATGATCATTACTCATTAGTAATAACTTTCAATCAACGTTGAGTCGTTGACAATCTCAATCATATTATGTCTGTGTTTATTTTATAATAATATATCAGTCAGTCGTATATAGGTATAGGTACGTATATTTTGTTATAACTCATAACAATTATTATAATCGATGGATTTTAAATACCGTCTAATAAATTAAAGCGTTTCGTTTGTGTTTCAATCTTAACTTTAAACTTTTGACTCTCAAAGTAAACAAATATTTAAATATTAAATGTATACTACACAACGTTCAACAATATATTCATATTTTAGAAGATAATAATAACATTAACTGGAGTTTGTATTGGTGTGTTTATAATAATAAAATAACGTACATATTATGTACATTAGATACAATAATAACATGATTTACAAAGTAACGAGGAAAAACATGAATTTAATATATTTACGATAATTACGATACATATCTACTCATACCCGCGCATAGTGTTATAAGGTTTTTTTTTTATTTTATAATCAATACGTTTTGAAACCCATGTGTCATTAAATATCTAAGTATTGTGCAATAATACATATTTATATTGTATGTTACATCATTTTTTGAATCAACGAGAATATGCTTATATCCCAACAGCAACGGCGTCAACGCGAACGAAAACAACATTTTCGTGAATAACTAGCTGATCTTTTAGATTAGACCGCAAACTCAATCTTCGCCGATACTCAAACAGACTTAAACCGACCGAACGGTGTGTACGACCCACGTTATATGCACATTCTCCCAAATAATTACTACAACATCTGCGGCTACTCCGGTGTAAGCGTATTCACAAAGTCCGCTGCCACAAACGAATATATATATATATATATATATATATATATATATATATATATATAATAGTATGGTGTAAGACCGTTTTGAAACTGTCTCCGAGAAATCCTCGGTCAAACTTTGACGATAAACTAACGCTCGTCTGGTGTCTATATATAGTCCATAAACGTACATATATAGGTACAGGTATTGGCAATTTGAGTATCCATGAAGACCACAGATTGAATATTCCAAAACAAACGTAAACATATTTACTCGTAATTTTTTTTTTTTTTTATAGCAACATCAATTAATATATCATAAAATAAGAAACAATTATTAATAAGTAATATTTAATATTATGTCTCAACGTAAAAAAAAATACTAGAAATATATAATAAAAGTAAAAAAAAAAAGTAGGAACTATATAATTTAATATATATAATTATAAGTAGGGATGGAATTTCGATGTAATGTGGTTTTTTTCCAGTGTTCCAAAACATAGCTTCGTAAGTGGAAAATATATTTTTTGCTAAATTGATTATTTTAATGTAATTTTTATTTTGCAAATGTTTGCATTTTTTGACGTTTTCTATTAAATTTAACTTTTTAGGTCATTTGTTTAATATGTTTTTGGAGCATTTTTCACAAATAATTATTTTCCTACATTTATGGATAATTTTTAAAATTAAAATAATAATATTAAAAAAAAATATAACCGTAACGACAACTTATTATTAAATCTCAAAATTTATCATTGTAATTTATCGACGTCAATTAACATATTAAATATATTTTTAAAAATATACGAATAGCGTGAATATACAATAAAATAGCAATATTTTTCAGGTAATAATCAGCATAAAAAATATGATTAGTTAATTAATTAAAATTTATTCTATAAACTATTATTTCAAGTTAAAGTAAAAAATAGACCACAGAATACCTAGTCTATAAGTAAATAATTAATTTTAATTGAAACATTAAAAATATTATTAATATGTTTTTTTGTTTTTATATAACTTTAAATTGTTTATATTAATATGAATACATTTTAAACGCATTTTTGTACTAAAAATTCTTAACTTCATATAAATTAATCTAGCATAATAATGTATTATGTAATTAAAACATGATTATGACATTTCTGTTAATTGTTTTTCATATGACAATGACCCAAGCAAAATGAATAATTTATATATCAACTCTAATTTCTTGTGTACGAAACACGGTTTAAGATATCTCATGGTATGAAACTATAAAAGAATATTTATTGCATTATTTTACATATTAAATTAGAATAAACATAATTAATTAACATCAATTAAGTTTTGACAGAAAAAGAACTAATATTTTGTTTCGTTTTATTGTGATTGAACTATTTAAGACGTGTTTACAAGACCATCTGACTCTGTTTTCTATATGATTTGAGGTTGAAACTGTTATGATTTCATATTATCAATATCTTGTTTATAATATTTCGTTGTTGAAATGATAGTTACTCTGACCGGGATTAGTAACAGTTGACCTATAAAAGAATGTACTACAGCACTAAGCGTAGAATGACTAGAATGAAAACTTTAACTCAGAGTTAGAAAAGAAACAGAGCTACAAATTGGAAACATGGTTACTAGTCTTTTATTGGTCAATGTTCATAACCAGTATTTTTCTCTTTCACATGCACACACCTAGAATGTCTTTATTTGAATATAGAATTTAAATTGATAACAGGGAGTGGGGAAATTCGTATTTAATTATTTTATAAATCTAATGGTTATAAACTTATAGCCATAGTCATCTACTTAGTGGTTATGACCAATCGCAGTACGTTATTTCGGTTTTCTGTTGCTCTACCCTGAATTGTGCCATCTGGTTTTTGGTGATATCATTAAGTAGGTACTTAAATATCACATACTAATAAATAAAATTATCATAGAAACGTACTGCGTGCATACGGGTCGGTTTGCAGTGAACTATTGTATTTTTAATAATATATAGAAAGTCTATCGTGACGTATTTACAGTTATAAAAACCGAAGTCCAACATGTACCGAGTTCATCGTGTGTATTAACAATAACATATTATTATTATTATTATTATTATTATTATTATTATTATTAGTTACTTATATATTTTGATGGCTACGATAATACAACCCAAATAGGTTTTTGCGTTCAGTCGTACATAACATTTTCTTATAAGTTTATACCGCCATCAATGGAAGTTATACACCCCTGCATAGAAAAGACTGCGATTATATGAATTAGAAAATTAAATTATGTATAAATTGCGATGAACTATAATTATTATATAATATAATGTGACTATATGAAACTTACAGCGTTACCTTTTCGCAGACTTTTATGTTTTTAGCCATTGACAACTACAATCATATATATTCGTATCATCGCGACTTTGCCCGATTTATTTACAAAATATCATTATAATTTGAACTAGGAAAAACACAAACATGAAATACAAAATTCCTCTTAATATATATTATATCGATATTATATTTATTAAAATTAAACATTTTTACATATTATTTTCAACAGATTTTGAATTTATTAATAATTTGCGTTTCTATTGCAGGCTGTTGGAACTTCGATGCCATTATTATATTAGATCATACGAAAAAATACATAAATAAAACGACAATAGTTTGAGTAAAATAATATAATAATATACATACTATTAAATGAATATTGCATGTCTGTAGAATTTTATTCAAGATAACCGAAATTTAAAATACAATATTTGCATGACAGTAGGTACTGCATTTAAATACCAAATGCGAAAACACCATTTAGGTTAGGTTAGGAAAAAAAATTATAATAAGCTGCAACATGACGGTGACAGTAAATACTAAATATTATATTCTCGTGTGTCTCTCGCAGATTTCTCGATAAAGTTTAGACGAAAATGTGAAATCATATTACGAAAATTATTTTAAAAGGGAAAGGGTATACAGTTTAAATTTAGTTTGACTTTTTAAACATTTTGTAAGACGAGTATATTTTCTTTATTTTTCTTGAGCGTTTAGGGTCCCCTTGGCTATGTCTATGTTTATCAATTAGGTATATTTCTAATTATTCTATTAATAAAGATAATTAAATTGTACGATAAGAATCGTTTAATTTAATCTAATATTATATTATTTACACTGCGTGGTCATTTTCTTAAACATTTTGGTGTTTAAAATATATGAATTTTTCTAAAATATATATATGCTGCATAAACTTTGATTATTCTTTGGATAAAACGGATATAATATCAAAAAAATAAAAACTCATTAACCCTCGTCGGTCTCATCATTATTTTATTTTATTTGTCATTGGTAATATCGTTATTCGTGTCAACACTATGACGGTGGACTAACCTATGTACATAAATACGGATTAATCAAATTGTATTTATAATAATGGAACGATTCTAGTTAGCTTAATTAATTTTAACTCTCCGATTACAATTATATTATATATGATTAGTCACTGAAATCGATAGTGTAATCAAAATTTGGGAATCGGATTTAGATTCAAATAATTTGAATTGCATTCCTATTAGGGAACCCAATCATACAAAACAAACTACAGTCTACAGACCGTGCCATTAGTTTGTTTATTAAAAAATTAAATGAGGTTTTTAACAACTAATCGAGGGATCATATCAATTTAAAAAATTAGATTTTCATGGTATTTTGCAAATTATTTAAATAATAAATACGTTATATAAAAATTGAATATTTTATCGTTTTTAACATAAAAAAAGTACAATTGACAAAATAGTTAAAGGTAATAAAAATTCACGTTATTTTTAAAAAAAGTTAATTTAACTTTTATTTGTATATAATATAATTATGTCTCTATTTTATTAAGTATATAGCCTCAAAAATCTTGATGAGAATTATAACATCACTGAGTGTTATTATTTTCAATTTTTAATTATAACGAATTTATTGTAAATAAATAAAAGTATGATATTTTATTTTATTGTGAAGTAATACTACAATATTAAGTTGTTTACACTTTATCTTTGACTTATTATATGACTATAGGCACAACGCACAAATAATACTATGATAATCATATTAATAATTACAATACTAATTTCATTACAAAACATTTACGAATATTACTAAATTTATAATAAATTAATAATATTTCAGATAACTGCAGAAGTTTTATCAAAAAATATTTGATAATAAAATATATCATGTTTTATTTTTCCAACGATCAAACATTGAAATATTTTATATTATAACACTTTGTCGCTATTGTCGAAAATTCATATATTCACACAATCTCTACATATCCTAAAACATTTTCAAACATTTTACTATTCCGACAGACACATTCGGGTACATATAATTGTACTTTTCGGTGTGTTTTATTATGTCAGCCTTTTGTTGTAAAACAATATACACTGTACATTTGACAGCACATCAACCTTATTGAAGAAATTTAATAATATTTGACCAGTAAATTCGCATCTTTTACTACCTTCGTGTGTAAATTTATTTAAATGTAACATACTATTATAATGAATTTGAAATACACTATTGTAATTGTTTTTAAATATTTAATCTAACCTACTTATACTCTGAATGTGCGCTATTTTTTTTTTCCATATTTCTTCAAATAAAATTCGAAATTTATGTTAACAAAATAATTATTATCCGTTCTCATTTTATGTTCAAAACTTGAATTATGTTTTTTTTGCTAATTATAATTTCTATGGGGAAATATCTAAAAAATACTAATAATGGATATATTTTTTATCAAACGGCGGTGAGTGTAATTCGCAAATTTACCTCTTTATATGCATTAAATTATTAATTTATTATTATACATTTATACGTAATACCATTTATTATAGATAGTACTATCAATAATCAATGGTAATACGTGCAATATACATTACGAATAAATTTACAATTTTACATTATAAATTATACACATTTATGTTTTATATTCTGTAACACTGGATGCCTGTCATGTGCGTCCCCAGTGGTGGGGGGGGGGCAAGACGGGGTACTTTCCCTCCTGGAATAATGTTATTTCCACAGTAATTGGTAAAAGTTCCCAATGAGAAATTAGCTTCTAATAATAATACCTAATTGTGATATTTTAATTGTAATAATAGCGAAATATAATAATGTATTATAAATAAAATGTATAAAAAAATTTTAATTTATTTTTCAAATTAATTTTGCCCCCGCACCCTCTAGAAAAATGTCTGGGAACGCCCATGATGCCTGGAGAGATCATTATTGATAACACTATTGGTAACCATATAAAAACGATAACAATAATGTCAAGGATACGGAGGTATATACTTGCGAAGATTCCCTTGTGATTCTTAAAATAATGATTCTGCTCGTTTAGGGTACTTTTACGTGTGGTCTCATTCGGCATACATGCCATAGTCTATAATATCTATATTATATAGATAATTTTCGAATCGATAAATTAAACCTTTATAATTCTGCGCGTTTACTGTATGAAAAAAAAAAAAATGGTATTCGTATACACCGCACTAAAACGCAAAAACACGATCTCGGCGATCGCCTCCACACTCCCCGTTCCATAAAAAAATTGAATTTCACATATGGACATTTTTCTGAATGTATACCTAAATAATACGTACTACACAAAAAATTATAGTTCGCCCCTTCCCCCCCCATGTTATCTTGGGTCACCCCATCGCCGTTATCTTGCAGGGCTGGATCCGCTCCTGACTCGAATAGTCATTTTAAGATGTCTCACTGACATTTCCTCTTAAAACGTACTGATAATAATATAGTTAGGTATGTAAAAACAAAATATAATATATGCACATTTATATTATCTGTCTATCTTTTTAGGTTGGACTAACAGACCCAAGTAAAACTATGACAAACCGTTTGTTAAATTTTAATAATATATAAATATATATTATGTTTAGACAAACGCAATCTACTTAAACACACAACAACAATATATTATGCAAATAAGATATACATAATACAATATGTGTATAATTAGGTAATACATTGTGTTTATCTTTACGTAGATAATCAAAAGAAAATCGACCATATTATTATTATCACACAATTTAAATTTAATATACATATTTCGTCAAAATATAAAAATAGTTGTTTAATATAATATATTTATTAACTCAATTCGTCGACATCTAACCGATTATTGTATTTCTAGTATTAATAGAGGTTAAAAATTTCTATATTCGATCGTAGATTATAATATTTCTCCGGTGTTTTACGTTGAAAAATGAACAGGGGGCTGGGAAAATTATTTGTCATATCATGTAATATAATATTATTATGTAAAAAAGCAAATCACATGTTTTCGTGGGAAAAAAAGTACAAAAAAGTGAAGTCGCACAATGATTACAACTGCGATGGTTTTTACAAGCGTTAAGTTTAAAATGTTAAATACTTAATATGTATTACTATACACGTGACGTTATTTGCCAACGATATTAAAGGAAACAACGACAAAACATTCGAAATTACCATAACAGACGGACTGTTTAAGATACAAGTTGTCAAGTCAACACCACATAATGCTATAATATAATATTGTTATTTCATATAATATAAATACAACTATATAAGAGGCAAATGTGTATTATATAGATGTATCCAAGGCTGTTAATACAAGTTAAGTTAAGATATAATTTATTAATAACTATTTTGTGAACTTGATAAGTTAAATTTAATCAAGGAAAAAAGTAACTTAATTAAAAATTTAAAAATTTTTACTGATAAAAAAATATATACATGTATCACATTTTCTAAGATAATTTTGTATAATAAACTTACCAAGTTAAAAGTTAAATTTAATAAAAGTAACGAAATAAATAATTGAATTATAATTAGCTTAACTTTTTAAATTAATTTTAACTATTAAACTCGTTAATGCCCAGCCTTGGTTGACACTCATATTAGGACTTCAATACCACATTACCAACTACCAAGGGTGGTTATCTGAAAGGCGAAAATGTCGTAATTTCCAAATTTATTTCACCTCACCGAAGACGACCATGATAACAACGATACACTTACATTATAGTAAATATTCTGATTCCCGCAAGTGTATATCTGGTGTAATAATATGTAAATTATTATTATTATTATTTATTATAATTTACAACGTAGTAGGCAGATCATAGATGTAGATACTACCGAAGTACTGACAGATATAAATATTTTTATTAAATACCATACGTTAATACCATTACGTTCGCCCCATACCCTATACCAGGTAGCAGGTATACGATACGTATATAATAAATAAATATAACGGTATATACGTGTTGCGTAAATACAGCTATATACATATAC
>CM023357.1:15628204-15663325 GCA_013282895.1 Eriosoma lanigerum
TACATCGAAAACGTATGTTTTGTAAATTAAATTTTGATCTCTCTGTAGGTATAATAATATAATATATATTCACATCAGCGTTATAACAATAATTATTATTGCGTATACGTCGTACACATTGTGTATAATATTAGGCTCGTGTATACGTTTTATGTACCATGGTCATGGGACCCGGACCACGGTAATTGCACCTCCTCGCCCGGACCGTCATCATTGGAACGGCGACGACTACCTCCCATCATCGAATGCACGTGGGTCGAATACGAGTATGTTATATTCGAATACATATACTATTTATATTATGTGTGCTCTCCTCTCGATATTTTTTCTCTCGTAACACTACACGTATATACATAACAGTGATAATAACATGTAAAAAATTATATAAATACACAAACGCACACACAAACACACATCCTTATGTACATAAGAACATTTCTGTTTTCTCCACAATTAACGAAAATATAAAATGTACGATTTTTTTAAATAAAAGTGTAAATAAAACCTCGTCCTAGTGATCGTATGCATAATTATTATAATTTGCAAAAATCGGAATCGGATATAAAGAAAACTACTGCGTATGATTCGTACTATTTGAACAGTCTGTATATTATAAACGATAATGGGCTCTTCGACGAACATCGCGAAACTACTCGTTAGTTTTTTTCCTCTTTATATTATTTCTCTTTTCCTCGATTTTATTCCACGAACACATTCATTTCCAGTGCACACGTCTCCCGTGCGGTATTTTGTTTTCCCTTGCTCATCAAGGTATATTGACTAACCTCCCCGCACGTGCATATACCACGGTGACAGTTTTAACCTTAATTTACGTACCCACATGTTACGGTCGCGGGTCGTCAGATCGGTCGTTTTTTGAAAAAGGGAAAAACAATACTTGGAAACAACAATAATGAAAATAATGTTTTCGGACACTCACGTTTTACGACTATCCACAAAAAAAATTTTTAGAAACTTCCAAACAACGTGACATTTTTTTTTTTATATATATTAAACAGATTTATCCAGCCACATAATATCATATAATATTTATACACTATGCAGGAATATAACAAAAAAAGTATGTACGTATTACAGATTTTTCGATATCAAATATAAATAGCGTATTTAGGGATATATGTTGGAGGGTGTCCAGACAATATTCTTTCCTCTGAAAATATAATTATAGTTTGATCATATAGAATCGTTTTAAGTTTCATCCCTTTATATTAATATATGTATATATTTTTTTTATTATTATTATTGAAGTCAATAATATATCACGTTTTATACTTTTACAATTTGAGATGAGCCACATATATCTTAAAAAAAAAAAAAATTGGAGGTGTTTTAATCCCCAGGACACCTCCCTAAATACGCCACTAAATATAATAACTGTAACTTCTGTTACTAAATAATACTTTAATACATGAACTATCTATAATACAACTACTAAATAATAATAATAATAAAATAACTATAATTGTACAGTTTCGAATCAAGTAAAACTAATTAAAACAGATTCATTAAAAATTTTCGATTTATCAAGGTTATACATTATCGACAATTAAATGACAATCAGCAAATACATTATTAAAATGTATTTAATATTTTAAATTGACAATGCGTACGAATAATAATAAAATTAAAACACTAGAAAAATACTAATTTTATGAAAATTCGAACAATGAAAATGTTTTGATATTTTTTACTCGAAATATTAATTTATCAATCCAATATCATTCACACAAAGTGACAAAACATATTAGTAATACTGTTTATTTTTTATATTAACGTTTAATCTTTTCCAGCGTAGTGACACGAAATGTAATTTTCTACCATATAAAGCACCTATGTAGTGCTACGCCACAACTGAATATTTGAACACTCATATTTGTTTTAATAACGTACCTTACTTGCATTTCATATAAAGTTAATGTTCATAAACGTAATAAATTATACAACCACGAATATTCAAAGATGTTTAAAGAATACTGAATAGGAAAACACAATTTTGTTATAAAAGTCGATTAACAAATAAAAATATCATTTAAAATATTAAAACAAATTAGATTTTCTTGCCTAGATTGAACGATTTCATACACTTTTATGTCTACAAAAATAGTGGATAACAATTCAAATAGTTACATCATCTGATATAATCAATTTGTAGATTGAAACTAAAATATTTTAATTAAATACAGATTGTTAAAGTAATTTGCCTTTAAGTACTAAACTACTATAGTCTTTACTGAGATAATTTTAATACACTTCGAATATTTGCCATTATGTTAATGAAAACAGTTGTCAAAAATATTGTTTAATTGATTATAAAAATATATTTTATCAAAATCATTAAACAAAGATATTTACTTAATACAGAAATCGTGAATATCTAATATCTGATTAATACGAACAATATTTACTGCAGACTTTGTGTCCCGGAGAGTATTGTAAATTTTCGAGTATCTAAAATTATACTGAATACACAAAAACATACACTATATATTTTTGTTTTTAATATTATTACGATTATATCCTGGGGGTGTAAACAATTTTTTTGGGGAGGAGGGAATGAAATAATTAATAACTCTCCGGTTTCCCTGATAAAATAAACACTGGTAAAACTTTGCATAACACGAGTAATAAATTATTTCATTTTATGGATTCTAAAATAATAAATATTATCATACCTAACATATAGTTTTAAACCAGATGTCATTATGAGTAAATTATTTGCAAATAAATATAAATAATTAAATTGGTAAAAAACAATGTTTTGCAGTTAATATAATGTCATAACACTGATAACCAAACAGAATATAACTCATGATGGGAAACACGTATAGTTTTTCCACTCAAATTAACTACTCCCAAGCCTAACGTTATAAAATAAAATAAACAGCGTACACATAATATAACGTATATCAAACCACCAGACGAAAAACTATTTAATAATAAAATACAATGTGAAAACCGATGTAACAGAGTTGATCTTATACGTTTAGATCGTTTTCGGATTCGGAATTGATGACCAGCCCCAAATCGTTAATAAAAAAGTTAAGTTTATCTGTATACATTCCACAATTGCAATTATATTTTGTATCTGGAATAGTGACACTATTTTAGGATAAATTAAATATTTTATTTCTCCCACTCAATTGTTACGCTCTCTGCGTATTTAATATTTTTACATAAAACCCGAGTAAATAAAAAGTATTTTTGATTTTTAATCTACCGTAGGCTGCAGGCCTGCGGGCAACGATTTTTTGTTTAAAAATGAAATACACGCGCCGACGATAATAATATTATGTATACCCATAGGTACGTATAAAAAAAGATTTAATTGATAAGCGGTCTGGTTTTGTTGCGTCTCATGCAGCTTGTTTTTGCATTCCGCCCGTTTTGCCGTTTTGAAATTATTTAAAAATGATTTACAAATAATAAACCGTTAAACTCGACATAGTCCGGACACCGGATTTACATATTATTCGCGATGACGATGGATGAAGAACCTAATGCATAATAATATTTACATAGATATGAGACTGAAGTCTAAGGTACACTGGGAAAAAAAAAATCAACAAAAAAAAATCACCTTTACATAAAATGTGTATTTATTTTTTATTGAATTATTATTATATTAATGTGTCATACATTTATACCTATTTAAATATATATTATGATAATAAATTATTATAATGATCGTTTCAAAAATGACTAATGTCCACTTTACTACACCGGCCGACTATAATGAGTAATGGGTCGACGTCCGCTTCAGCAGCGCTGAGTGAATTTGTAATGTTATAAAATTATGATATTTCCAATTTATTATTGACGATTTTTAATTTAATAATAACAAATTGTCAAATGAACCGAAATCGTATTGTAACAGAATAAAAATGATCGAAATATTTTCAACGAAATAAAATGACTAATGATGAGTAGGTACATAAATAATTATTGCAAAATAAATGTGACGGATATAGATGTTTAGTGCGTTTTGTGATCGATTTCGATGAAAAAACAAAGATACAAATTAGTAACACGAATGAGAATGATGATGATAGTAGTTAAAGTATGACTTTGGATTTATAAAAACGTATTTAATTCTGAATAATATTAATTCATATACTAAATTAAATTATTGGGAAGGACATAATATTATATAAATACGTTTACTGTTTATATAATTTTTATTAAAATTGTATTACTTAAATTAAGATTTTTTTTTCAAACATATAGGTATGCATTGTACGTATTGATTTTCAGAAAAACTTGTTACAAAAATTATAGGGATGACATAATTGATTCATATACAATCCCAATCGTTTTTTGTAACGTTATTTTTTTTTTTACTATTTAGTGGTATTTATATAAATCTCAGATGCTATTTACGCAATTTCTTTTGAATATCTAATGAGATACCTTGACTTCAAAGCACATATTAGAATAACTATAATTGACGATTACATTTTATCTTCACACTTCCGTAATTATTATACCGTCGGACAAATCGTGATAGTAGTATATAATATGATATTCTATATTCAGTATTATACTGTAATATCTAGCAGAAAACGATGTACATTATATTATTATAATTTGTAGGGAACGATTTATAGTCATCTGGTGCACCAGTATAACAAATGATATGTTAACCTAAGTATAGGTATGTATGAATTATAATACCGTAAATATATTATATTCTCTCTCTCATTAAACCTAAGTGCATAATATCCCGGTACTTAACCGGACCGTTTCGAGTGTACTTTAAATCACGAACATTTAATTGTACGATATTGAAAGAAATATTTAATATATCCAAGGAAATAAAATAACCAGGCAATCTAAACCACATGCATAATCCGGTAATACGATTATTAAAATAGGAAAATTAATCAATTTACATTTCATATAGGTTCATTCATTAATTATAATTTCTAAATATCACCGATCATTGTGAATACGAAACGGTTTTTTTCTTCAAATTTCAAACTAATATTTTATAAATTATTATATTTTGTACACAGAAATATATACAAATAAATTACTTATATTTTAATGATTTAAAAAAATAATAATATAACTTTAATATAAATAATGCCTAAACGAATTTTAAAATAAATGCATCATGAACATCAACAGAGTAAAAAAATTAATTTATCATATTATTATCTTGTTTACAAAAAAAGAATAAAATAATTGAATTTTTTTTTCAATTCAATATCTTAAACGCGTAGTAAATAAATTGCACGTCATAATAAAATATTGCAAACACACACAGCGTGACAATAATATTATCTATGTAAATATAAAGGAAAAAATATAACAAATTGTTGGTTGAACAAAAAAAAAAATAAAAATAAAAACCGCGTATGAGAATAATAATTCATATAAATAATAATATTACAATCATATTACATCATTCCTGTAATTAAAATTGTGGAAGAAAACTATTAAATTTCCTAGTCAAAAGATTTCCACGATCGTTAAACGTTTGGCTGAAACTCACTTTCGTTATTTCTCTCAAGCTGAACACAATGTTATTACTATACGTCCGAGCGCTACGGTTTGATGCGGACGTATATAAATATTACACTTCATAATATTATACAGTACGTACTTGTTTTTAGTTTTTTTTGTTCTTTACACAGCCCCAACAGTACTTACAGTTTTTACTGCCAAACTCCGCAAAATTATTTCGGCTCGTCAAATTGTACGAAACGTAATAACAGCTGGGACAAAAATGATATATATTCGTATATTAATAAAAAAGATGAAAATATGTTGGCATCAGAAAATAATATTGCGATTGGACATGGGAATAATAACGTCTTTGTGACGGTAACAACTACGGTGAGGTCTGATAAAAAACCCAACATATTTTCTACCTACGCCGTGTTAAAAATAATGATTTATTGAAATTAATTTAACTCGAACAAACTAAAAACTATGATGGGTTAGAGTATAATATTTATGCGATAATAATATTAATTTTAAATCTGATTGCTTTTGATACAAGAATATAATTAATATTCGACTATTCTAGTACCTACATATATTAATGTTTTCAATCCGATTTATTATAAATCGATAATTACTCTATGATTACTCTTATAAAATATATATATACAATGCCAATATACATATTATCTAAACATTATCATACAATTAATTATGAAGTGATATTAAATGATTGCATAAATTAGATCGGACATGGGAGTTACTATACTAATTAGATATATTAGATATACCTACAACGTTATCAATATTATCACTATTATATTTGCAACTGTCAACTAAATCATTCATTCTTTCTGTACAACGGGTTTCAATGAAAATATGAAGTGTATATAAAAACGACCTAATCATTAATGTCTATATGAGTTATATAATAATAATTGGATAAGTACGTGTGTTAGGTTATAATCACAAAATTATGATTGCTAATTTAGGTACGTGCTAAAATAGAAAATTAAAAAAATAATTCTACATTATAAAATAACTGTTTTAAATTGTATTTGTGAGTCTACACATCGATTTTTCTTCTACTGTGAAATACGTAACTCATATAAATATATGTAATTAATACATTGTATATTTTTGTTCTGATTACTTGTTCGCATAATTTTATTTAATTAAGTATATCACATAATGATACGACATTATTAATTACTGTTATGGATATTGTGTTTTATGAATAAACAAATTAAAAATACGTGCGATAATAATTAAAAGAAAATTATAAAATATGAATGTCGAAAAAAAATAAAATACAGACATTACAAAATAAAATTGTTATATTTTTAAAATATTTTGACACTTTTATAGTTCAAAAGAAAGAAGTAGAAAATATCAATCATTATTAATGCGAAGTTTAATTCGCATTAATCAACTGCCAACAGGAAAAATAAATAAATCTTCGGACAATATAGATACGTATATATCCTTCACCAACGATGAGTGGCATATTTTAAATTTATTTTGTGTATATAGAACTTATAAACACATATTATACATTTATATATGAATAAAAAAAAACCCAATCACAAATTCAAGATATTTTACGTTTTTTAAACATTATAAGATAATAACATAATCGCTTCGTTATCAACGTCCGGCGTAACCAGTTAATCGGGATAGATTAGGTACGTCGTATTATATTATTATTTTATAGTGAAACGAAAAAAAAATATTTTTTATAAAAATCATTTTTGGAATATCAAATACCTTTTCTACAAAAAAAAAAAAATGGTAAAAATGAATGAAGAAAAACAAAACAGTTATGAGAGTGTTTGTGTAATTTATTATATTTACCTCGTAAATCGTGTTCGCGGGACTCAGTCGAACTTTCCAGTTCGGTATTATAATACCTATTACGCGAATTCATTATAACTTATAAATAACATTTTGTATAATGTTATATTGGCTTTAGACAAAAACTTCGAGATCGGTTCAGAATTAAATAATATAATATAACAGACTTCAATTATATGATTAAAAGCAAATCATTAAAAAAAAATTCCCTCGGTTACAAAGTAATAATTCGAAAACTTTTGCGCGCGCTTCACCGTCGGCGTATAAAAGAATGTGACCGACGAGAAGAAAGACCTAAATCAAACAATATTTTTTTCTCAATAGTACAAATTAAACACAAACGGTTTTAAAAATTCGGTCAAGGTCCGAAATTTCTACGATCGAAACTTTAACGGGAGCGCGTGTAGGTATATACTTTTTATGTTTTCAGTACACGGGCGCAAAAACCCGATAATATAAATCCGTTATTTTTTTTTTTCCTTTTTCATTCGTCGCATCTCTTACAACAGTGTTAGACGCGTTGTCACAAAAATCACAAATCAAACAAAACGTGCGCCGTTCTGTGAATGTATATAAATGCATATAATATTGCTAGTATAATTTACATAAATATGTTTCACCTAATATTAAAATGTGATTCATAAGCACAATCGAATATTACAATAAAGAGACGCGATATCTTTAAAAATATAATATCCCACAGTAGTCTTGTATCGTTCGCGTATAGGATATCTAAACGTATTAAAATTACATTTTTATACACGAATCCCTGTCCTATCCAAAAAATAATAATGTCACGTCCGTTACGATTTGTCACACTTGCACGGGGTACGCGGTACATACGTGATGACTGGTATAAAAGCGTTCGGAGGGAGGAGATTAGTGGTTACAATAGTCTTTAATACGCCGTAGGCTCGTGATTTACATTCTACCCCAAGCATAATGTTATAAACAATGGTCTCGAACTCGATAAATATAATATGCTCCGTAGCCTGGATATTGTGAGACAATAGCAAGAAACTAAAAATTCTCTTCTTTCGAATCATCAATATACGTATATTTTATATTCGTGAGACGTATATTATTTGTATTATAGCCCATTTCATCGCATCAAAAATCGCTTATATTTTATTCGAAATATCAAATAGTATGTTTGCGTTATATTTTTAACTAGCTTGCTTAATCATAACTATCATATTCAATGATTTTATTTCCATCATAATTTATTACGCGACACCAAACAAACTTTATTTATTTCATCTAAACACATTGATGTATATAAGTAAGGTAGTTATTATTTTAAAGTACATCATATTTTTTAACCCATATAAGTATTCTGTAAAATAAAGATAGGTACCCCGAGAAGCTATACGATTGTAATAATATCTATCATTCCATCTCTTTTGGATCTTAGTTGCATGATAAAGGTTATGTTTTTTAATGTGTTTTCTGAAACGTCAAACAAAGTCTGTATGTTTTTAGTTTTTTACCGTGCAAAATTTTACAAAAAAAGACAGCTTCCTACACAGTTCTCACATAATTAGGCACATTCATATTATGGTAAATACTAAGTTATGTATCTAAATAAATACATATTATAGGCAACGGCAATGGACTCAAGGACCCTCGCGAGAATAATCGAACGATCACAAATCACTACAGCAAACTGAATGTTATAGTAATATATTGCTATAATTAATTTATTTTTATTAAAACGTATATTATGTATGTCTCTCTATATAACTGCCTGTGGCACGAGACTACT
Organism: Eriosoma lanigerum; assembly: GCA_013282895.1. Taxonomy (NCBI): domain Eukaryota; kingdom Metazoa; phylum Arthropoda; class Insecta; order Hemiptera; family Aphididae; genus Eriosoma; species Eriosoma lanigerum. Next base: position 15,637,290 of record CM023357.1, read on the forward strand.
ACCGTTTTGCGGTAGCACACACATGTCGTTTTGGGAATATTAATTAATATTAGTTATATGTTTTAATCATTTTTTCCCCCCGACATATTATTATGCAGATGAGCAAGTAATATAGTCGTATTATACAATATAATATTAGATTTACAGGATGTAATATATGAACATTTCTCTCGGTCTGTCGCCGCACGATAACCACTATTCACATCTCGAAAGAATATAATTTAATAATTATAGTAAAATGATAAATTGCTCGAAGCTCGGTGTGTTCAGTTCGGAAACTGAACTTATTATTTCAAATTTTTCCACCGAAATTACATGCCGATAATTTGTTTCGAACTATCATGGATTTTTTATAGTTTTTAGTTTTTAAAAATTGGGTTCAGTTCAAGTTAGGACATTAATTGAAATATTCGGTTCAGTTTGGTTTCGAAAAATTTGTATTTAGTTCGGTTCGATATTAAAATCCGATAAGTTATTAATATTATTATCCACTAGTGTGTGTTTTTTTTTTTTTTTATCTAATTACTAATAAATACCGATAGTAAGGACGATGTATAATTTTCGAAGGTAGGTATATCACTTTTAACATTAATCATAAACAATTTAATAATTTGATTGATTGTTTTTTGTTTGTTTTTATTACTTTATATCAACATTGTTAAAAATTACACTGTATACAAAAAAATATTATACATTCATGAAAATTCATTATAAAAATAAATATTTTATATTTAATTTTAAGTAACTGGAATGACTAATAAAATTATAATTATTACCATGATCAAACATTATTTTACATTATCATTTGAAAGAAATGAATAACCATGATTTTTACATTACATTGACGAAACATCTTCTTTATAGAAAGTATTTACTATCCCAATAAGTTGGACAATGATAAAAAGATTAAACATAATAACATGATAATTTTTTGTTTGAACTTATCTACATAAAAAAAAAATGGATTCTTTATTTATTTACGGTTAGTTGACGTTAGAAATGTGTTTTGTACATATAATATTGTAATATTATAATTTATATCACAATTCGAATATATACATTAACTAAAATTTGAATTTTTATAAAATTAAACACGTCTACGTGATGTAGAACATTTTATTGTTAAAATTATGTTAATCAAAATAATTATTAACAAAATAATTTAAAAACAAAAGATCGATACGCATTTTATAAAATGTATTCTTAAACTATAGAAATAGAACAATATGCTAAATGTAGTTGGGTACGTTGTAAATTTACGAACAAGACGAAATTTTTAACTATTTGAATTATCGTAAATCTACTCAATCTCTCCACATCCATACCATCAAAATAATAATATAGGATATAGTCAGACAACGACGTTTTGTTTCCATAAAATAAATTTAACTTAGTAAGAAAGTAAGGAATAATAATCAAAACTGAAATAAAAATATAATACCAATAAAAACATCCATATCAACATAACTTATAAATGTTGTAATAATTCAAAAGTCAAATATTTTAAAGTGCCATCAACAAAAACAATCGATCGAATCGGAAAAACAGGTTATACTTTTTTCTAAATATTTTATTTACAATATTGATTATCGATATAATTTATTTCACCTCGTAAAGTTTTTAATTAGTTGTTATATTATTATTAAATAATTATAAAGGTATTCGTCTGATATTTTGTATGTGACCTGCAATTTTATATATTATAATATTCATCATTGCCAAAAGGCAGTTAACGTGTTCAATACAAAATAGAATATCGCCCGATTGGTCTATTAAAATATTAAAGAAAGTTTTATTATTAATATTATTATACTTAATAGTTAATGTAAACTATCATATTTTACATATTTTTCTCAAAACAAACCATGAAATTATAGTTTCAATGCAATATTATTAGAATACTATTTTTATTTTTGTACACTTCTTAATAGAATAATATTTAAAAACACAATAATCACCCAGTGTACTAACACTACTAACATAACTTATTAACCTTAATTATCCTTATTTTTTTAAACTTTTGTTTGGAAAAACTCAAGTATTACTAATAGGTATAAATATTCTATCTACGTTTTCCAATAGGTACTTTAGTACTTAGATTATTTATATCACATAAACAATTGCATTCTGTGGTGATATAAACTGTTTTTCCATAAAGAAACTACCTTTAGTTTGTTCATTTATTGTCTATAAATAATAATTATTATTTGTTGGCAAATACTTCTAATGTATAAAATCAAAATTTGAATGAATAGTTTTTTTTTAGTTTTTTGGTCTAATTATTTTTAATCTAAGAACAATAATGTAGTTACTTATATTAAAGTTAATAGCTACATTTCAGTTAACAATATCAATAAGTCAAATACGGACCTAATTACTCGTATCACTTTTACAAATTATAAAATGTGAATATTAATATTCAGTAGGCAATTAAAAAGTAAACAAAACTTTTCTTGTATTATTAAACACCTTGGTCTAGTTAAAATATGTAATATTTTTTATTTCTTTAATTTTTATTTACTTTCTATGCTAGTATTTCGATAAATCAAAATAAATATACTTTATATACAAATAATAAAATTACGAATACAATTTTTATTACGAAAACTAGCTTTGTACAAAAGAAATAAGTAGTTTCTATTTAAAGTAAAAAATACTTAAGTATTTTATATACTTTTAATGACATGAAAAATAAAAGTATTACAAAAAACTTAATAAATGTCAGAAATACTTAAATTTTGAGAGAATATGCATAATTAAAATTAAAAAAGAGAAATTAACACCCTGGATAGTTTGATGAATGTTGTACTACTGTTTAATTGATATAAAATTATTTTTTAATACTATATAAATATAAATATACATTTTTCCATTTGTCTTATGTATATTATTTTATTAATATTCTAAATTAAATTTATATACTACCAACATTAATTTTATAAGCCTACTAAATAATTCGAAAATATTGATTTTTAATTTAGAATAAACCATGGACGTAACTACGGAGGATGCTTGAAGGGGCTTAACCCTATCTAAACCATTTTTAGCCCTCCTTAAAATATTTCGCTATTTTTAGTTTTTATATGTGGGATTATTAAAAATTATATATATATATTAGGCTTGAGCGGTTCTTACAAAAAAAAACTATATTTACGTCTATAGAGTAAATCCAAAAAAAACTTTTTATTTAAACTTATAGTAATAACAATTTCTATTATGTTTCACTGATATTAATATTTTTTGTAATATTTTTATAATAAATTAATAAATAATTCTATTGTTCATTATTATTATAGTAAACAAAATAAATAATCATATCACATATTTTTACATATTTTTCGAAAACTGCTAATAAATAACTACTAATAGTAATTAAAAATAAACACTATCTAAAGTGATTTTATATGAATGAAGTAATAACGTTTTGTACATCATTATTTGAAAATAATATAATTAAATATTATCTTTGTTATATAAACTGCAAATACCTTCGATATATAATTTTACATTAAATAGTTAGGTATAATTTATAATTAAAATATCATTAAATAATGGCATTATAATTTATCCTATTAATGTTAGTATAAGTACATTTAATATATACCTGTAAATAAATGCAAAAAGTTTAGTAGAGGTGTTAAAATATATTACAATATACAGCTCCCAAGTTCATAATTATATATAATCAATAGAATCTGAAAATTTTAATATTAAAAAGTTTTTTAAGATCTACAAAATGACTATTATACATTTACAATAATGAAAATAAAAACTTATATTTTTCAATTAAAAACTATAAAATAATTATTAAAAAGTTATTGACTATTCCTATAGGCTATATCCCATAATATATATATGGGATACCCTATAAACATATATCCAAATTTAAATACCATTTAAAATATGTCTTGTCAGTAATCGCTAATGAATATGATTTATCTATAAGTTTAAATAATAACTATAACTACCATTACTGAATAAGTAAATTAACATAATATAGTTTACATCAAAATAATCGATATTGAACTGTTATTATTACAAAGCATTTCAATACCAACTATATTAATGGGATGTGTTATTTTTAATTAATTACTATTGAACTGTTTGCTTTTCTGTACACTATTTGAGAAGGGAGCCGTTATTTTATTGACGGTAATACCTAAATGTTTGTTATTTAAATAATAAATATAAAAGTGTACTGCATACAATATTATTGACTAACGCAATATTACAATATCGTTTATTGCATATCATAACTATAAAAGAAAACACGACAATTCGACCCGACCGTTTATTGATATTGAAATTACGTTTTCGGTGTTAAACGAAAGACTCGCCGCCCTGGTCTTATCGCATCCCGCTGACTGCGTAATCTGTGGGAGACTTTAACGCGTACGCTTGCTGGTCGCGTATACCGCGAATACAGCAGTCATCGCATCCGTCGTCGATCGTAAATTGTAATGTCTTTACCGAATCAAGTCACAAGCGATAAACTAAATAGACTCATCATTGTCATTAAATTTGTGTTCAAAATCAAACCATTCGTTAAACTATGTACCAAAATCATACAGCTCATCTCCGACTATACCATTATGACGACATCGAGCAACAGGCAGTTAGTATACGTATACCCCCGTCGATTTTCATTTCTTAAGTTTGATTTTTAATTATTAATGAACAATTTTTCAGAGTTTAAAAAAAAATGTATTTTACTATTAAAAACCATAAAAAAAAATTCTACGTTGACCTAAATATGGAGGGTTCGGGACGTAACAGCAACAGTAACTACGTTTACGCGAAACAAGAAAAATCGTTATGAAACCCATCTGATAATGCGCTACTTGAAATTCTTTTTAATATTATTACAATCATTTATAACAATATTATTTTATTAAACTACAAGTTCGAAACGTGTAATTTAGATCGAAAACGGTTCGATTAAAATCCGTTTTAGTTGTTTACACGATACCGCTTTAATTTTTAAACCGTTCACAGCAGCGCATGTAAACTTGTAGGATATTTGTTAGTTAAATGCACGAAAAACCAACCTGTGGCGGTATCCTTTTGTGGTTGAAATCGGTCGAATTTTCGCTGTGCGCACTTTTTACGTACGAAACACGACGATTTTCAAATAAAAACAATAACAAAACCAAACCAGACGGTCAATCGCGTTCGCGTCGAACCATCGTATTGCGCGGGCGCGGGATACGTACTGCCGACCAGATAGCGACCGGACGAGTGTGCGGCGGCGTCGTGTAACCGGAATACGAATTCCCCGCGACCGGACTGTGACGGCGGCGGCGGCAACGTCAGTGGCCTTCGACGTCGAATAATAATATTAATAATAACACGGCGGCGATAGTATGAAAGAAACGCACACACGGACGGAAAAATATATAAGAATTTACACAATGATAAAACTATATTATGGAGGCAATGTCGTTGTCATCATTTCGTTCAAAACCCTTTATCTTTCTCGCGCGCACGCGCATATATCCTAATGGAGGGGAGAGGGGGACGTTCATAAAAAAAAAATATATATATATATATATGTTATATAGGTCTATAAACTATGGTAAAACCTAAACCGTAGTAGTGTTTACGCGCTTTCCCCCTACCCGGTTGCTACGGTGCCGTTCCCACGGACAAGTCTTTCCCCGCCGAATCCACAGACGTAGCCGGTCAAATCGTCGTAGCTCCGTTAGAATGCCTCTATTGCGTGTTTATAAACATATAATACTCGTACGATAATAATAATAGTAATAATAATAATAATAATAAATGTTAAATCTCAATGGTATTAAATTATTATTACAGGTGTATACCACTATACCAGATGTAACTTATACACGCGTACCTGGTCCAGTACACAATTTTACGCGTACGAAAAGAAAGACGCGCGCGGCGACGACCTGCGTTTATAATATTGGATATAAAAAAAAAATAAATAAATAATAATCAATGACCACGTCATTTTTCATGGAATAATTCTCTATCGCCTCTGGAGAGGGGTGGGGGAAGGTATCCCAACCCTATTGTGATTTTCGTACCGACGAAATGATTGAATCCTACTAGAATTAATAAACACGCCTTCAGAAAATAATAATAATCGTAAATACGACGTTGAATTAGTAATAATATTATTATGTCGTGTTTTTTGTGCTCAGCTCTGCTGTGTCTGACGACCGCATTCCGATGCCGTTTTCGTGTTTTACGACTACTATACCTAAGCACACGAGGGGCCGCATCGATGAACAAGACGTTATCGCTTATTATGTATCATTATACGTATGTGTACGAATCGTATATTGTATACTGCGATTATCTACTGCGCTTAAACTGTAATATTATGTCGTCGTAAAGAGAAAAAAATTAAGTAAAAAAAATATTTAGGAGTCAATACCAAAGACTATATGATACATCGTAATGTACAGTCACGTGGTTTCCCGAACGCGTCATTCGCGTCATATCATTATTATTTTATGTGTAGGCAAAATACTAGTATTAGAAATAAATACTTAAACGCTTATGAAAAATAAGTAAAAGAATATTTACTTATTTTAAAATACTACAGGTATATTATGAATAGTTTTGGATGAATAAAGTATTTACACTTGTAGAATACATCTCCAAAACTTTTAAACGATTCTTTTACAATTTTAAACGCTATCTAATTTGAAATCTATAATATTGTTCTCAGCCCTCAAGCAATATAATACTTTCCATACTATATTCAAAATGTAGTATCAGATATCAAACAAATTTGAAATAAAGTTTAAATTGAAAATTGTTAGGTACTTAAAAAATGTATTGTCTGCTCGTATATTTTATTGAATTTGGTACATTATTGTAATCTGAACGAACAGTGTTTAATACCGATTTTTGCAACATAAATAAATATGTTCCAAACAACATAGAAAATCCATGGAATAGTTCCGTAGATTTTATAATAGTTCACAGAACCAATTTAAATGTTTTTAATTTTCAACAAAAACAAAATATTAAAATACTTAACCCTGAGTTTACGAAAACCGTGATATTATTGTGATGAATTGACTGTGTTGTTCATTTAAAAGTACAATCATTTTAATATATTTATATAGCATCTGGTGTTAACGTTATTATTTAAGCTGATCTTAAATTACTTATATAATCGATTTTAAGCTAAATATCCAAATTATTTTTCAGTATTTTCTACACTACTCAACGTTCATTAGATTTTCAACAAATTTTCACGTTATAATTATAATTTTGTGCAAATACCTATTGGTTCGTTTGAATCGACAAAACAACTTATAATCCAATAACGCTAATAACCTAAATAATATACCGTTATTCGAAGAATGTTTTATAAATTATATTATAATGACGTGCGTGTACTAGTGGCACTGAAATAATAATTAAACAACAAAATTACTATGTAGAAAATTTTATCCGATCCTTAAACAACCGATTGACAATTAAAATATAAATCACCGTAAAAGTAACGTATTATTCTATTTTATTAACTTCTGTTGTATATAAGAAATATTTCTAATAATGATTGACTCATAAAATTAAAACTAGAATTTATTAAAAATTATATAACAATATTTCTTGATATCTGCGTATTCAAAAACTATCCAGGACTATTTAGAAATCAAATTATGATTTAATTAATATTATAATATAATAATAATATATTTAAATGAATTATATTAGAAATAATATAGGTTAATCGATCAATTATTGTTACAGATTTACAACTACATAACCTAGTAATATAAAATTAAAGAAACCTGAAATGTTATTATACCGCACGGAAACGGTAAAATAATATAATAATATGCAAAAATTATAAATTCGATATTCGTAGGCAAATCGCAGAACTCTCATACAAAATACAATATTACTTTAATTTGAGCGTAGGTACTACCCGGAAAATTGATTTCATTACATTAGGAAAATATTAAATATTATTTAATCGACAATAAATTATTAAATTATAATAAATTATTTTTGTTATTTCAATGTATAATATTATCGGTTTCAATAACAACCTTAAAATATAAACGAATTATAATACGATTTACGATATCCAATCAACATATTCAACCTTCATAATATGCAATATCAATTATTAGAAAGATAAAATTTAATTCATTAATTGTAAATAATGTAATGTAATTGTGTCATTTGAATAAAAAATTTTGTATAAATTCAAATATGTGAAATTTGAAGGAGAATAAAGGATGTTGTCATAAACTGCATTATTTTATTCGAATATAATATATTTTCGTGTGTTTAAATTCAGTTTCGTACTACTGAACTATAAGGCGAATAAAATTAAGTTTTTCTTTTTTATACAATGTTTGTATAAAAATATTATGTGTTGAGAATAATCTATACAGAGAAGTTATTAATATATAATAATATATACATTTTTAGTTATTAATAGTTATAACTATAATATTTTAAATACTAAAATACAATATAATCTAGGTAAATCTAATAAACTATTTATTTCAATGGACGTAAACATACAGACACAAGAGCTAAATTTTCTAAGAAAATCAAATAAAACTAAATGGAAAACATCTAAATGCTTAGATATCAATAATATATAATTATTATTTAGCGATAAATAGTATTTAATCCAATATACAAATACAATATGGCAAAAATGAAAAATTTATTACATGCTCGTTTTTAATTAAATTAAAATATCAAATGTTGGCTATCTAATAGGGATCGTAATAGTTAAAGGATTTAACGATTTAAAGGATAAGTAGGAAGAAGATTGATTCACTTGCGCGGAATAAAAATTGAGAAAAAGAATTATAGTAGGTACCTAAAGATTTATTTTAAATTCACTAGTAAAGGCATAATGAGTATTACAATTTTTGACGTAAGTAATTATATAAATTGTAAAATATCGAAAAACTTGTAATGCCTACAAGTTGTTAAATTTAATTTACAGTTTTAATACATTGCAAATATATATATTATATTAATATAGAAATTGTAATATATATAATCTTAAATTTACGTGTTACTTCAAATTCGTGATACGCTAACACATTAATCCAAATAATACCGTGTTTTTAGTTTTATAAAAAGTAATAAGTACCTACTACCTAATATTATAGTTTTATTTAGTTTTTAACATTGATATTATTATTAAAATACGATTTCAAGGTTTATAAGAATTCGATTTATTATTATGTATAATATTAAATAAATATTAATGTTGCGTTATACACATTTACACATATCATTGAGTTTCGTTCAAAATATTTTTTTGAAATCAAATCATTATTTCTCATTACTTTCATAATATAATAGTTAATAGTTATATTCTTAAAATAATAAACCACAATTATTAAACACTGAGCTGAAATAACAAGCCCAATCACTACATAGTATATTATACTGGTTTTTTATTATATATTATACATAGTCTTTATAAATACAAACCTTTTAAAACGAATAAAATCTCATTATAAAACGATCACAAACTCCGATAGTCTCATTTTGTTATGCATAAGAAATTTAAATCTTAAAAATTTTAAATATAAAATAAAATGACGTTACTGGTCTCATACGGCTCACTGATAAATTTAACCAGACAGACTATAAGAACATGATCTTGTTAAATATGTTAACACAGTTGTTTAAAATGAAAATGTCATGCTATTTCGTTCTACTTTATCCCAAACTACTTAAAGTTCGATGTGCCAATATCAAAATTCACTGGTACCGCCGTCATGTCCAATTCTATACGACGTTTGGCTAAAGTTATTCGAGTCAAATACTATTAACATAATAACTATGTAAAATGTGAAGACATCAATTTTCAACAATTCATACTTAAAGTAATTTATTCGTCAGGGATATATACGCTGTTAAAGTAAAATTACTTTTTATATTTTAAGTTATGATAAATTTGAAGATATTCAGTTTAAAGAGCTTATTCGTATTTTTATGAAAATGTTGATGTATAGATCTCCAAATTTGATCAAGATATCGATTTTTAGGAATATTTTTCATGTATTGAAAAAATTACATTTTTGACGTAATTTTTTTAAATTATTTAATCATACGTTTATAGTGCAGTATTATTATTAATATACTATTATTCGTATTGCAGTTATCAATATTTCTCGAGAAATTATTATCGATCTCGTAGCTACAACCTACAACCTACAATTATAACCATATCTGTATCATTTATTTATCATAATACTGAGTATAGATCAAATTAATTTTACATATTAAAATATACCTAATTGATTAAATAATTAAAAAATAAAAAGTGGGAAGGCCGATTGTGGACGTTCCTCCTTCGTCCCTTCGGTCCTTGCAGAAATTAGTGGTTTATTATAATTATTAAAATTTGAATGCAATGATATTGCATTAGAAAATACGATTCTGAGCATATCTAAATATATTGTAATATATTATACTGATAATCCACTTCAAAATTTACCACGGATGTAAATTACATATGTAAATATGCAAAATAAAATTCAAATCCCTACGATCAATATTTAAGGAGTTATTATTCCTTTTCAAGGAAAAACTTGTGGGAAATTCAAAAAATGAGCTTTTTAAAGTACCAACTAGATGAAATTTGGTATAGAAAGGTTCCTTTTTTGTGATAATCGGACAATTAATTCTACCCGAAAAAAAATTTTCATAGATCAGAAAAAAAAAATAAAAAGCCTATAAGAAAAATTTGCCTGTTACGATTTTCAAAATATTTTGTAAAAAGATTAAGTAATATAGTATTGGACTTCTATAAAATTTTCAAACAGATAATCCAAAAATTGTAGGTAATATTAATTTGTTTGGGAAAACGTTCAAAGCTCTATATTTTTCCAAATAATAAACTATTCCGTTCCAAAATTTTACAACGCTTGTAAATAACCTATGTTAGTACTCAAACAAATTTTCAAGTCCCTCTACTATTAAAACTTAATAAGAAATCACGAAAAACAAAATATAATTAAAAGCGTATAAAAAATTGCCTATTTTCCGCTTCTGAAGAAAACATTTTTGGGAAATTCCAAAAATGAGCTTAATAAAGTACCAAATAGACAAAATTTGCAAGTGAAGCATATGCTATATGTGATAATCGGACCTTTATTTCTACCCGAAAAAATGTTTTCATACATAAAAAAAAAAAAACCATCTTTGTAGAAACAATACATTCCTCGCTCCGCTCAGAATTTAAAAATAATAGAGGTAGTATTATAAAATATTGTTTAAATAATAATTTTTAAAAAATGACATTCAACAATTTTAATATAAGAGAGATATTGAAATTAGTGATTCTTAAATTTTAATTGTAAAAATATCATGCAAAGACCTCCAAAAATCATAAAAAAAATGAAAAAATGATTTACGTTAAACTTAGTAATTACAACTCACCCTCATTTCATGCCACAAGAGGGTTGAAAATTAGCAAAAGAAGATAGTTTTATTGTATTTTGTATTATGTATATTTCATTGACTAGTGAAGTGTTTTATCAGTTTTAAATATTGTTATCATCATATCATATTACTTGTGATTTTTTTAATATAACCACATTATGATAATAACCACATTCTTATACTAACATAGTAGTGTGCTGCTGTGTGTCATATTCTTAATAAGTCATTAAAAACTGAATTAATATTAATTGAATTTATAAGTAAATAATTAAAAATTTAACATGACGCAGTCGGTGGGATTCGAACCTGCGCTCTTCACTTTGCTCGACTTTATGAAATCTGAAATTGTTAAGACACTAATCATCTCTCATTATTATATTATATTACACGTCCAAATCATTTCAAATTATTCCCTCTCATTTTTCTACATTTCCCTTTATGTATTGATTTCTTTTCTATTCTCTCTAGTCACTCAACGCATCCATCTTAGCCACAATCATTTACGCTAATCTTCTGTTCCATTTTCTTGTTGACTTCTGATTCCAGTATTTATTTATTTACTCTTTAGTCTTTATATATTTCATCCTCTATAATTAGAACCAATGAACGCCAAAAAAATATATTTCATTAAAATATATTATTACCTATAGAAATTTTAAAATAGTCATGGTGATCAGCTCGTCACAAACAAACTATAATCTAAATATACAAAAGGTTATACGATACTAACCATATATTTATTTTTTATTATACTTGTGGTAAGACTTAAATGATAATTAAATAATATGTCTCGCTAATAATATAATAACTTTAAGTAAATAATTTCACCCATTTCTTTATTTCGATATTATTTACTATCGCTATAACTAATTATCGATTATATTATTTCGCTTTTTTTGAACAATATATTTTTTTCGTCTAATACTATACGCCTTGCCGAAGAAATATATCAGGGTTTATAGTGATCATTGTAATATAATATCATGTATTTATATAAATACAAAAAATACGATGACTTATTTTTTTATAAGCAAAACTTTATTATCTCGTAACAATATAATATTTTTTTAATAATGTTTGTAATATAAAACATTTAGTGTATAACATAGGTAATATAATACATTTTTTTTTTTTTTTTATTGTTATATCTAATATAGATGGTTAGGTTTGGTATTATCAATTCCGATGTATTGTTTTCGGTTATTTAATAGCTTTTGTAGTAAGTCCATGGTTTATACGAATGGTGAGACTCTGAGTGCGTCTCGTCGTGATAATGAGGAGCTTCGATTTTCTTTACCACCGCGTTGAACCCTTCGTGACCGGCTGTGTACTCGACCACGCGGGTGGAACCGTCCGCTTCCAACAGGCTGTACGATCCCTTTACGTTGCCGTGTCCGTCGCTGGATTCGTGTTGACTCTTGATGTCGTGCGTGTGCAGGTCCTTCACGCCGTACTCGAAATTATACGGGGCGGGCGCATGTTCATAGTGGTCGTAGTGGTCATAGTGGTCGTAGTGGTCATGATCGTTGTAGCTTTTGTATTCTTGTGAATGGTAAGCGAATACCAAGTGTCCGAACATGGCGGCAAGCACGATCAACTGAAAATTAATAAAAAAAAATTTTAAAAACGAATTTCGTAATCGTTTTGCATAGTCAATAATTATAATGAAAAACACGAAAAATATTTCGAAAGAGAGAGATAAACCTTAACTTTAACAATTTATTACAATAGTTAAGTATATATTGTATAACATTAAAAATTACGGGAATAATGGCAAGTTATTAATTAAATATTAAACATAAACTAGTTAAAATGTTAATGTTAATTTTACTAACATTTTTACTTAACATTTAACATTAAAAATTAATAATAATATAACTTTTATTCTTTCTTATTTACTTGGAACCGTAGTTACTTTTAATAATTATATTATATTTATACTTCATTTGAATGTTATTATCGATAATTCAATTGATAATTAAATCTATAATTTTTAATTTTATTTATGGTTTATATATTTTTATATCCCCGTGAAAAATGTATAACATTTGTTTGTTAATAATTTAACGAAATAAGTTAATAAAATTAAAAACTAGTTTTGTTTTTAATTTTCACTTTATAGTATACAATACAGATTTCTACAAAATATAAGCAACTTTTAACTTTTAATTTATTAAACATATAAATTAAATCACGCTAAAATTGTTCGTAGTTTAAGTTTGGAATAGCAATATGAAAATAAAACTTTAATTTTTAATATGTGTGTATCCAATATCTATTGACTATAGAAGTAAATTTATATTATAAGAATATCTAATTACTATTTTTATTAGTTATAAATTTTTTTATATATTTAATATACAATCTTACCTTTGTGGCCATTTTGGAATAATGTTGTAGGTATGTCTGCACTTTTTAGAATAAAGAATAAAAATATTTATTTTATTTTTTAACCCAATGCGTATAGAACACTGATGAATATTCAAACTTTGTTTCCATTATTTATACGATATTTTTAATCCCACCTAGAACATTGTTTACCTAACGCTCAACTAATACTATGGTCCAATTACGTCAGATCGTAAAAAAATACATAAAATAATCATCTTTCTATTCACAGTCACCATCGGAATCTGCATGTATACATTGTTATAGTACACATTACATAATTGATTATATATATTAATTAGCTAAGATTGTGTTATAAGAAATTACCTACTTCCATGGATTTATAGGTTCAAAGTTATTAACGTAATGAAATTGTTTTTTTCTTCTGTCCTAATTTCAATGTTTTTTCACAATCTGATTATAATAATTCAAATACTTAATTCAAATTCTATGCACACATAATATTGACGAGATTTCTGAATAGTGTGCGACGGTCGGCGATTGCCTCATTCTTAGACTTTATTATTAACATTATATAAAGAATAAAACATTAGTACGTTGGTATCTAAAAGTAAATATCTTGGGCGGATATTATTACGATTATTGAATAATTTAATACGAATTTTTAAATTTGCTCTTTTCCATTAAATATTCTCCACAAACCGTAATGAACTGTTTATGTTAATCGTCAATGTTGAGTTATACAAAGTATGTATCGCTAATATCATTAATAAATATTATATTAATAAATTTATAAATAATATATGTACAATTTAATATATACTTTTGAATTGTTGTTAAACTATTTGCATATTAGGGTAGATATTTGAAAATTTAAATCAATAATATAATAAGACTAATTTCAAACAAAATTCATTGGAGGCCTGATACATTTTATTACTCATAAAATCTCACTATGAAATTCGAACTACAAATAAATAAAACGCCTTGATAAGTAAGAATACAAATTATATTTCACAAGTTTATAAGAAGAATCATATTCTTCTTTAAAAGACAAAACAATAATATCTAAAATTTTTCAAAATAACTGAGTACGGCAATATTTATTGTGAGCACTTTAAAATGTTTAAGAATTATACTTATTATTTTATTAACTTGTTGACCAGAAGATAATCTACATAAATGTCAAATCCGCAATTATTAATTTAGTTAATAGGTTATTTTAACAAATTTTACAATATATGGTTATAAAAATAATATAATTTTATTCGTGATATGACAAACTGTTCGAAATTTGAATCTAACTGATTTATTATTACAAATTTTTGAACCGAATTTTTGTCTGCATAATTTATTTCTAACTATGGATTTTTTATAGTTTTTTATTTTTAATAGTTTTAGATAGGTTATGGTTCGAATCGAATTTAAATCTTAGAGTTCATCACGTCACTACATCTTTTTTAAACTAATAAACGGTTTTTTTTCTTTTACTCCGTTAAAATTTAAATGTACCTAATATGACCTTGTAATGGAATAAGAAAATAATAATTTAAAACTTTTCTTCGGTTTATACGATAAAATTATTTAAATCTATATCTGTAACTATTTGAAAACTATTTCTTTTAATTTTAAATTTAATTTTCGTATGGAACTACTAATTTAATCATAATAATATTATTTTGTTTTCTATATTTTATAATTATAATGGGTGTGATATATGATGGGGGATATTAAAACGAAATTATTTTTTTTAATCATTCTATCCGTCATAATTAAATCCAAAAAAAACCTTGTTATTTTCTAAATAGTTATTTAAAAACTGTTTAATTAAAAATATGAAAATAACTTTAACTAATTAACTCGTTCATGTCCGACATTACCAACTGATAATATTGTTCTTTTTTTAATGTGATATTAAATTTATAATTATTTCTTTTGTACTGAAATAAGTATTACTGTAATGGTTAACACTTATCCATTATACATATTATTTAATTAATTGCTTAATAATTATTCCTCATTTTAGTACCGGACAGGAGCAAACTTTACAATATATTATTGTCGCATAATGTCTCACCCATCATATATTTAAATGGAAAACGATTTAGTAAATAAAGTATATTCGATTAGCATTTATAATCGTACGTATATTGTTAATGTTGAGATATATATGTAAACATATTTTAATGAAAACTCTAAAAAAAATAATTTATAAAAATAATATTTAATAATATCTATTTTTAGATATTTATATACATCATACACCTCCTATTTTGTTTAACAATTAAATATTTCTTAACAACTTCTAATGTCTTATTTTACGTGTAACGTAATACCATCTGCCTACGTAATAAAATAATTTCTTATTGAAAATGAAAAACATTTTTCACGTACACGCAATTTACTTCAATCATGGTGTGGCATAATATCTACAATAGCGTAGGAATATAGCTTTTGGGAATTGAAACCCACTACTCGGTAAAAAATGTATAAATAGATTTGTGGAGATGGACAACACATTATTTATTAAAATACAAGGTGATCCTTTGTTCTCTTTAGATCCATTACTGTCTCAACATTTCAAGGCTTAAATTACAATAAATAGTCAGTTTTAAAGTATAACAAAACCATATTATGTTTTCCTTTTTTAGTGGCCAATCATCAAAAAATATTAACAAACGATAAATTTTATATTATACAGGGTAATTCACTGAATCATCAAACGTGTTATCACTCCACATCTAAGGTTAAATTATGTGTGTTTTTAAATTTATGATCAGAAAAATCACGAGAAAAATATGATAGGTATAGGTAGGTACGTGATAATAATCGTATCTGATGACGTTTTAACCATTTCTTTAACTTTTTGATCATCCTGTATATCAGCCATTGGTACATTTTTTTTATGTCTTTATTTTTTACGTATACTTGAAATCGCACATCGTCTACAAAAGGACCTACACAATAATATGCCTTCGTGTATATAATACCTGCTATGTCCTACATACATTAATTTAATGTATTATCTCGAAAATTTAACACGCCACACGCGTCCGACCGCGAAAACTAATCTGCACGTTTGTGCACCCGGCTTAGAGTACCGCTCACTACCAACACATTATATATATATAAGGGGAATTAATTCCATTTCATTGTTTGTCATACACTATTTCGGCCGTCTTAGGACATTTTTCTATTATACTTATCATTTTCCCACAAGAGCCGGTAAACAAACAAAAATCCAATGTTATTATTTTCAAACCGATAAAATGTAAATTAGTTCGGATTGTTATCGGATCGTCATTGCCGGAAAAAAGTTAACCGTATACAAAAATGAAATTTTAAAAATGTTTCGGAATATTGTGTAACCAAAATATAAGTATGAAAAATATTATTACCAAAGTTATTAAAAATAAGTAGGTACTATTAAGCACTAATCTTAGTCATCTTTATGGTAGTGAATGTATTATACCTAGGTTTGAAAAAAATAAGAATGAAATAAGAATATTTTTGTAATTAGAAAAATAGAATGTTAATGTGGTTATATAATTTATAATACGATTATATGAAGTGGAAAATTATATTTCAAAATATAAAGCAGAATGTATCTTTTCAAAAAACTAATAAGTTTGTATCTATTTTAAACTAATATTTCATGCCAATCAATAGAATATATTTTAAAAAAATGTTCGTAGTGTAATAAATTGATGAAATCTATTACAATATCAATTAAGATGATATAGTAGGTATACCTATTTATTTATTATAAAATAAAAGCTTGTACGTTTATATCTTGTACATAGATATTGCAATGAAGATATTAGGATAAATATGCGTTTAAATTTATCCTTATAAAATAGTAAATACCTACTATTTTAAGAAAATTAAATAATTTTAAAATGCATATAATTACATTTCCAGACATATAAAATAATAATCAAACACTAAAATTGACAAATATAATATTAATAAACGATATTTACACGTTCTTTTTAAAAATATATTAAAATATATATATAAATAGTTGTATTGTCATAATGCCCCTTATACTTAAAATGGTAAAATTGTTTTTCCTTAACTAGGTATATTGAATAACACTATTTCCTATCCAAGCCTTATTATTGTTTTATACCCACAAAATATATATAGGATGCCCCAGATTCAATTACTAGGTATCGAAGATTTTTAAATGCAGTTAGTTAATTATTTAGGCAATGGACAAGTATTATCTCTAATATTTTTTTAGTTTTTAAATTTATAAAAAAATTTATAATTTATATTATTTAATTTATTTCTAATTTATTATATGCTTTCTTTCAAATTTGTATTGTTTACTAATCATTTTTTCCTAAAAAAATGTAATTATATACAGCAAAGTACAAAGTCTTATGCATCATCGATAGTTACTATGATATATAATCTGATAACCCCAATCTGACATACAAAATGTATACCTATAATAATAATAAGCGATATACGTCAGCATTTTTTATCGATCATGAGAATAATAATAATATTTATACCTTTATTATAGCTTATTATTATTATTATTATACCGATTCGATAGGTCGCTATATAATAAAATATACACGCGATAGTATAGATAGGTACCGAAAATCGTCGTCGTGAATATATAAGTTCCACTATTTCCACATGTTCATATGCATATTATATAATTAATCAATATTGGAATATAATATTAAAACCACCGGACCACAAAAAATATAAAATATGACTTTCGATTTTCCAAATATTTAATAATTTCAAAAAATAGAATTTACATCTATACTTAATCGAGGAGAAAAATTAATAATTCGAGTTGTTATAATAATTTGTTTCACAATGAAATAACTCTATTCTAAAATCGTGTTCCATGAACGTTTATGAATAATACAATATTCTATTTGGCTTTGGTTTAGAAAAATAAGTACCTAGACATATTATCTACATAAAAAATGTCAGTCATATTATACGACTCGTAGTCATAAATATTGAATGTATAACATTAGTAAATTCTAACATCATAATATAATACTATTTTATTTATAAATATGTCAAATGGCAAAGGAATTTTTGTGTACTTTGCATACTTTGCAACAAAGCTACTTTTCATGTTTTTTCTAATATTATTCTGCCAGCTATCCTATGTACAATCACTAAATATGTAGTCGCGTTAACGTCTTTGAAATTAACTGTCCATACCAATTCCATACAAATGATTATATGAAACGAAAACAATTGTTGTGGAAATTAAAAAGTTGATAATAAATTTCCTCTAGCTCGTATTTCACAATCTAAGATTTATAATAATTGATAATGACAATTACAGTTCTTTCTTTTTCCAATGTTTTGTCCCACATGACTGGGTCAAAAGGTTTATTTTCGTTGTAAAGTTTTAACCACACGCTCATTTTTTAGTTTTTCTTTTTTTCTGATTGACCGTAATGCTTTTTAAAACATAAAACAATAAATGACAAGTTTAATCGCACGGAACTTTTTCCCTCCTCACGTATAACATTATCCATGATCGCTTTTTCTCTAAACTTGAAATTTCCAAAGTTTAATTAATCACTCTCATTTCTGCGGTACGTGTTTTGACTTCAATAAATTATGTAATATTTCGCAGTTGTTGCTTCTATATACAATTATGTTTTCTTTTAGCTTCGAGGCGCAATATGCCACTAAATACGTACCTAGCTTTTTTTTTTATATAATAATACTTATATGATCTATACTAACATTATTTCATTTAGTGACAGAGCGAATTAATACATTTTAGTTCGTACCTAGAAACGTTGTATGAATTAGAAAAAAAATTATATGGATGAACGCGAAAAATTAATCAAGAATATTATATTATCTAATATCTATGTGTCCTTTTAAAGACCGAAATGCGTTGAAATTGGATAAATTAATTACTCAAATAAACTATTATACTATTGATTTTTTTTTTTTACTAAAATTCAATAATATTTATCTTCAACAACAAATTAATAACGTAGGTACTAAACTAATAGATATATTATCTATATTACACGTTTATGGCACGTTTTACACATTAATTATGAAAATATCAAATAATAAATAATAAATAATAAATAATATGAGTTTTTGCTGTTATAACATAATATAATAGCCTTCACAATTCTGTTAAATTAATTGTTTCAAAACTTTAAACTAGACTGCTTTCACTAATCATTTTATATAATTATAATAAATTTATAGTTAATATCGATTAACGATCATTAGGAATACTGAAATTACTGTAAATTATAATGATACTTGTTACCTTACTGAATATATTCATTGTTTAAAAAATAAACAAAATATTGAAATAATATAATTTGAAGAAAATAATACTGAATAATTGATTAGTTTTCATATTAATTGTGAAATATTTGAAAGAAATATATAAAATTAAGTTGGGTTCTTATTTTTCTAATTTATAACTATATATAATACAATATTTTTTAAATTGTATTCCATACAATAATTATCATAATATGGAAGTTTGACTGATTGATAATTATTGAGTTTAATTTGAAATTGCGTACCACTGTTATAATGATACTTAATTTGATATAGTTACTTATCGTGTTATACCTTCATATCCAGTATAATTAAAATACAAAGCACATTTTCAAATACCAGTTGTGTTTGTTTTTTAATTTTTTTTTATTAAAAATGTTAACCTAATTTACTTAAATTTAATTCTTTACCTAAAGTAAAGTGTTGCCAGAGGGTCTATGTTTCTCCTTTATTGATGTCAAATTTAAGTGTTAATTTTCATTCTACTCACATGCTTATTATAAAAATTAAAAAAATTACAGACTGTATGTTTAATTAATAAATGTTTAAAAAAATATATATATAAATTTACTATTTAATTTAATTAAATTTACAAAACACGCAAAAAATACTTTTTGTTAATATATAAATACAATACAGTTAGGAATCTGTATATTGACATAATTGTAGTTAATAGATGACAATATGATGTATATTATTTCAAACACGTTAGGTGTGGCGAAAACGATATAACTGTTTTTTTTTATTAGAAAGATGATAGAAATTCAATTTATTTAGCTATACCTTCGTCAACGTGCATCAGCAATACTGGTTTAAGGCGTAGACACATTATTTCAATTAAAATATAGTACACGTGCAGTATACATCAAATGCTGTAATTGATTTGGAAATAAATTCTATCTAAAAATATCATGGGGAATAATTCCCACTTGATAATGACAAACGTGGTATATCACAAAAATTTATAAAAAATCATTCATACTAAACAATTTCATAAAATTCACTTTCCGAAATAATCACAATCATGGTGCATACAATTTTTTTTTCTGATGAAAAAAAGGAGAAAATTCTTTAATTTAGCTAGTTGCCCAATTTTCTAACAAATATAATTTACTTTCACTTTAAAAATTGTTTTTGTGATTACTAAATTTAAAAATCGAGCGATTGGTCACTTTACTACTCTAGAGAATATTTTCTTATAGAAAAATAATAGTAATTGAAAATCCGTGCGTTGTGAACCTTAAAAATTGCATATTCGTTTTAATGTTTTTTCATAAGAAAATATTTACTGATCCCTTAATTCGAATGCTTATTTTATTAATTTTATTTCAAATTCATAATAGAAATTTTTGTCTATTAAAATTTTTATTTATTATTTAATATTAATACTTTCGTTCAGTTTCGTTTTCTGTTGTCTTTTGAATCTATTATTTATATTTAGGTGATTCAACTTTCAACTAACACGCAACACGCATATTGTTTCTTAATCAATAATAACCTATTCATTGTCTACAGAAGTCCATTTTCCAATACCCCAAATTAGAATTTCCAAATGTTTGCCAATTATATGTAACCTTTACCTCAAATTATATAATTTATACATCCGTATACAATTATTTATCTTTAGGATATAGGCTATTGTAAGTCTATCATATTGTTACCTGAACTATTTTACTTCTATTTTAAAACGTAAGATCTTAGATTTTTTTATATTTCATACATAAAATACATTTTATTTTTTATCATATCCAACAAAACAATGTTTATATATCTACGATGGTGAGATCCGACTTATAACCATATTTTCCTATTCATTTTTAAACTACGAGTACCTATTTGATTAATATTTTTACGAATTTAATATAACATAAAATTTTCTTGTTCGTAATAGGTACTATAATATTACCTAACAAGTATAAGTACCTAATAAGTATACACAAATAGTCAAATATATTAATTATTGTTTTATTAGGTATATATTTATTTGTTGATTTATATTATGATTTTAGTATGATTATTGAAAATTAAATATAATATGGTTAGGTCTCATTTCCAAATAATACTACCTACATTGAAAAAAGTATTCACCGAAAACATCTATAAATCCAAGCGGCACCATAAAAATAGTAAAAAGCAATTATTTTCACTATGTACCTGACCTAACCTACAGAGTTAAGAGTCCGGATCCTAATAGAATATTAATATATTTGACCAATCTAAAATCCTCGATATTTTAGAGAATTAGGACCCCAGTTATTACATCGATTAAGAACACTCAAAGTTTAACCTTCATTATTCAGTCAATTGCATGTTATATTAATTAAATATGAACATAAATGAACATTGTTATAAACTTCTAAAGAGATTAATCTATAATCGCATCTCAGAAGAAATTGAAAAGATTATTCCACAAGAACAGGCAAACTTTCGCCCATTCAGAAATTACTGCAACCAAGTAATGGCACTCACAACCCATATTGAAAATGGTTACAATAACAAGCAAAAAACTGCCGTAGCTTTTATTGGCCTATCATCCGCGTATAATACGGTGCGGCGGAAAAGCCTACTATCAAAATTTCTCGATGTGTTCCCATGTAAAACTCTAAACACGCTACTTAACAATATGCTTAGTATAATAGGAAAATAAAAATGTACATATGAGAAGGAAAAAGCAAGATGAGATTACTAAATAATCATTTTATATGCGGTTACCATCACAAGCAGAGGTGTATTTAAAAATTTTTAAAGGGGGAGGTTCAGATATTTTTAGAATCTTTTATAATTCCAACCCCCCCCCCCCCCTCGGGGGGGGGGTGTGAATATAAAAAAATTAATTGCAAAAAAATGAATATAAACATGTTCCGTATCTGTATACTTTATAAGGCGAAATCTAAAACAGGTGGTAAAAAAATATTATTAATAACTATTTTTTTTTTTAGTTATGGGGGGTTTAAACCCGTTCATCTCCCTCCCATAAATACTCATCTAAGTCCACAAGGCTCAGTTTTGGCCCCATTATTATTTAACTTGTATACAAAGAATCTTCCTTTAACAAGTTCGATAAAATTTATCTTTGCAGATGATATTGCATTAGCTAGTCAGAGTAATGATTTTGAGGATCTTGGAAACACATAGACTAGTGACTATTAACTAAACTCATATTACAAACGCTGGAGACTTAAACCAAACCCGTTAAAAACGGAAGTTAGTGTGTTTGATCTGAATAATAGAATGGCGAACCATAAAATAAATGTCCATTTTGGTAAACAGAAATAAAATATATTCAGCACCCTGAGTACCTAGGCGTGGTATTAGATAGGACTCTTGTTTTTGTGCATATTTATTGATTACATCGTCTATAAATTGGGTATTGTTTTCAAATCTCTTTCTATACATACCCCTATAAATTATTCTTACGGCACCTATGATCTCACTATAATACTAACCTAAATAGTTAATTATATAAAATTGTAATTGTAAACAAATATAAGTAATAATATTAATAGGTAGATCATTTTATCATATTTATTATTTTTTAAAAATATCACATAACATAACATTAATATAAATCTAAACTTTGTTATTTTAATTATTATTACTTAGGTATATACTTATTTTATAAAAATTGTTTATAAGTCGTATCATTTATAACATTACATGAATATGTAAAATTATATTATGATATATTATGATATATTTATATGTTACTTTTTAATGACGATTGACAGAAATTGTATGTACAAAAAATATTTGCGACACCAAAATGTCCGAATCCCTTGGGACCTATGGGCTATAATATTATGGAAATTTGAAGAACCATTTCTCTTGAATTTTTTATTTTTCCACTACTCTCATTAGCACGTTTATTATTTAATCAACTTGTAAAAATGTACATCTATCTATAAATTGTAATAATATTTAATATGTACCTAATAACTACTTAATTATCTAGTTATAGGTAAATGTGTGTTGTAATTATTCTTAATATTGTATTATAAAATCCGCAAGAGTATTGTAAATAAATAATAAACAAACAGTATTAATTATTCTTCATGATTTTAATAAAATTTATATTATCTATTACATAATTGCAAGCTCTTAAATTGCCACAATAATTCAAATAAACAATGTATAAACCTATTTCATGAAAATTATTAAATTATTTTAAATTTGTTAAAATATATACATATATATTATATCAGACACTATAATTTATATGCATAAACGTACAAGTAAATATGTAGGTATTAAGATTAAATAAAAAAAAATGTTGTGATTTGAAACAAATAATCCACTTCTCAACACGCAATCATAATAAAGGTAAACATGAATCCGTCTGTGCGATTTTGATTTATTCAATTTTATTTCTTTTTGAAGTATTATACAAGAATATTTTAAGAATATAAACACAAAAGTACATACCGTTCGTACAAAAATAACTGTGGGCCTCCCAAACCCCATCATAGCAAATTCATTAAATTGGGTACACATTTAAAATTTTTAAATACACCTATGCTAGAAATTCCTGTCGAGCTCCCACATTAGATAAACTGCAAAAACTTTAACAATTACATTTTTTATTTAAGTAAATAACATACTCGAAAGGTAGTACAATGTACAAAGGCACAAAAAAAAGATGGATATATAAAAATATAGTCTATTATATAATTTTAAATTATAAAATTGTTTATAGTTTATATTTTTACATTTATTAAAACTATTATCTTTCATTATCATAACATGTACAGGTATTATTAGCATTAAAATATATTTATGTGCCTATTATAATTAGTAATTAGTAATTGTAATATTTAAAGGTATGGTTTGTCCAACGAAACACTGTAGTTAACGGACAATAGATTTATTTAATGAAATTCAAAACGTAATATTATAATATAGTACAGTTGGCTATACCTAGGCTATGTCTACACTAAAATATCTAAATCTATCTAGTTGATTTCTATAACCTTAAAAATACTCCCAGTTCGAAAGAGTTCATATTTACCATTAGTTCCAAATAACTAAACATAATAACCTCACCTCTTTAACCACATATATTATTTCTAAATCGTGTCATTTCTACTATTCAAATTTAAATAATAATACCCATAACTTTCTAAATACTAAGTATGAAAAGTGCAAATCGTATAACGATACCTATGTAAGTTCAATTAACATATAGTTAATATATTTTTTATTAGCATTACGTACTTAGTACCTACATTTATTAGCTATAAAAGGCCGGGTAGCATTTTAATATTGTATTTGGTAATTTTTTAGAACTTTATTATTTTTTAAGCCTACCCAGGTCGACTTGCTAAATATATTTTAGTATTCTCTGTACAATACGTTTTAAAACAAGTGTAAACGAAAATGGCTAATTCATTCTGATGAAACCAAGTAATACAGAATAAAGACGAACCAATCCAATTTCGTGTCATTATTTTTCCATAATCTTTCTGGTTACATTTCGCACTTTTTCCGTTCAACCTACAAGTTAACACAACTAGGATTTAAAACGCAATCAAATATTGTTTTATTCGAACACAGAAGGACGATTTATTGTATTCACTAAATCGTATAAAAAATACACTTGAATTCATATTTATAAACGCATATTGCTTTGTGCTATCAAGTCTAGAAATACTAGTTGATAAACAAAATACCTATATGGAAACGTTAAAGATATTCTCAAGTTCAGATATCAACCTATTATTACATGCATTTATCTGTATCGGTATAAAAAACATGAAAAAACTAGAAGATATGAAAGATGGAACTAACACTGAGTTGTTTTATAACACTCTAACGTATACGCTTAAACGCAGACACGCATATACGCAGACACGCTAAATACGCTTATACGCAGAAACGCGGACACGCGGATACGCGTATACGCAGACACGCGGACACGCAGACACGTGGACAAGCGGATACGCGAATACGCAAACACGCAGACACGC
>CM023357.1:15663335-15980602 GCA_013282895.1 Eriosoma lanigerum
ACGCTTATACGCAGGCACGCGGATACGCGTATACGCTTATACGCAGGCACGCGGATACGCGTATACGCTTATACGCAGACACGCGGACAAGCGGATACGCGTATACGCAGACATGCGGACATGCAGATACGCAGACTCGCAGACATGCGGATACGCGTTTTAGAACTTTTAAAGTTAAAACTACCAAAAATCGGCAAAATTACCTTTACCGTTATTTAAATTTTTTTATTTCATTATAACTAATTAAATTTTAATCGTGGAGACTTGAATTTTTTTTGAGTATTCACATAGGTGTTTTAGATTAGAGAAAATAATTTGGAAACGATTGGTTGACTTTCTGACTAAGTATAGAAATTTGAAATTTTTTTCACAAATGTTTAAGATTACCTACATTTTTGGCTTAACGGCTTGAAAATTTTATAGAAACCTACTCATAAAATACACCATCAATTTCCAAAATATTTTAAAAATTGTAAGTCACAATAGTTTTTATAAGCTTCTAACATTTAAATATTTTTAGTAGAATTGAATATTATGATTTTTTTTTTATTTATGAAGACACTTTTTCGGGTAGAAATAATAGTCCGATTATCAAAAATAGAGAATGTTTTTGATAGTAAATTGCATCTAAGTGATACTTTATTCAGCTCATTTTTCGAATTATTCAAGTTTTTCCTTGAAAGAAAAAATCGCCGGAAAAACGTCAAATTTTACGGAAATCGTAATTTTGCTAATTGATTTTAGATTTTTCATGATAACTAATGCGTAGATACTTTAAATTGTTTTTTAAGTTTTCTCTTAAGTAGTTTACACACGTAGTAAACTTATGGAATGACCTATCAGTTATATATATTGTATTATATAATATATTGAGTTTCGCTTAGTGGCTCAGAATCGTATTTTGTAATGCAATATCATTGCGTTCGAATCGTAATATATCAAACTAATAATTTCTCCGAGAACCGATGGGACAAAGGAGTAACTTCAATAATCGACCTTCCCGCTTTTATTTTTATTTTAATACAATAAAAATATTAAATTAATCTTTAAAACTCTTATTGGTTTTGGTAGAGGGGCCCAATTATTTGTCTATGCGTCTTCGACTTAATGGTATGTCTAACTGACCCACAGTTGTTTTTCATTTTAATTTGGCCTTTCTATATATCTCTATACCTTTTTCTATCAATATTTATTTATCCAGAAAAAAAAAATATGAAATTTAGAAAAATATTATATATTACCCATTATTAGTGATGTGAGTAAGAAATTTCTACTTTAGAAATTTCCAAAATGGAAATTTCTGGTCTCAAGAAATTTCCATTTAAGAAATTTCTTAACAAAATAAATAAATTTATATATTTTTTTACGTACAACTATTTTGTTTTTATAAATTAGCAACACTGTTATTGTGATATCTCCAATCACGGACTTCTAATCGTATATTAGCAGGAAAATGTTAAAATGTTAATGTGTGTGATTACTGAATAGATAATTCGTTATAGTGTTATACAGCGACACAGCGTCTTAACAATAAGTATTTTAGTAATATTTAACTCTAAAAGTTTAAAATATTATTCAATCCTGTATTCTTGACTCTTGTCGAGTTATTTTTATTAACTAGTCATTATTATTAAATATGGAATATTCTCATGTCTTTCTTGAAGTTGAAAATAAAATTGAAAAAACATTTTTTTTTTTTTTTAATTTCCCATACATTTGTTTTATTGTTTTGAACTTTTGAATAATATTTATTATTTAAGTATAAAATAAAATAAATTGTTTTGACTAAATAAGACTTATAATAAAGAATTGAGTCTATGTCTATTTAAAAATATATATATTGATTATTATTTATTTTAATTAAATTTACTAATACCATTTAAAAATTAGATCAAATTAGGGAATAAAATATTTGTCTTAATTTAAAGTTTAATTTTAAATTCTTTAAAGCTACTTAACAAAAAAATTAGGTTTGATAAGTTAAATTTAAGTTAAATTTTAAAAAAAAACATATATTTTTGAAATTTCTGAAATTTAACATCTCTACCCATTATAGGTATATAGTATATTAATAATTATACTTAGTAAATTTCTAAATATAATTATTTAGCATCCTACTCTGTCCATCTAACCTAACTACATAATAATTACATATTATAATTTATAAAGCACGCTACAATGTGAACTGTAATAATAAAAATTGAACGAAAGAAAAAAATTGTTATTATTTTGATGATTCCAACCACGTAGTATAATACCACTAGAATCACGTTAGCCACAGACTCTCAGCTCACTTTTCAAGGCCCCAATCTCCAACAACGAAGATTGATATCCTTTTTTAACTTAAACTATTATTATTTTTTATGAAAGACGACAGATTGGTATTGTTATTTTGTTGTCAAAAAATTCCATTTGGTTGTTCGGCATTGGTCATGTTAAATGTGTTTAATTTGTAAATTTGGTGAAAATAAAACAGATAAATACAATAAATATTAACTTTAAAGTTAAGTAATTTTTAATATTTTTTTTCTAAAATAATGAAATTAATTCCAAAAAAGTTCATATTTCTGGCGGAGTTTTTTCACAATTTCGAACAAAATAATGCAATTTAAAAATACCTACTCAATACTACGCTTTGGAAGGACCTGGAACTGGAAATAACTTTAATAATGTGATAGAAACATTTCCAAAACTGAAAAAAAGTGTTGTTATAACAAATTGTAAATAATTAATAAAATTATATAAATTTATAGTATAAATTATTAAAATTAATATCATTCCTAATATATTAATAATAACAAAATTAGTATAGGTGTATTAAAAAATAGAATATAATTTCAACTATTCCTACATAGAAAATAGTAAGTAACAAAAGTGTTATATATACGAAGATTAAAATGTGTTGTTTCATATTTTCATGTGGACTATAGGTTTAAACTATAAACTAAATAAAGTAGTTACAATAGTTATAATATATACTAAATAACTAAACAAACTAAAGTATAATTATTATGTAGTGTTGTAACTTTTAGGGATATGATATATTTACCTGTAAAGAAAAATGTATAAATAAAATGACCTCTCTAAAATTTACTACACCCATAGTTTTAACATCCTAAACACGCCCCCAATTTCTTAGATACAATACTGATTGTGTCTAATTAAAACGTAGATACCTTCGAAATATTATAGATCAATAAAGATTAAATGGTTGGCAACATTCAATATATACAGAGATATTAATATTTATCTATGGTAGTTGAATAAATGGCAAGAACATCAAAATGAAAATTAAATATGAATAATATTTAAGTTATTTTGTTTGAAATAATAAAAATGTGTATACTTAATATAATTATAAACGTTTATCATTCGTATATCTTTGAGTGATATAGTAGGTATTATATATATTATATATATATGTATTAATAATAAATTGTAATCGCTTTCCACAAAAAAAAAAATTCTTGTTGCCACACTACTTATAATAATAAATTTTATTTTCATTTATATTTGATTAATATTTGTTTTCTAATATAATTTGTTTATATAATAATATTTTTAAGCATGCAAAAACACTATGCCAATGTAGGTTTATTAATAGGTATTGTTTTTTTTATCGTGCGATCCTCTGGGTAGAATCTCCTACACACTACACCGTTTCGAAAATGTTAATGACCGTAACAGTACTGCGTGTATTGGTCATCGTATAAAAACAAATTATGATAATGATAATTGATGCGTTCACTCTGTCCCTCTTCTCGTCGTACCTATATTTTTTTGTTACATAATACTAAACGGTCCTTAATGAAAAATATAATAAAACAAACAAAAAATCCACTCGATTTTTTTTTATTATAGGTAGATGAATTATTGTGGTTAATGACTATTTTTTACCCGCAACCGTAATAATTATAATGTAAAATAATCTCTTTGTGGTTTTTCTTCGTTTTCAGTTAAGTACCTGGGTAGTAACCTAACCTAAAGAGTATTTTTAATGTACTTTCTATCTGAATAATATTATAATGTTAAAATAAACTTTAAATAAAATAGCATTCATAAATATATAATTAATTAAATAATAACCATACTATTTAATGGCAGTTGCTAGTTAAGTAAAGATATAATTAAAAAGCATCGATCTCTCACGTTGAATTTTATCCAACAATTTTATCTTCAACATGTTTTGGTACATTATATTTATATGATGAAAATTGCAATATTTAAAGTAGGTAAATTATGTACCGTAATCTAACTGGAGACTATATTCCGTAATCGAACTGGATACTATATTCCGTAATATGTAAATAATGATAATTATTATATTATAAATAAGTACTTATAACATTATAAATAGAGCTGGAATGAAAATGGAAAATGCATTTTGCATTTTTTTCCAAAGGTTGCTGTGCGTTTGGACACAAACCCGTTACTACATGTACTATTG
Organism: Eriosoma lanigerum; assembly: GCA_013282895.1. Classification (NCBI taxonomy): domain Eukaryota; kingdom Metazoa; phylum Arthropoda; class Insecta; order Hemiptera; family Aphididae; genus Eriosoma; species Eriosoma lanigerum. The sequence goes on from CM023357.1 coordinate 15,667,783, forward strand.
AATGAGAATAAGAAATTTATCATTTAAAAATCTTTGTGATTTTTGGTCGTTTCCAACCATATAAAATATATATTTTCGATCTAATGTGTATTATAATATAATTTACACTCAGACCTCAGTTTATTCGATTTCATTTTATGTCATTCGTCCGTACAAGGGCGTTTGTAAGGAGAGCAAAAGGGGAATTTCCTCCCCCCCCCAAGGATTATTATAATCACTATGTAATATAAAATAAACATTTTTTAGGTTATTAAGTTACCTATTCCTACGAAAGAAAACATTTTACAAACCACAATTTAGTAGCACTACCTACTCGGATAGTGAAACTAAAAATTGAAAATATTTTGCCCCTCCGCTATGAAAAATTTTTGCGAACGCCCTTGTCCGTACAATATTTATAATACTATAATTTCTTGCAATTCGCTGAAAGTTAACTTTGATCGTAAACCATAAGTAGGTATAATATATTTTACAATAATTTTCATATTTTCCAGTATAATACCTGTGGTTTTAGTACTATTTAAGTAGGTATTTCGTTTGACCCTGTCCGATAACGGATTTGCGTGCCGAGTCTTTACTCGGTACAAATATTTGAAAACGCTGTAATTTATTATACGTATACTTACGCAATATACCTATTTACAAAATATAGTAGAACTCATCTATCGAATGTATTTTTAAATTATATATATAAACATTCGATAGGAACCATCACAAAGTATTTATCTCAGTAGATGCAAAATATATTTGGTCCAGTGTTGTATACAAGGAATAAGAGAGAGCACAGGGGTATGTTCCCCCTTCCCCATCGACGGACCCTAAAAAAATTTTGGAATAGCTTTATATTTTTATAGTTATGTATTTAAAAATACATTTAACACACTATATTTTAAGTGTTCTATTGTAGGATACAAGAAGTCACTATAAATTGTATAAATATAGTAAATAATTAATTATAATTATATATTAAATATTTAAATCTGTATTAATTTTTTTTTTTTTTATTGCTGATTCAGTGCTTACATTCCCATCACCCTAATTGTCTGTGTTTATATTTGGGTTAAATTTAAATCCATACAATATAATATAAATATTGTTATTTTAATAAAAATCATAAAACACAGTATATAAGGTATAACATACAACAAATTTAACTGTTCGACCTTAAAATATAACTATACTAACCTAACCATTTAAATTTTAGTTTGGATTTTAATTTTTAATCATTTGCAGGATTATTAAATTGAAACTCACAAAAGAATTTAATAAACTATTGTAAGAATATACTTTTACTGTACCTAAACATATAATATTATTAAGAAACAAATATGTTATCTTTGATATTCATGTTCAAAGTAAATAAACTTTATGTATATTAGATTTGACTCTAGCCTCTATATTACAGTGTCCAATATTACTTATATATTTTAAAAAGTAATAACACTATAAATGTATTATACATATAATATATGTATTATGTACAATAAATTTTATGAACTATATATTTATAAACATATTTAGGCAAACAGTATCTTTCATTTATAATTTGTTTGTTGGTATGTGCACGATCATATCAGACAGTTTTGGGAAGAAATAAATATTATGTAACATTGTCGCAGTATACATATTTAGTCATAGTTATCATAATTCCATAATGTGCACAATACGGACGCTCATGAAACAATAAAATGTGCTCTCAACTTAATTTCTAACAGTGCCCGTATCAGCCTAGCTATGTGTGGTCGTCACGTGCTTGCACCAATACAAAAGTAGTAAAACTGCGTTCTAGGAATCATTGCTTGCATTCTCGTTTTGGTATGGCATCCTCATAAATGTACTTTAACACCCACCTCATGGATTGAAAATTAAGTTTTAAACAATATACATTTTTCAATTTTAAAAAGAAGTCTTCAACATTTATCACAAAAATAATTTTTAAATTTAACTTCTATTACACCCGGTACTTAATCATATTTCTTAGTAATTATTACAACTTCAAAATTATAATATTTTATTTTCTATAGAAACCTGAAATGCAATGAACTTTGGTTATATATGATTTAATACTGGAAACTACAGAATAACTAAAAATAATAAACAATCTTATTTTATTGAACTGTTTCTTTTATTTTAAATTTTACATATAATATTAATTATACATAAATTACATTATTTAATATATTAACAGTAACCAGTATCCACCTTTAAATAAAAAATTGTAAAAAAAAAATATACTGAATTCATATAAATTACACATAACAAAATATAAATAAAATATATAATACTATGTATTTTTAAAAATGAATTAAGAATAATACATAATATTTTTAACACCTTTTTTATATTATTATTAATGTAAAAATACACAAAGATAAATAAACCATATATATTTATATAAAATCACATATATGATTTGCCATAGTTAATAACTAAATAAAAACCTATTTCATAGTACAAATTAAATTCAAGCACAGTCATTAAAAATTGTTTATTGAACATAACTTTTATAATAAAACATAATATTATAATGATCACGTATACGGTAACTTAGCTCTTGTGTCCATCAATGTATATAAGTTAAGTACTGATGAGACCATGCCAATTACACCTATTGTACCAGGACTTAACCTAACAAATCCTAAATTTGATAATGGTAACATTAAATCACAGCTATTTTTTACAGTGTCAATTAACAAGTCTTTATGACTACGGACAAATTGGACTGCTTCACCAGTGAAGACATCTTTAGGAGCTACTTTTCTATTCAAGGTATTAAGAATTTTTTTTTTGAGAATTGCTTTCAGTAAGTTCTTTAACTCCATAACATCTCTAACAAGATTCAGAACTATTGATAATAACCAATACTTATTACTTATTTGGCCCCATTTTGTTGTATTTATTTGTATGAAGTTATTTCTACTCATCCATATAAAATGGTCACTCAACAAATACATAGAATGTGCTATTTTTGAACATGTCACACAAATTCTTATAGTTCTATCTGAATGATTAACAGTTTGTAACGCAGCATATAATGAATCAATAAAACGGCCAAATCTTAGCACTGTAAACAAAAAATTATATTTACATATGATATCAAATCGTCTTATACAATGATATCAATTACATTTTTATAATTTTATTATAAAAATATCATATTATTTATTAAAAATATATAAGTACTTTAACAATCAGATTGTTAAAAAAATTTTTAACGATTTTTTTTATTCAATCGAGTCCTTACAAATAACCTTGAAAATACCAGTTTCTCCATTAATTTTGTAAACGATTACTAACACTTTTAATTATTAATTATATTAATATTTATTATATTAATAATTAATTCATATTTTATATTTCAGCTGACTTTACAGTAGTTTAATTTATGACAAGATTCCATTTACTGTGATAAAATTAAAATTATTATATTTAGCTTCTTATGAATAACTGAATAATTATCATAATAATAATAAATCAGACACAATTTCTTGTATTACTTAAATAATAGCCTTTATTTTCAACGTACCAAATATAAATTGAGATTTAGTTTATTAATAATTCAATTTAAAAAATAATATTTGTATAGGTACATTATATATCACCCATAAAACTATGAAAAAAAAAAAATTTTATAAAAAGAAACACATGGAGGTATACTTCTATCCTAATAAATCTGAATTAATTCATATAATAACCTTTATTACCTATTACAAAAGAATATTTAATTATCATATTATGAATGCAACATAAATAAAAGCATTAAGTACATTGGGAATGTCTCACTGACCTGACTTCCTGCTACTAAACATGACTAATTTACCTTAGTACGACAATTATTATTATTATATAAAAACTACTATCTAGAATGTTTGACAAACATGTATTTAAGATAATCTATAAAAATTCCTGCTAATTCACATTATTTTGGAAAATTCTAAACTCTAACATATCAAAAATAAAGAAAAATAATTAATAATAAATAGGTAATGAGAAGACCATATGTGTTAAACAATCATTGGAGGCTGAATTTCACAATTGAAGAATTAAATGATATTAAACAAATTTAAAAACGTATTATTTATATTAAGTTTTGGTCAGCAAAACAAGTAATTATGAAGCTATAAGCTAGGTTATGTCAAATACTTACGTTTTCTAAAAGATGCCAAGGACTGTTCGAGGTGTTTGAAATTTTCAATCGATTTGACGTCGACATCATTTTTTTCCATGTAATGCCATGCCGTTTTCGATCCATATTGTACAAGTCTAGGATAAATATATAACAACAGATTTATAATACAATTGAAAAGTCCATAACAACAACTCCGCCATAATGTTACAAAATACAAATTATAATCCGATAACCAATAGTTTATTGGCCACAAGAATATTTCTTGACTCTTTACCTTGCTATTCTGTCACGACCGGCCGTCTTGTTGTTTAAATCTACGACGTAATTCATGTTTCATTCGTTTGTTATCGAATTGTATTTATTTATGTGACAAAAAGACTTCACCAAAATTGAATTTAATATTTAAGAATGACGAATTAAGTGTAATATAATATATTATTATAACAATATACGTGTTTAATACGACCCATAACACGCGATTTCAGTGGGGAAAAAAAAAAGTTAGAAATAGAAACGATTAAGACCATTCATTTCTTGGTAGACGCCAAAAACGGTTTTGAAAATTCCTATAACAAAAATAATATTCCTAACGAACGGTTACACATAGGAAATAGCCGAAGTTTGACCCACGTCGTTTCGAACGATATCAAAATATTATGTGATAACGCGGACTCGTTTTTATCACTGGACGATTTTTATTTACGTTTACTTATCATATTTTGTTATTATTATTATCATTGTGGAACGGAATCAAAGTCAAATAATAAATAATAATTTGTGGAGTAGGTAAAATAATATTATGCACCATGTAGCGACAAGGCTTATACCTAATAATGTTGCACTATTCGCACTAGTGTAGCAATAGTTGAGCAACAGGTTGCTATTAGTTTTCTCTATATGGTCTCTCTCGCACTCTCTCTCTATCTCGTGTCTCTCGTCGGAAAACGAAACAAACATAAATATTCAACAATCCCAGTCCCGACTGCGATGACTACAATTATCTATAATAATTATTGTTAAATGGTAATCGAAAACCGTGCGTTTTAAAACCGAAATTGCGATGAGCGGCTTCTCTAGTCAAATATTTCTATCGCCCGAGTACACAAGCTTCAGGTGCAACGTACCGCTCAAGCAAATCATATTGGACGACACCGGCACCAACAAGGTAAAATCATTTCATAACAATATTATTCGTCGTGGTCGTATTTTTAGGATCTCTTGGTCACCCCTAGGTAATTTTTCACAGATAATGTTCAAAGATTGTTGGGTACCAGAGATTCAAATTATAAAATTTGCATTAAAACGATATTATATGTTTCTAAAACTGTTTAAATATCCTATAATTTTTGTTTGAAAAATAAAAAATTTTTTTTACAATTTTAATTCTATTTTTAAAATACCTTGCAATTGTAATGCACTGAAATGTAATCATTTTTATTAATATTTCATTATATATCATATTTTATCATAATATGTCTATACAGTCAACAGGTTATCATATTTGCTTTGATGGGTTATCATGCCGTACAGTTCAATATTATTATGCATTTAATATTGTAATATTATAACCGACAACTGTTTAATGTTTTTATGTTGCATTATATATTATAGTCTAATTATTATCATTACCCCAATTTTTATAGGGATGGAGGGTGTACGATGCAGGTCCGCGAATGGTCGAAACTCCTTTAGTATTTTTACACCCGGTTAGTGGTCGAGCTGAAGTATTTTTCAAACAATTGCTCACTCTCAGTTCAAAGGGCTATAGAGTTATATCAGTAAGTAACATTTACTTTTTATAGATTTACATATGTATTATACTATTATGTTTAAAATATCCTATATTTTAATTTCCAGGTTGAAAATCCACCATACTGGAGTGTAACCGAATGGTGCGAAGGATTTATGCAACTTTTAGATCATATGGACATTAAACAGGTTCATTTATTTGGTGCATCATTAGGTAATTAAGTACCTATATAATATGTAATGTTTTATATATATAGAAATACATTTATAATACAGGATTTTATATACTAAATATACTTAAATAGTTATTTCATTAACTATAAAATGTAATTTATATTATAAAGTACAAACTAATAACTTTAGAATAAATTATAAATAACATTTAAATAGATTATAGTAATTTTATAAATCAATTTAAAATATCTTTATTTTATGTTAATAAAGAAAAATATTTTTTTTTTTTCAACTACCTACAAAGTAGAACAATAGCCTAAACATTACATTAATATGTCATTTGTTATTATTATTTATATGTTACTGCATGCAATGTTGCGGAACAAGGGATTAATATCCGAAGTAGTGAATAATTTATCAAATCTATGTTATTATTATAATAAAATAATTATTAAAATTTAAATCTCAATGTTAAAATATATACCTACCTAACATATAACATAATATTTTTCTATTATTATAACTTAATATTATATTTCCATTATTAAATATTTAATTAGTCACTACATATTAAAACTACCAATATTTGATACTTGTGTTAATTATATTAATTTAAATAAATAAAAAAAATATGCAGTTTTACCGTAAAACAACTGACGCCATGTAAAATAATAGTTAATGTTAATTATTATTGACTATTGCAATTAACATGCGCTCTAAACAAAACTAATATCATTAAAATATCATTATTTTAAAATTAAAATACTTTTTTCTAGAAAATTATAAATTTAGTAATTTACATCATAATATGGCTAATGTGAGACATAATATTATGTCAATGCAGCAAAATAATATATATTTTATAATGTCCACATAATCAAAAAAAATAAATAAATGCTATGAACAGCATAATTTTTAAAGGTGTTACCATTAATGGATTAATATAATAATATAGTTAATGTTTTTAAATGTTCTTTCAGAGTAAGAACGTGCAAATTTATTAATTTACTTCATAATTTCTATATTATGCATTATATGTAGATTAATAAATTAAAAATTGTTGTCTCAAAAATCAATATGACTTTACAGTAATACACCTAAATATTAATATTTAAAATGTATTATTTACTTTAAGTGGTATTAAGTAATATTATGCTAAAGATTACAAAATACACAAATTTTTATTCAAATTCATTGCAGTTTATTTTTATATTTATTTGATAATAAACGCCCTTATTAAGGCCCAGTACAGATAATGTAGATAATACTTAGTAGTTATAAATAACACAATTAAACAATTAATTATGCTATTAAATTACAATAAATATGATAATAAACAGGGCCGGATTAAGACTAGATCAAGTCCTAAGCTATTTGAGATGAGGGGCCCTTTAAAGGTCCGGATAAATATTCCCCCCCCCCCTAAATTCGTATTCTAACATCACCTACGATTATAAGTCAGTGGCAAGTATGATTTTCGGATATCTAGAGAGTTAACTGCAATACAATTATGAAGTATATAGATAATTGAAATAATTCTAGTTCTAGCTATCAAAATTGATGATTCACAATAGTTTATCTAAATATTTTATCTATTCTATCGACAATTGTGCTCGGTGTAAGAGAAGGCCATACCTCATAAGGGAATTTTTATTCTGCTTGGTGTTATTTATTGCCTATAAATGACACCAAACGGAATAAAAATAATCACTGATAAACACTACGAAATGTATATACCTATACGGTTCCGATACACATATCGCTTTATACATCCATATCAATACATTGAAACATATTTATTTCCAAGTTACTAGTTTACTACCTCAAAATAATATTCTACTGCTATACACGAAATATTTTTCTGTGTTGATCCAATTTGAGTGAATTTTTTTTCCCGATATTTGGCCGATGGCCCGATATTTATCGATATATATATATTTATATATATTACAAATGGACAATTTGGATAATTTTTCGGGGGGGCCCTCAAGGCAGTGGGGGCCCTAAGCTACAGCTTGTGTAGCTTATACGTAAATCCCGCACTGATAATAAACATAGATATAATAAAGTTAAGCATAAATGACGATAACGTAGAAATTTTAATTATTTATGAGTAAATTAAAGATTTTAACTTGGTTGGAGTGTCATTAAAAATATCAAAGTAGGTTAATGAATTACTTGTAATTAGTATTCTATTAATTGGAGCAAAAAGATTATAATTTTGGCGGAATATTTTTGTATAGAATAGTTGAGTTACACGAGTATTTACTCTAGATACATTTATGGGTATTTGGGACAATAATTCTGAGCAATCAATTTGATGATTAAGCAGTTTTTATAACCAAAACACATCATTATATTTTCTTCTATTTTCCAATATTTGGATATTAAAATTTTTAGCAAGTTATTCAATGGGTGTGCCTATTTTGTTGGTTTTGTATGGAATAACACGTAAATGTCGATTTTTTATATGTTTTATTTCAATTATTAAAGTAGATTGATACGGGTTCCAAATGACTGAGCCGTATTCTAAAATTAAACGTACCATAGAGAAGTATAACACTTTTAAGCAGTTTGGATTTTTAAATTCGCCATTTATGGGTACACAAAGTGATTAAAATGTTGTGGTTAGCAGGGGTGGACTGGTCAGGTTAGGTGATTGCTCTGGGCCCTCAATTGTGTTATATATATACATATTAATCAATAATCAGTGGCGCCTCCTCCTAAAAAACACATATGTCATTGTGTCAGGCCCTAATATACAATTAACCACCCAGGCCCTACAATACCTAGTCCACCCCTGGTGGTTAGGGTTAATATATAAGTATATTGTAAATGTATGTCATCCCAACTATTTTTATAACATATAATTTTGATTATCGTATATTAAATTATGTATTAATGTGTATTAAATAAAGGTTTTATGTTATGGTTAGCAGACACATATTTAGTTTTCAAATTTAAAAAAATATATTTAATCTAATTTTTTTCACAAACAATATATTATTTTTTTTTATTTACAATTTATTATATATTATAATATAATTGTATAATATTCTTTTTTACAATAAATATTAGCTTTAACAATTATTAGTTTGAAATAAAAATAATTAAGATTGTATTAAACTTTAACATTATTCAATTGCATTAAAAAAATATGAAAATATATTTTGTATTTTCATTTTAACTTAAATTCTAAATGATTAATTAATATAATAGTCTGTACAAGTTATATATTAAATATTTATATTTAGATACCAAAAATATTATAATTTAAAATGCTTTTATAATTAGTTGGCTATACTTAAATACACTAATTATACAAAGTATAAATTTAACTTTATTTTTTTTTAAATTAAGATAATCTATCTAAAAATATACAAACATTTTACTTCTTTACAATTCAACTTAATTCAAAATTATGAATTCTTTTATATTTAAATTCTTACCTTAGCCAAAATATAAGAAATTTCCTTGAGTCTATGCCTTTTTTATGTGATTTCATTATTATGTTATTCCTTAATATTTTAGTTTCAGTTTTACGTGTCTTTAGATAATAGTACATAGCATATTACGAATTCAAGTTTTATAGAATATAAAATAATAACCATTTTCATACAGATAGATATTATGTACATAAAAGATAAGCACAAAGACTGTTTGCAGTTACCAAGATTAAAATGTATTCATTTGGTGTAAACAATTAATCTTTAAATTAAAATAGTCATGTTAAGATTGCCAAAGTATCTTTAATAAATTGTACCTTTCTTTTCTCTATCTATAGGTGGATTTTTAGCACAAAAATTTGTCGAATTTTCATCCATTGTACATCAAGCCAGAGTTGTTTCGCTATTTCTATGCAACTCTTTTACTGACACGTCTATATTTAAATATAAAGATGCTGCTGTTTTGTAAGTTTATTATTACTTTTGTATAAATAATATAATATTTAAATTCTATAAGTTAATTTCATTCAAATATTATAATTTAATAGGTTTTGGGTTTTACCTGCAATAGTTTTAAGAAAAATGGTTTTATCAAATTTTTCATCAAGAGAAACCTTTTATGATACCCGAATCATGGATTCGATAGATTTTATGGTAGAAATGGTAATTATATGTTTATATTTTATCATAATAGTATATTTATAGAGCATAATTGAGTAATAAAAAATAATTATTATATATTTACCATTTAGATTGAATCATTGTCACAAGCTGACCTAGCGTCTCGTTTGACCATAAACTGTTTGAATAGTCGTGTAAATACATCACTAATGAGAGGTCTAAAAAGTGTCACATTAATGGATGTATTTGATGATTATGCATTAGGGTCTCCTATTAAAGACAATATTTACAAAGAATATCCCGATGCTAAACTTGCCCAACTTAAATCTGGTGGTAATTTTCCATATCTTAGCCGTAGTGATGAAGTAAATTTACACTTGCAGGTAAAATATTATATTTGAAATATAATTAGTACTAATAGTCAATATTATATATTATTCTACTTAATTTTAGATTCATTTAAGAAAATATGATGGTACTCCTTTTAGTGCAAGTGATAACATTCCCATTACAGGATAATTTAACAAATGTAACACAAAATTAAAAGAAAAACTGCTCAATTTGTACATACCTGACTGGTTATCCTACTGAGTTAAAGTATGCTGTGTTTAAGTAAAATTTACATCAAATAACTGTCCAAATAATTGTAAAACTTTTTTTATCTTTATACTAGAATCTTGTATTTTTTAAATTTATGTAATAATGTATGAAAATTGTACTTTTATAAAACCATATTTTTTTATTCATGGTGATACGGGTATTCCCTATCTCTTATTTTAAAAATATCTACTTATTACTTAACAGTGAACACAAATAAACTTTAAAATAGCCTTTTGTTGCGTATATTATAATCTACTATCTGTCCTAATTTAACTTGTGTAACTGGGTGTTTTATTAAATTTATAGTATTGTATATGTATTTTGTGTAATCTACACCAACTTAATTATTTGTATTTATTTTTTTCTGTTAAATTATTTTTTTTTAATTCAATATTTTCTTTGGGTATTATTTATAATTATTATATTTTTTTATAAATGTTTTCTTTATTTTTAATTTATTGTATACTCAACTAAACATACATATTCCAAACGTAAAATAGTATTCTGTAATATATTTTTATACTTAATGTTATTGTTATTTTTTTGTTATTAAGAATCAAATATTTATACTGTTACATATAATATACAATATAATTTTCATATTTTTATTTTATTTTATTGTTTTGAATCAAAAATCTGAATATCTTGATTTTCACTGTCCATTTTACTACAAGCCTCCATTTTATTAAATTTTACAGATATTATAATTACTAAATCATCTCACACATGACAGTGTATTACAGTTTTATTTTTAGTTTAGTTTCATGTATAATATAGTAATTTATTTACCTATATTATAAAAATGTTAAAATTTAAATTATAAAAAAAAAAAACTATTTTATTCAAGTAATAATATGTTATGTTAATGTAGTATGGTTTACTGTCAATAGCTTACAATGTATACAAATTTTAAAAATGTTTTATGTGATTTGAACATTTAGTCAACTACTATACCTGTTAGCTAAGAATAAACTTTATGTAATATATAAATAAAAATTTCAAAAATATATTTACATTTAATCATAGATACTATTCCAGGTATAAATAGGTTAGGTAAAAAAAAATGTCTATTGGTATTTATTCTTCATAGAAATAAAGCAATTTTAAAGAGCAGAAATAGTAATGAATTTTTAATAAATATTTCTTGAAATTCACATTCCTTTGAATTTCTACAGAAGTAGATTGTTAAGTTCTCATTAAACCCACAAAAGACTCCAATATACAGTATTAAACAAAATGAATGATACAGGAAATATGATTCTACTTTTCTCATCGATCCAAATTGAAATCTGTTGAGCAGTAGTTGTGAGACCGCCATGTAATTGGCGTGCAGATTCTTCGGACACCTTAAACTTAACTTTTCTCATAGCTTTCATTTCCATTGTGTAAGGGAGTTCTGCATTTAGTTCTGTGGTACCCTTAAAATATATAAAACATAAATAATTGTATTACATAATATATTGTGAACTTTGTCCACACATTGAAACAATGTCCAATCAATATAATAATAATATGTAATAATATACTGTTGAAATTTAATAAGTGATACCAAAGAAAATGTATTCTTAGTCTTAGTCATGAAATTAAAGATGGATGGATAAAATCATACATATAAGGCATAATTTATAAATTATGTATCTTAATTATTCACAACATAGCGGCTTTAAGTAAACTATAGTAAAACATGTTTTTTTACAAATCCTTAATAGTTTTTTTTAAAGTTTAACATACATTATTATAACTATATAATAATAAAAACCAATATTAATTATAATTAATTTTTTTTTATAAATATATATAAAAAGATTACTTTTATTTTTTAAAGTAGATAATTTTTATACTTAAATAATTTTAATTTTGTTATTTGATTTATATAATTTATATAATTATTAATGGAAACACATGACCAGAATTTACTGTTTCTACTATGGTCACTTATTTAAGTGTTGGGTATACTTTTTAAGTTTTAAGCAGTTAAAAGTTAATTTAATGAAGATAATTAAGGAAAATAAAAATAAATAAATATTACAAATATTGCTAAATAACTAAATATAACAGTGGTAAATATATGCCTTTAACTAACGCACAAAATAAAAGTTAATTTATCTAAATTAAAGGAATAATAATTTTATAATATTCAAAATTAATACGATTTGTATTTGAATGTTTAATTCGTAAATCACTGTTTGCGGACATGCGGTAGATCATTCACTTTCTACACCAGTGGTTCTCAACCGGGATGACATGGATCCAATGTAAGAGTGACAAGAAAACCTCGAGAAAAAGTTTAAAAATATGGACATTTTTTCGAAAAAAGTCGTATTATTGTAACAGCTGTCTGTGATTGCCACCACTAGGCCCTTTACACTAACCCACTACGGCACAGATACCGCAAAATTCTTACATTTGTATTATTTATTTCTATTTATAGTTAACACTGTAGATCTAATAAATACGACCATTATTATTTTTTTTGCGTACTGTATTTTTTATAGTGCTTCTATTTTATATTATTATTATTTTGATGTTAGGGAGACGTAGTACTGGGTTCTAGTGGATGAGGGTGACACGAATCCAAAAAGGTTGAGAACTACTGCGCTACACAAATAACTTTAATAATATAATCGTGTGTGCGTTTCGGGGAAAATTTACACGTATATAAAAAAACTATATTATCTATAAAATAATTATAATTATATAACTTGATAAAACACCCCATTCGACCGTATTTATGCTTATTGCTTAATATATAAAACTATTTTGTTACATGCTTTTGTCAAATTTTTTTCACAATGAATTATACAAATCAACAAATGACAATAAATTGTAATATTTTCATCATGACAAACATTTTAAAATTAATATTTCTAAAAAATCCTAATTACGCGCCTGCTTGTATATATTTTGTTTTTTTACCGCATCGCACATTCGCACGCACCGTATTCAATTATCATAGAACACGGCGTAATGTATTGCGGTCTTGCGGCGCGGCGATGCGTTTCGGCATGACGGGCGACGCGGTGACGTCGTCGCAACTACGCGTAATACACAGTAGTGTTATCAGTTATCGAATGAACGTTTGCTAGTTACGGTATTGCGGTTCGACGGTAACCGGATGGATTAAACATTTTCATTTTCATATTAGATTTTTTTTTCATTCTAATCATAAATTTCCATTATACGTAATGTTTGATACGGAAAAATTAATTTTAAATGTTAAAAACTACCCTTGTCTTTGGGACGCAAGTTTGAAAGAATACAAGGATAACGACTTGAAAAAGTTAACGTGGTATAAAGTAACCGAACGTGTGTTTGAAGATCAATGGCCCAGATTCACCTCAACCGAAAAACAAGCAAAAGGTATAATATTATCATTATTATTGATCATGAAATAAAATTATATATAATATGATGAATAGACAATAATAAGTAGTAACTGACACAAATGTCAGACACACAATATTGAAAACTTGAAAGGTCAAATGATATTTTGGAGTTTCAACGTTTCATCCACTATACATTTATTTGATTATTAACATTGAACACACAGTTAAGTATTAAGACATATTATATACGCGTTCGTACTCATGGCAAGATACCTAGCGCTGTTTTGTAGCGTAGTGGCGCAATGGTGAAACATCCGTAGTTTACAATAATTATTAATTATAGGTACGGTACCGTTAGTGCAAACCCATGCACGCGATTCGCGATTACATGACGGTAATCTGATATAAATTACGTTTGTAATACATTTTTCAATTGTTTGAATAACTATTCAAATGACCTTAAACGTTCGAAAACAAATGAAGAACTTATATTAGTATATTCGGAGATATTTAGTATAAAAGTCTTTCCAATGCCTAGGGGGACATAACATATTTTTATGCATAGAAAAATAAACAAAATTTTGTATTTTGGTCATAGTAATTAGTAAATATTTAATTTAAAAACCAACTAAAAAATAATTTTTGTTATTTCCACTAATCGATTTGTATACATATATATTAATATAGTTCTCAACGGTGGCAATAATAACGCCCCCCCTCCGCCACCGGGAGTTGATGGAAAGTTTTTCAGGGTGTAGTAAACCAAGGTTTGGGGCTTATTTTATATAGATATTAAAAAAATATATAAATATTTACGATAATTAGTTATTTTAAAATTATAGTTGTATTTTTAGACAAAAATATAAATTTATAATTATCGATTTCGAGTTCTTAGTAATCAACAAGTAAGATCTGTAACTTGTATCTGGAGCCATTTTAAACAGTTTAAACAAATATCAATCGGTTAATTTACTGGATAGATCAATGGTTTTAACAGAGAATAAAATCCAATTGTTTCAAAAGGACTTTTAAAGACCACTGACATAATCATGTGGATTTTTTTAAATTCATTATATAATTAATTTATTGTGAATTTTGGACACAATTTATTTTTTATTATTCAACAATACGTAATATCATTGATTATAGATACTCTATCTATCATCAATGGTAATATGTATCTAGAGCCGGGTACACATCGACAGGGCCGACGCAAGACAAAATTTGAGGGTTGGCAATGAGGAAGTTTGCCGCCCGGCCTCTCTATACTCAATTTTTAAATTTTTATTGACTTATGATAATTAATTTTTCAGACAATACACGTTATGGTATTGCATAATATAATATCAAAATATAAGTTTTTATTTAGAAATTACATAGGTACTTTTAAATTTAATATCATTAAATATTTTTTGTATCCATAATGCAGCCCTAGACCATTGCCTACCCCACCTACCACTTACACCACCCCTGCAAACCGGATCTTTTAGGTGTAATGTAACTGTAATGCTCAGGTGTGTACAGTAACATTCGAAGTACATGCTCGATTCGCGACGCGGTCAATCCACCCGAGCCCTAGTGTCGTTATTAGACGAACATCGAAGAGATTATGTTACATTACGACACGATGCTATAGTGTGAACAGTAAACCAGTTACTCGCAGCGAATCGCCCTGATCGCTCTACCTCTACAAAGTGAATAAGTGATTGAAAACTTGGTTTAAAACATATTATAAGAAGAGAATGTATAGAAATAGCTTGTATTAATGGATGAGAGGAAAGAGATCGAGATCGGTAGAAGTATAGGACAGAATAGAAATAGAACTCTTATTTAAATTTTTAAATCTATATAAGTAAAGTAAGGAAATTAATTTTAGACAAAAGTACCTAAATGAAGTTATGATTTAATTTAATTTAAATATTTTTTTTTTTTTATATATACATTAAAATATATCTTTTTTATATATATTCATTTATGTAGATAAATATGATAATATAATATTCTTATATTTATAAATTATAATTATTGAATTTATTTATACCTTATAAATTTTAATTACTATGTATATAATACATTTATCTTGTATTTAGTTCTAGTGTCTATTGGTTTTTTTTAATTTTTGGTTTAATTGCATAGTTAAAGAAGTAAAAGATAAAAAATGGAGACATGTTCGGGATTCATATAAAAAATATATATCTGGAGAAAGACATGGTAAAAATGGATCTGAGACAGTTAAAAAGAAGACTTGTGCTTATTCTGAATCTTTATCATTTCTAAATGGAACCATTAAAAGAAGAAGGTATGTCTATATAATGTGTTGTTTAATTATATTTTTATAATAAGGTTTTAATTATTATATTCAAATTTTAATATTCATAAGATAAAAATTGTTAAGATTAAGATTTTAAAAATTAATTTAGACACATTAATTAGAAATATAAAGTAAAATTGCAATTTCAATAAGAACTTGCCTAGGTATCTACTTAAAAAATAGTATCACATAATAATAGGCTTTATGAAAAAAAAAGTTAAAGAAATTATTATTTTCCAAAATGTTTAGATTTTAGTTATATTGTTTATCAATTATTAATTTAAAATGTAAATTAAAATTTGATAAAAAAAGTCTTTATTATTTATGAAAATAATTAATTTCTCCAAAATTAAAATTTTAAATAATTATAAAAATAAATTTTAACTAACTATGTATTTAAATAAATTTACCTATAATGTCTCAGTCAATTATAATATAATAAAACTTTATTATATTAGGACAACTTCAGCTGCAGGTAATTTCAAAACCGAAGAAAATAGTACAGACGAAACTGGAACTACAAATGTGCAAGATTACAGTCCTCAAGTTTGCAACAAAAGAGAAAGTTTAGTTAACATATCATCTACTTCTTGTTTCCATCATAAGCCAAATGAAGATACATCAATTCCATTTCAAAATCAACTAACAAATGGTGAAAGTGAATTAGAAGACAAAAACATTGTTATGTCATTTCTTCCTTATCTCAAAAATATTAGTTATGAAGAAAAATTAGATTTCCATTTAAATGGTCTTTTATATTTAAAGAATATTATACAAAAACGAAACTCACTAAACGAACAGACAACATTGTATTAATTATTAACCTATTAAAATATTAAAATCGCATCGCAATTAATTTTATTGCCACATTATTACTTACTCCAAATATGTCTTTAAACCATCATAATTTTCTAACAAATTGTGACAAATAGCTTTTGTTCGAAATTTATCAAGTAAGATATTACTTTACCTACTGAGAATTATAAACTCCATTAAAGTATGTTCTATATAAATTTCCCAAACATAGTTAAATAATTCATTGCCGAATTAATTTTTTTTTTTTCATTAACTTGATTTTATAAATATGTTCTATATATAAGATTATATAACAGTTGTTTTGTATATTTTATTGATGTTAAAAAGGGTAGTGGTTACCAAGATAGTATTATATATAAGTATATTAGTATATTATTATTATATTAGACTTTAGTATTTTAAGGTTCCATAATATGTATAAACATTTATAATAAGATTTTTATAAATTACAAACAAACAGATACATTTATAACAATGTTTTTTTATACTATATATTATATGTAAATTATAGATAACTAAATTACTTGTTATTAATAAAGTTGTTTGCTAATAATTACTTGTAAATTAAATAGTTATAATAGAAATATCTATACCGTAAGTCAATGTTCGGAATAGACCGTAACAGTGTTCTGATTCATTATATTATCCTTACTACCGGTCCTATTCATAATATTAGTCTTTGCTCCTGTTCCGGTTCATAAAATTATGAGTTAATAACTTTTCATTAGTATAATTATTTAATAATTTAATAAAAATAATTTGATTATTACAATTTTCATATTATGTAGAACGTAGAATATTGAATTATTATTACAAGTACCTACTAGGTATACCTAATATTATATTGACAATATATTGTGGAAAGTCCATCTCGGTGCATAATATAGATTATAGGATGTTATAATAGTGATGTAGTAATTGCTTGATTAAAAATATAATTACGGGTTTATATTATCACCGAAAAATCAAAATGTTTAAGACAAGTAGCTCTTTAAAAACACAAATGTTTGAAATTGGAAGAACTTTGTTCACATATTAGTTTGCATCTAGTAAACGAACAATAAATGCTGTCATTTATAATTACTTAGCTCTTTATAACATGGAGTCAGAAAATCTAACACGAGAGTCAAAGGGAAAAAAGTAAATACAAATGATTAAAAATTACGATTTCTAGCATCGAATTTATAATTAATTTAAATGCAATGGCAGATGCTTCAGATGAACTAGCCGATTTATCGAAGTATTTACAAGGAGTAACAGTATTTACAAGTATTTACCTACTCTTATGAGTTACTCTTATGGAAGCTGATAAAGCTATTAGAACTATAATTTGAGTAGGTATTTATTTCAATGGTAGGCAAACCTGGGTCGAAATTGGCAGGAGCATTATTAGAAATTTATACAAATATAAATGTTTAAACATTTTATAGCGCTTAACAAACAAAAATTTAAGTAAATACTAAATAGACATTTTTAATTATGTTTACTTCTTTAAATAGGTACATAAATAGTCTATTTATAAATAACGTTCTTAATTTTGACTTGAAATCGACAGTTTTAATTAATATTTTAGCGTTCCAGATCGTACAATTTTCCATTTTGAAAACTGCAGTAGGTAGGTACTTAATATAGGTAAATTTTGAATAGGTAATGATTTGCATGTTTTTTTTTTAATATCAAAGAACAATTTAAATCGTTTGTTGATATTTAGGGATGTAGGCTATTTGAAAAAAACATTACATTTTTGTTGAAGAAAAAACTTTTATGATGAGGCCGTTTAAAAACTGTTTATTTATGTCATAAACATAATAATTTTCTTGCCTTACTCATCGACACTTATTATCTACTGGTAGGTAGACCCTTTAGAAAAATGACAATACCTACATAGTTATATGCAGTGGCGTATTTTGGAAGGTATCCACGGTGTCTAGACACCCCCAAAACTAAGAAAAAACATTCAACATTTATTGTGATTTTATGTGATTCGTTATAATATTATAATAATAATAATATAATATTATATTATATTATATAAAGTCATAAACTATCTCGTAAATAAAATAAATTTAGTTTTAAATACCTAATGTATAACTATTATATTTTTAATTATTTATAAAACTGCTATTCAAATCGCATGGTGAAATGTAACAAACCAAATAGGTAGTAATAATACTAATGAGTCAAGAGTAATGAACTAATAAAATATTATGACCAATGATGGTAACTAATATTTTTATGTTCTATAATAATAATTAATAATAATATCCTATTACATGAAATTTATATCATGCGGTTCCATGTGCATGACTGTTACCTGTTGTTCTAGCGATAATTGTGTATATTTATAAATTAGTATATTACAATGATGTTTTCTTTTAATATATAAACACCTACGTTGGATTTTGATTTTTTTACACAAATGTTTAATATTACCTGCAATTTTGGGTTTAATGGTTTGAAAATGTTATAAAAGCCTAATCATAAATACTCAATCTATTTACAAAATTATTTGAAAATCGAAAGTTTTTTTTTATAGGTCTTCAAACTTTAACATTTTACATTGATGTTTGATTTTTGTGATTTCAAAAGACTAAAGACACTTTTTCGGGTAGCAATAACTGTTCGATTACTATGACTAAGGTATACTTTCGGTAGCAAATTACATCTAGTTGGTACTTAATTTGGATCATTTTTTGAATTTCTCAAAATATTATCCTAAAGAAAAGAAAAACTACCAAAAAATGATGGAAAAACGGCAAAATTCACTGAAATCGTAATATTGACGAAATTGATTATAGATATTTAATTATAACTAATACAATTTTGAACGTATGTAGGAGCTTGACATTTTTTTGAGTATTCTTATAGGTAGTTTACACACGTGGTAAACTTTTAGAACGAGCTATTAGTAACATAAATTGTATTACATTGAGTTTTGCTCAAAATCGTATTTTTTAAATTTGAATGTAATATCATTGCATTCAAATATTAGTTATAATAAACTACTAATTTCTTCAAGGACCGAAAGGACGAAGGAGAAACTTCCGAAATCGACCTTCCCGCTTTTTTCAATATTTTTTTGAATAAATTTATACTTTATTAGAATGAAAAAAATAATGACATATTATATGCATTATACATGTTTTGAGGTAGGTACGTGAAGTTGATATTGCAAACTTCTCAAACTAGTTTGAATGATTTTAAAAAATTATGATAATTTTGTAGTGCCAACTTTACATATCTCATATTTTGTCATTTTTTCTAATAAAATATAGACCTTGATTTATATTTAGGTTCCCTATACTCTATACTACCAGTGGTTAGATAAATAATATTTTAAAATAAATCGCATGATTTTTTTTATCTTAATTGTTCAGAAATCAATAATGTGCCGACTATATGAACATTAATTACAATGTGATAATTCCAATTGCAATATTTATCTACATACATTTTAATAACTAAATTATGAACTTTTGTATCTAATCCTACTTATTCCCAAGTATAATAATTAAGCAAAAATGGCAATTTTTTCAATTTTAGATTCTATTCATTTGCGCTATCTGGCCGACACCCTTGTGACTTTTAAGTACGGTGGAACTTTTAGTGTATAAAAATAAATATTATACTTTACATTGTTCGGCCTACTTAACCCATTCAGAAACGAACCGGCTGATCCAACGGTCTTCCGCCGATGTTTTTCATTTAACATTTTGCTCGCTTTGATCGATGATTTGAACATTTGTCTGTTTGATTTACTTTTTAACTTGACTGGATGACATCTATGAAAACCACAAATGATATTCACGTTATTCTCGTACATTTTAAATATTTTTTGAATACCATGCTCAGAGACGTATTTAGTAATTTTAAAGAGGGAGGGTTCAGATTTTTTTAGAAGCTTTCATGAAGCCGGTAACCCCCCCCCCCCACATTCATGGTTTGATCAAATAAAAAAGTTAATTGCAAAAAAATGAAAATAAACATAAGCATATGATATATATATATACTCACCCATATCGCCATATTGTGTTAACAAAAGCGAATTCTGCCAGAGATAGAAATATAAATGCGGTGCATACAATAAACCACAAGTCGTTCGATCTAATATAGGACACATTGGGTAGTTTCGAGCCGGTATCGATGCCCAATTGGAAATACGTAAGCATCGTACTCGTACCTGCATAAAGAAAATTCATCTTGCCATTCAAATTTAATGTTAATTTTTATTGTTTTCATTAAACTTAAATTACGTACCGATAACGACACGCGCAGGCGTCGCATCTGGTGCCATCCAAAACGACACCCACGAAATCGCGACCAACAATATTCCAGGTACATAATAATCCATGATATAGAAACCATACTCCCTTGCCAATAGAAACGTTAACGTCAATGATGTATAACGATAAGCTGTAACCAAAACCACATTAACAAAATATAATGCACGTAATCAAATAAAAACAATTTTAAAAAATAGACTATTCTCTAAAATATACTTGGTTTATCTATTCAGTACTGAAAACATCAATACTCGACACTTCGACATTGCTATACTTTTGTCGCAAAACTTTAATGTTAAATATGAATTATATACATTCGCCAAAAGTTATAAACTATTTTTAATTATCCAAAAATATTGCAGATTAAATTCTCCTAAATCTATCTTTGGAATCGTTAACTCTAGGTAACTATAATATATATAATATATATACAATTATTTAAAATGAATGTAAAGTTAAAACTTTGAATCTGTTTTATCGTTTACTTTTATATCTGCGTGTTTTGCATCATACAGCAAATCTCATGAATAAATGTGTAATTACGATACTAGTAAACTGGAGAAAAAGATTAAAAAATTACTGAAATTCAAAAGTACTCTCAATAATTTCATAAGATATTTGTACATATACCTATAACCTGTACCTATAACGTAATTAATATCTAAAATCTAAATACAGATCATATATATAATAATATTATATACGTTCCTAGGTCTAAGTAAACAATATAACTGTTATATAGTTGAACTTACTAGAATTTGGATCCAAGGAAATCGGCTCTATGAATAGCTCGGAGCTTTGAGGTATTATTTTCAATAACTTGTATTCCGTCAAGTAAGGTAACCATGAATTATCGTTCAAAGGCACAATGACCGGTGACTCGACTTCCCATTTCAGCACCAACTGGTTAATATCGTATTTCCCTGAAACATTATTACTATATAAAAAAATCTAGTACAATATAATTTTTCGTGAATACATGGTTCGTGGTAATACGTCATGATTTTGCTTAATATAGGTTTGGTAGCATAAGTATAAAGTTATACACCCACACCAAAAGTTGGGTATATCTATAATATTCAAATATAGTAGTTTTATAAGTATGTATGCTAAAAGTCGCCGTGTTATCATAATCGCAAATAATATGATATGACTGGGACACTTAATTCCCTCAATATAGTTGTGTCAACCCCGAATTTATCGAATTTTATTTTTATTTAAACTTCTATAGTAGCCAATAGGTACTGAAATATCAAATAGTTTTTAAAATTAAAAAATGTGTTTTCTGTAAAATTTTAGACTTATACGTATATTATTTGGGAAACCTAATTTAAATTGCGTATTTATATTTATAACATAAACTACACATTGGTCGAAGTGGGTCAAAGTAAGTTGGAGCTAAGCTATTTAATGGAGCCCTTAATAATACTTTTATACAGTACAAACCAAATGGGGGCTTCCCTTCTCCCTCAAAAACATTTATATTGCTCCTTAGTTTATGAAATACAAATTAAACCTTATAATGAAATACTGATTTTAATATAAAATTGATGAGGGATATATTATTAATAAGTGGAGGGATAGATAGTGTTCCCTAAAAAAAGTAGTAGAATTGCATCCCCCCTCCATTACAATCACTGGGTATATGTATATCATTAAAACGGTGCGTATTTTACACCTTGCGAACTCGCGAAAATTAACAGAAATAAAAATGTAATATAATATAATATAGAGCATATAAATTATTATATTATTTTATTTATTTTAAGTCAGTGGCGGATTTACGGGATGTGGGAAAGTCATGGTCTAGCTCAATATTATATTATCTATTATAATTAATTTTAGATTTTAATAATGTGTTTTCACAATGTATGAAATATAATTTGTATCTTAAATGTATAATTTACCTGGACCCCTGTGGCCCTGTCCCACAATTGTTTAAATCCACCACTTAATATACGAGTATAATAATGTATTACAGCCTTACAGCTTTCCATGGCGAAATGACATTGTTGGTGATCGAATGGAAATCTGCCCAATTTCACCCAGCAGAACACGGACGTTTTCAACCTAAAATGTCAATATCTTTTATTAGAAATAATAAAATAATCAATAAGCACAAGGGCGGCGTTATACTGCGACCAGTTAGCCAGCCAAATTATTATACATATACAGGGTGATTCATAAAACTTAATACACTCATAATTTTCTCCGCAATTTTTAATATTTAAATTTTTTTTTATTATTTTCATTAATTATAACACTACATTTTCTTGAAAAAATATAATTTTTACATTTTAGATTCTGAGCGTAGCGAGGAACGTATTGTTTCTACAAAGATGTTTTTTTTTTTCTGTATGAAAACATTTTTTCTGATAGAAATAATTGTCCAATTATCACAAGTAGGGTATGCTTTCGGTAGCAAATCGTATCATCTTGGTACTTTATACAGCTCATTCTTCGAATTTCTCCTAAGTTTTTCCCAAGGAGAAGAAAAACTACCATAAAATGGCAAAAAATCAGCAAAATTACGATTTCCGTAATTTTATATTTTTTATTTCGTAACAATTAATTGAGTTTTGATCGTAGGGACTCGAACATTTTTTTGAGTACTCACATAAGTAATATTTACTTTTAGTAAAATTTTGGAATGGATTAGTTGATTATTTGGCCTAATATAGATTTATGAACTTTTTTACAAAAAAAATTAATATTACCTACAATTTTTGGTTTGACAGTATGAAATTTTTATAGAAGCCTACTCATATACTATTTAATCTATTTACAAAATATTTTGAAAATCGTGACTGACAATTTTTATCATGAAATGATAACTCTTGAATATTGATCGTAAGGATTTGAAATTTATTTTACATATTTACATATGTAATTTACACTCGTGGTAAATTTTGGAATGTATTATCAGTATAATATATTGAGATTCGCTCAGAATCATATTTTCTAATGCAATATCATTGCATTCAAATCTTAATAATTATATAATAAACCATTAATTTCTTCGAGGACTGAAGGGACGAAAGAGAAATGTCCACAATCGACCTTTCCACTTTTTTTAATTTTCATAATATTATATAAAATTGCATGCTATTATTTTTCTTATGCCAATAAAATGGTAATAACTTAAAAACAAATTATTATTAAATTATTTGTATATACAATTTTCCCCATTAAAAAAAAAAAAAAAAAAAAAAAAAAAAAACGTATTTAATTTTAAGGTTTTAACCCAACAGAGAAAAATTGCTTGAATACCTAACAAAACGTAATATTGTTTGGAAAAATATCTCAACTATACCTAATTGATAACATGACATTTCCATCGGGCAACACAGTGACCATCAGGTCTTCACTGATGTCAACTACTGTTAGCGAATGCCTCTCGTTGGTAATGTATACGTTCGGTATCCATATTCGTTCCAAAATTCCTTTTTGACATATCACTTCCGATGAGTCCACTGTAGCGATATTGTTGAAAGCTAAACGGAAGTCTTTCCATCGGAATTGTAAGAGTATGCGCACTTTGAAGTCCTAAATTCGATAAACGTAGGTACATAAGTATGATAATATAGATATAAGATATCGTATACACACATTATTATAATAATTAATAAGCTTTTATAAATTCAAAATTTGTTTCGTAATGATAGAAAAAATCTAAAATACCATAAATTGAATATATTTTATCCTTATAAGTAATAAATTTTTAATTTATAACGATTATTTGAGTGATAGTTCAACATGCGAATGTGGTATATACCTTACAAACCATGAATGAATAATATTGTACAAATACGTAATTTGTAATAAGCTAGAGCAGATCTAGGGATCATTTAGGGAGGGGCGAATTTTCAAAATTTTAATTTGCTTAAAAGTATTTCTATAAATTAATTTTATCCATAGTTAATAGGTAGGTAAGTAGGTTACTGTGTACTAATAGAATATAGTGTAGCAATACAACGTATTCTAGCATCTTTTTAATAACTACATAACTTACATAAATAAATAAATAATAATTATCCATTTCGATAAAATTAGTAAAATACTTTAAAATATTGATAACCCAAGGGGAGTGGCGATAGAGCGATCACTCTCTAAATTTGCCACTTAACTATCTGCATCTATAAGGTTAAAGGTACCTACTACCATTGATTATAGAATAGACTATTACCCATCTCTGTGTTATTGATTTATCGGTGATTATTGTATGAAAAATAATATGTAACCAACAAGAAAACGCTAAAAATATATAATATAACACGTGTTCATCGTTTAAAAAACCGAAAAAATATATTCTTCTTATTTCTGTCCCTTCTTGTTTCAATTTCTATTTTTGTTTTAGTTGTTATTTCGTTGTTTAGTTGCATCCCCGTAATCATAATCTTAATGATTAATTGTACCGAATCTACGTGTTCTCATTAATAATTATAATGTACATCTCAATATCTCATTTATATGTGTAGATTATAATAGCTTACCGAATTTTGTGGGTACGCGGAAGTTAAATAATACACGTGGATCCTAGTGTACACAACAATTGGACTGTGTGCCTTGAGTTTTTTCGGGGCTACAGTTTTGTCGTATCGACAAGGATCGGACAACCACCTAAGTATTTTCTCCGGTAACAGTTCACCATCGTAGACAGTTTCACACATTTTGTTTGGCCTACACGTAACGCAAACGTATACGAAATATTATTTATTTATAACGTCCCATAAGGAAAATGAGTACACTAAAAACATAACACATCATTAGAAACATAATACATTACACAATATATTATAATATTATATGATATACATACAAACTTTAACGTGTTGATTGTATTTGTATTAGTAAATGACAATAAATGTTAAATATAGTTAAGAACTGACAAGTACCCAAAAAATCAGAATTCATGAAAACTTTTTACAATTAGATAATATTATACTTATAAAATATATACGGTTGATCATAACCGAGAATACATAATTGCTTCTTAAATATTATTTCATGAAAGAAGAAAATTAAAATATTATATTATTATTCTATTCATTGTATTATATAATGTTTATAATTGACAATTGTACATGACTGCATTACAGTTATTGACATTTATAATATCTACCTAATGTCACTTTTGAAAAAAAAAATAAGAATAACGATTTACTTACTTATTTTATTCTTTACAATTAAACCTTTCATTGCCATAACAACTCTGACAATTCTTCCAGTAAATAGTATATATTATATATACCATTTCCTGTATACTATATATTATATATTTGTCTACTTTATTATAATTATAGACACAGTTTTAAGTTTATAAGCGGCAAATTGTATAGATTATAAATATACCATAAATTAGTTATAATTAAATGTTCAACAAGACAAAAACATACTTTTCTATATTTCATTAAGGATGTTAGCAGAATAATAATAAAGTTTATTAATTGGTGAAATATTAGGTATATCTACATAGACACGTAGTACATATTAAATGTATTCATAACATTTCTTGTCAAACATAATATATGCATCGAGATGACGAGACGGTCAAGTATAAAATTAAAATAGTTAAATACCTAATAGATAATATTTAAAGATTACAATTCACGCTGTACACTGTACACAGAATACGTAAAATCAAGTAATAGAAGATAATATTGGTTTATGTTTTAAGAATCCAATCATTGTTTCAGGCTGAAAATGACCACGCCTGCCAGACCAACTGTTAATAAGATAATACTGCCACATTAAAAAAACTACCGCATTTAATGAATAAAATAAAACACAGGAGCCAAAAATTAGTACACGGTTTCACCAACGTCTAACGACTATATTCATTGAGATACAACTTAGTGTAAAATTTGTACGATAATTTAAGCAAAATTTAATTCGTATTGTTTTAATTTTTTACCGAGCACCATGGTGATAATTATTAAAAGTCTAACAAAATTACAATTTTAACAATTATTTGCTATTTAGGTAATATTTATTTTATTAAATGCTCCTATATCCCAAGAGTTATAACGTTTGATAAATGATGATATACCTAAGTTTGTTGGACAAATAGAACATTTATAGAAAATACAATCAGAGGCGCAGGAACTATTTTTCTTGTGGGGGCAAAAATTTAAGGAAAATCATGATATATATAGTATATTAAAATAAAATACAAATACTTATTGATTTTTGTAAAATAAGTTTAACTACTACTTTGTAGATTAAAATAATAGTCTCATTTACCTAATTTAATTTTAAATATAAAATTAAAAATTGTATTTGTTATACAACTTTTCAAAATTCATTTTATTACATATTATATTATATAAATATTAAAAATAATAAAAATGTAATTTAAATATAAACTATAACTCTAAAATGTTTAAGTAATAATAAAGTATTATTTGTATAACTATGATGACAAATTTTCAGGGGGGCAAAAGTATAGTTATATAAAATTTAAATTTAATTAAAAATTATATTTAACGGGAGTTGAATGCCCCCTGCCAGCTATGGCGTCACTGAATACCATCAATGTTTTTTTAATTTAATTTACTTATCTCAATAGGTATTTATACCATAATTAGTTTGATTAATGGATTATGTATGGAGGTATAAACAAATTTTAATAGTTCAATAATTTGAAAATATTCAACTTTTAAGCCTAAATATTATATATTATATATATACATATAATATGTAATATACTAAACAATATAAATATATAATATAATTATAAACCGTTTAATATATTCTGTATAATTTATTAGAATATATATATAGTTGTACAATACTTAAAGATTAAGGTTTAGCGTAAATGAAAAAAAAATAGTATTTATGATATTATAATTATTAATTTATAGGTATCTAATTATAAGTATCTACCGCGAAGTTTCTCAGTTTGAGGGTCGCGAATTCTTAGTGTAGGGGTTAATGTTAATTATTAACTTCTGATTTTGATAGCTAATAATATAATAATTATAATAATTTTTCATACCATGCTAATACCGTATAATTAATTAAATAATTATATATAACTATAACAAAATATAGTATTATAGTATACTGAATAATATAGTTATTAATAAAATTTTAATTATTGCCTATACGTATTTAACAACTAAACTAAACTTATCTAAAAAGACCACTATGATTTAGAGTTGATCACCAAAATTAGCAATTTTTTAAAAATGTGTTTAACCCATAAATAGTTTAGGAACATCTGCTATACATTATAATTGTATGTATTGTTACGGTAAATGAGGTTATATCATTTAATAACGTTATTTACCATAGTTTTTTTTCCATTCGCAATTGCCTATTAATCGACAAAAGACGAGATATTATCGTGTTCTGCAATAGGGTTAGGTAACCTATTACTAGTCATTCATATTAATCAGCTCACAAAATTGACAATATTCATTATATTCGAATATTTTATTTATAAACTTGGTCAACATATAGAATTTAGTTATACAATTAGATATTTTTATGTACTTAATTATAGACAAACATATGTGCTTGTCGTCGTTAAGAAAGCGTACTACTTCTTGTAAAAATAAATAATTATTTTACTTAAGAATACATAATATTATTATGATTATAATATTAATAAAATGTATTGTTTTTAAATTTATTTATTATTATTTTCTAATTTACAAAAAGCAATAGTTATTATTTATCAACGTGTTAGTAAAAAATGTGAAATTAATTTTTTCAGAACAAAAATAATTAAAGTATTGGTTATTATAATAGTATATAGAATGAATCTTTGGTTTTTATAACGATATCTATCTAATTTCTTATAAAAAAAAAAAAATAGGCGAATAAAGACCTCGATTAATAATGTTTAACAGTATTTAACATTATTTACCGTAAAATATATATACGTAATACCTAATCGGTTAATTTTTTTTTAAAGCGCTTAAAAAGATATTGTGTAAATGATTATAAACGAAACAAATTGTAATACGTGTGTGAATTAAAAACGCAAACGATGATAACCTAAAAACGCTTTTTTTATAACTAAATAAACATAATTAATTAAATATTCGTTATTTTATTTTATTTTTTTTTTTGATCATACACGCGAAATCTAGATAGGTACCTACTTACAAAGTGACAACAATAATATATTTATATAAATACACCTATACCTATTGAATTTAATGTCAAAATATCAATATAATCACTATGCATATTGGCGGATACTGATAGATACCGAATAATATTGTATGACATTTTATTTGTTTTTAATTTTAATTAACGGATAAGTGTAGAATATTTATATTTTAAAATGTCAAAAACAAATATCGAAATATATATATATATATATATATATACATATAGGTATATATAAGTACGTGTAAAAAAAAACTTACCTGACAGACTGTTGCAGTTTCAATGATTGCGCTACGATAAACAATAAAACACAAACAAAATAACGCGACTTTATGTAAAACATATTTCGCATTTCCGCCCAAATGCAAACATCATTATACCTTCGCGTATAGATAGGTAATAGCAGGTATAGTATTCGTACCGTTAATGTATACGCACCTACAACTAATTTTAATTTTGAATTTTCTCTCTCTTTCTCTCTCTCTCTCTCTCTCTCTATCGCGGTTCATATACCTAGGTATGTCAGGTGTTCGGACTGATTCACGCGCACATATACTTAAAAGAAAAACAAAATTTCGTACTTTTTTTTTATACGCTCTTAGGTACTGCGCACATTTAACAATACAATAATATTTAATATTATTTTTGTAGTTGGGTAAAATCGTGTATTACGTATACGATATACCAAACTATAATTACTTATTATATATCAATTATTATTAATTTATGAATATTTTACTAGAATGGTTTTTTTTTTTTTTAAAAAAAATACTACAATAGTACAATATACCTAATAATATGTACTTACCTACTGTGGTTTATTGTTGTGTGTAAATATAAAAACATAATGGCATTTTACCAATTTTTTTTTTAAATAAACTAATTTAATGATTTCCATATATAGAGATAAATCTACGTTAAACTTTCGAATAATCATAGAAAATATCTAGTTTTTATCGGGGAAAAAAATAAGTTTTTATGAATGATAATATTATACGTAAACGTAGTATAATAATAATAATAATATTGTTTATTAGGGAATAAAGTTCAATTTATATTTTAAATTATAAGACAGTTATAATATAACTATTTAAAGATAACAGATTAGGATATTACATTATATATTTATAGGTACATATTAATCGATGAACATATAAGTACAAAAATTAGTATAAATATTAAGATAATTTTTCAATTGAAGAATATGGTTAGTCTTTATTGCCAATTAAAAATATAATAATTTAAGTGTATGAGCATTATGGAATCTCTATACATACTTTTCACGAATCCAAGTTCAGTCAATGCTTTATAGTTTATTTCAGGGGCTGCCCTGTTTTTTCTGTATTTTATCGCACCCATATACATAATATGCTAATGCCACCTTCATAATCTACTATGGGCTGATAGACCCACCACTATATTATATTTTAAGGACCCCTAAAAAAAAAAATTAAAGAATTTACCATTTATATTAACATAGGCAATTAGGCATATTGTATTTTTAAACTTCTTTGGGATCTTTGGGAATATAATTAATTTTAGTATACATTAATCATAATACACATCTGTTAAAATATTATTTCGTATTGTAAATGCACCTTAAAACAAACAAATAATTCATTATATCTATTAATTAGTAATATTAATTAATTAATATATATTAGCCATATAACAAATTAGTATAATAATAACAATATATTATTAACTAAAGTGAGATAATGTACCTACATTAAAGATGTATAGCTTTTATTATTATTAAAATTTTTATATAATTTGTACACAAATTCATATGCAGGACTTCTTTTTAGTTATAAGTTGATGCTTACATTATTTGTCACCCAAGGGTGCAGCGAATGTAGCTTTTCAAAATTAAAATACATAAAATATTATTTGAAAAATACATCATGTTAAAACCTTTTAGAAAGTTTTATGTTGATTAAAATTAAAAAAAAGATTTATTAAATCAAATTGGTTCAAATTATGTAATTGAGAAATTAGCTGCTAAAAGTAATAGGTAAGTACATTAAATAAATTATTATCTTAATTTATGTAATTTAATTGTCCAGTACCTACATATTTTGTTTAACCACTATGAAATGTTGAAATCAAATTAACAATCTTCGAGTTTCGCCCACATGTCATACAAAACTGAAAGTTATTTTAGATTCTGATCGAAGCGAGGAATTGGTTTTACAATGCTTTTTTTTTCTTAGTGTCTAAAGACACTGTTTTAGGTAGAAATAAATAAATAATAGTCCGATACAATGAATAGAGTATAAATTCGGTTGAAAATTGCACCTAGTTGGTACTTTATTTAGATCATTTTTTGAATTTTTCCAAAGGTTTTTTCTTGGGCGAAGAAAACTACCAAAATATAACGAAAAACGGAAAAATTCATGGAAATCATAACTTTTACGAAATTGATTTTAGATCATTGATTAGATTCATGATAATTAATGTAATTTTGAATTTAGGGACATGTACTTTTTTTAAGTATTCTCATATGTATTTTACACACGTGGTATATTCTTTTATAAATAAGTACATAATAGGTATACAATATACATACTACAAAGCAACAATCGAAATATTTATACTTTTTAAATGATTGTGTTTTCTACAATAACTTACTGTAGTCTATACTCTATAGGTATATACAGTGGCGGATTTTCAATATATTCTTAGGGGGAGTCCTAAAAAGTATGTTAAAAAGTGAAAGGTCGACTTTAGATATTTCTTCTTCGTCCCTTTGGTCGTCGGAGAAATGAATGGTTTAATATAATTAAGATTTGAATGCAATGTTATTGCATTATAAAATAAGATTCTAAGCGAAACTCAATATAAACTATATAATATATTATACTGATACGCCGTTACAAAAGTTCATATGTGTAAACTATCTATGGGGATACTAAAAAATTCAAGTACTTATGTTCAAAATTGCATTAGTTATCACGAAAAATCTAAAATCAATTTCATCAAAATTACGATTTCCGTGAAATTTGACGTTTTACACTTTTGAGAAATTTAAAATATCAGCTAAATAAAGTACTAACTACATGCAATTTTCTATAGAAAGCATACCCCAGTTGTTGTAAATGGATAGTTATTTCTAAAAAATAGCATATAATATTCAATTTTACTAAATATTCAAATTTTAAAAGCTTATAAAAAAAAAAAAATGCGTTTTGCGATTTTCAAAAATATTTTGTAAATAGATTAAGTAGTGTAAGAGTAGGTTTCTATACAATTTTCAAACCGTTAAACCCAAAATTACATGTAATATTAAACATTTTTTGAAAAAATTTTAAAGCTCTATAATTCGTCAGAAATTTAACCAATCGTTTCCAAAATTTTTTTATTTTTTGAGGAACATCTATGTGAATACTCAAAAAATTTCGAATTCCTACGATCCTAACTAGCAAAAACCTAATTAATTATCAACAGATAAAAAATTTTGAAATAATGGAAACCTCAATTTTGCCCATTTTCGTCATATTTTGGTAATTTTTCTTTTCCTAGGGAAAAATTTTTCCGAAAAATGAGCTTAAAAAGTACCAACTAGATGCGATTTGCTATTGAAAGCATACTTTATTCATGATAATCGGACCATTGTTTCTATCCGAAAAAATATTTTTAGAGACAAAAAAAAAGTCATCATTGTAAAACCAATACATTCCTTATAATCCCTATATATAATTCCTTATATAAGATTCTTGCTTCACTCTGAATCTAAAATAATATAAAGTTGTATATCTATAATAATCGGTAATATTCAAATATAATTATTATTATTATCAGCAATTTAATGTTGCATACGTATATTGGTTTATATATAAAAGCACATACTAATTAAGTAGGTACTTTCCCGTTTGTGTACACAAGAATAGATAGGATAGAGTTAAACATTGTGTTTTAACATATTATTTCAGTATTGGTATGTCATATTATATCGGTGTTTGGGAGGGAGGTCCAGACCACATGATCACCCCGTAAATCCGCCACTGGGTATGTATTATTACAAACCTTTAATAATGTTAGGTAATAGAAATAAGGTACCAACTAGTGGTGTGGCTGTAAAAAATTTTTATAGTAGAAATGGTATTTTTTTATAATTTTTAGCTTACTGAAGCTTCTCTCACAGGAATTGTTAAAAATATTTATAGTGTCACTTCTAAATTTGGATAAAAATCTTGTAAAGAGTACTGATGAACATGTTTTAGATTATCTAATTGTGATGCACTCCCAAATGTTTTCATTAAAAATGGAGCCTGATATTTGAAACTTTCAATTTCAGAATATAACCCAGAAGCATTTAGAAGCATTTTTTATCATAGTAAAATAGTAAAATAAAAATAGAATATTATTTAATAAAATATATACCAATATAGAAGGCTTCTTTTTGTGTTTTTTTTGGCCTCCATCATGTGATGTAAAATATTATTTATTACATAAAAAATTTATTCAAAAGTATTATTGAAATTTGTGCTTCTAGCCCATGCCCTGAGTACTTTATAAATAGGAAATACTTTTACCTTTTAAGTTTATAAATCCATCTCACAAAATAAATCATTTCAGTACATTTTACACTTGTCATATAACAGATCTTAATAAATTAATTAATTATTTGTATTAATATACATCCTGTTTATATTAAGTAGATATAATATTGGCAAATGGCAATATACTATATTACCGATGACAATAATCTTAAAATAAAAAATAAATTATATTTTAACATAGTATTTTCTAAACGTTTCGTTTGAATATATAAAAAAAAAAAAACCATGTACATTTAATTATTATTAAATTAATCAATTTATCGGTTAGGATTTCATTATATTATAAATACTAATTTAGTATCCACTATCCACAAACATACAATTTTTTTAAAGGTTAGGTATATGTTAATTTATGATATATAATTGATCCTTTCTATCGGTAAATAGTTATAAAAATATCACACAACATTTAATTTATACTATGTTTTTAATTCATTTTTTCTCTCTAAATTATATGAATATACAAAATTTTGTCAAGGTTGAACAAGGTAATATAATATTGGAAAAAACATTTAGTTATTCAGAATATTAATAATTAGTTTTTTGTACTAGAGAAGATTAGTATATTTTTATGTAGAATGGATGACCACGAGAACAATGCAATTTAAATACATAAATAACATAAAATTAAAAAAAAAAAATTAATTAACAGTCTCGTTCAGTCTTAGGTAAATGTTATACACGTCTAAAATGTTATAAAGATAAAAATAAAAAATAAATGATTACAACCACAAGTTGCATAGGAGCAGCGGTATAAAAGTACAAAATGCGTTAACATTGTGCTTCATTCATTTTGGTTTACATTTCATTATATAATATTTTTTTTTTAGTGAGCTTCGATGAGGTTAACATTGGAAATAATACTTAAAATAAACCAATATTAATTGACAACAAATTTAAATATTCAAATTATAATGGCCATTATGATTAAAACCAATGGTTTTTTACATTTAAATTAACAGGAGAAATAAATTATACAAAAACAATAAATATAAATCCAATTATTATCAATTTCAGTAGTAAAATTGGAATACCTAATAATATAATTATTTATTCACATTTCTTAAATGCCAATATTTTCAATTTCACGTTCATGAATATTTTTCATCACAATATTATTTAGGAAAATAGTGCATGTTGAATGTTAATTGATTTTTAAATATGTATAGAAATTTGTATTAGTTTAAAGTGTTATTATTTCAAGTGGAACAAGGGGTTAGTAATTTTGTTTTAAAACTATGATGTGTATAGTTTTAGATAAAACAGTAAATGCCTATTAATAACACATTTTTATACTCTAAAATTGAAAAAAAAAATGTATAGGTATAATAATTTATAAAATATAACAAAATGTGTGAAATTTATGAACAGGTTCCTATAATTTGGAATAGAAAAAAAATCATTCGCTTTTGGAACATTTTTTAGTAATAAAAAAAAATTATTAAGCTATAAATGTTACTTTAAGATTGAAACTAAAACAATGTTGACATGTGAATATTACAAATATTTTACAATGCTAAATGTTTGTTACTAATTATTTATTTACAAAAACATATTATTATTATCTATAACAAAATTTTTTTACATTATAATATGAAAAAAGGAAGAATTATAATAGTTTCTTAATTTCTTAAACCGAGGAACTAGTAAAAAAAAAAATCTGATTGGGAATTTATGGACGACCCCTGCTGAGCACATTAAATACGACATTTTATTTTGTGAGCCAATTGTAAAATTGAAATCGAGCCAGTTATCATTGACTAGACTATGATTTAGGTTGGACTATTAAGCATTTGGCAATTTGGTGACTAGACTAAATAATAGTTATATCATTCCAGTAGAAATTAATAGATTAATAAAAATTCTAGAAATGATAAATAAATAATGGATTGAAATAAATTGTCATAAATTAAATTATCATACTGAAATCTAAAGACATTTACATGGAGAATATGTGAAAAAAACATAGTGTAAATAAAATAATAAATATTTTGTGAAGTTTACACAAAATCATAATAATAAAATTAAACAATTCAATAAATATTTAAAGTTATCAAAATAGATAAAAATTAACAAAGTTAATGACTTAAAAATAATTTGATAATAAACAAATTGATAATGGATACTTAAAGTCCATTCTTCCCCAATTTTTTCTCAATATTCTGTACTCGAATTCAAAATTATAATATATTAACACATTAAGGCCTCATCAAAATAATTGATATTTGCAGCCATTACAACTCTGTAATCTGATAAGAAGTGTCAGGTACAGGTGCAGGTCTAGCAAATGTTGATAGTGAATTGCCGCTAATAGTTGATATTTGTGTTTGTTCAGCAGAGGTCGGTTCATCTCAGTAGAAATCCGAAGATTCTAATGTTTTGCATTTACGGCTTAAGGTAGAATATTGACGATCATTAGACTGATTAGGTTTACGGTTATACCCTAATGTATTAGAATAGGTAGGTACACCACGGAATGACGGTGGAGGATGTGGCGGACCACGTGCACCAGGATGTTCAAGTGTGCGGAATTTACGATTTAAGGTAGCATATTGTGGTCCAACTTTTGATGGACCACCCTCGTGCATGTAACTACCATTACGGCCATTCAATGTTGCTATACCGCTACCCATCCCATACTCGTCTCGTGGTCTAAAAATACAAAAAGACAAATCAATTAGTATATTAGTTGAAAAAAATGAAAATATCCTAGGCATTGAAAAAATTCTATAACCTCAACAATAAAATAGCAAAGCTATTGACATTTATTTCACATGCCTCAATTAATTTACATTAAACTAATAAAATGTTCTTATTAGTATATAGTTTTATCTATAGTTAAAAAAAAACCCTATTTTTACATAGCATTAACAAAATTAAATATTAATTTGTAATAATCTTGGATTATATTATACTGTTTTGGTATGTATGACATAGATAAGCATGCAAAGTTAGCATTCCACAGTCCATCAACAATGTTAAACACACAATTTTTTACCAAGGATCTATCCATTGTATATGATCTAAAGTCATGGTATTATATTATGTATTTGTATTTATTAATTATATATACTGGTATATCCGAAAATTGTATTTTGTCTAAATTCCATGGGTTCAATTGTTTATTTTTTTCACTATAGGCATTTGAATTATTTTATTATCTTTCACTATAATTATAAGTTAATAAATAACATTAAATATAAAATTATTACATTTAAAGGATCACTATTGTAGTGTCACAGTAAGTCAGTAATTAACTACCGATTTAATAAATTAATTTCTAACAATTTTGGTTATATTGTTAAATGGATAATTTATCGATAAAAATGAATTATTCTGGACATTAATTTAATAAACATAAATTACTCCCAGTAAGTAATTATAAATATAATAATATTAGAATCCATGCACATAACTCGGACTTAATTAGTCATGAATAAAGTGCAAATACAATTCAGATGTCAATCAATATTTATTTTTTCTGGACGTTATTCGAATGCCATATATGTAACATGTAGTACCAGATCTATTGACTAATTGCAATATCTAAGCAAAAAGTTTAAACATTTTAATGCGGTTATTTCTAAATTATTAGGCAACAAGCTTATATTATATTTATAATTTTTTTTTTTAAAAGACATCTCATGAAAATAAAAAAAATTATTTATTTTTAAGTTATATGAAATCGAGGATAGCCATTTTAAAGAATAAATTTGTATGATAATTTTGATGTGTCAACCTCCTAATTTAATTAAGATGTCAATTTTTTAATTTATTGGATAAATAATATTTCTGATGTCATTATTTGTAATAATTTTTTACTTTAATGTAATAGTAAGCAAAATATTAATGTAATAGTATGCAAAATTATTGCTCATCATAATATTGATAATATGAATTTTACATAATTTAAATAATTACAAAAAGTAACATCAGAAATATGATTTCTTAAATAAGTGAAAAAAATTATCTTTAAATTAATTATCTTCAAATTTCACATAACTTGAAAAAGTTAATTTATTATTTTTTTTTTTACTAGATAAATTTAAAGTTAAGAAAATAATAGAGTTTAGTAATAGAGAGTAATAAAGAGGTCCATTCCTAGAATAATTTTTAAAAAGCTGCACGAAGGATCTTTTCACAGAGATATTACAATTAGTAAATAGATCTGAGACACCATGTATATATATATATTATAAATAGGTTAATTTTTTTTAAAATTATAGAATTTTTACATATGTTTAGTAGTTTTACTACTTGTCTACTTTACATAAAATATTTCATAGCTGAATTATAATGATGTTCATTTAAAGTATATACCAATCTGTGTATAACTCGCCCAATTAATTTTGTTATTCCTAGATGTCTCACGGCTAAATAAATCAGGGATTTTTAGACCAGATGTAAGAGTCACCAGGTATTAAGATGAATTGAACAAGTCATAAACAAATATTTTTTTTTTCATATAAAGCAAAGCCACCCCAGACAATAAAATATAAACGATGAACTTTTATCTCAACATATCACCGAGAAACCAAAATATTAACTACTAAATAGATACCATGCAACTAAATGTGATTAAAAGAAAATGTAACTAAAGCCATTCATAATGGTTAAATATAACTGAAAGCATCAACATTAGAAAATATACAATCATGCAGACACAGCAAAAAATACTTAGTAATCAAAATTATTAATATGCATTGTGTTGTTACTTTGTTTTTGTTTTTATAAAGACAAAGAAAATATTATCATAATTTCATTAATCACTGAAAATTATTAAATCAATAATAAATATTATTTAAAGAAAATAATTCAATTAATGAAGCTGAAAACAGAATTATATTGCAATAAAATGTTGCTAAAAAATTATTGAAGATATTATTAAATAATAATTACTTATGAACATTTAAATGCACATGTTTATTTTAAATGAGAAAAAGTGTTTACTAAAAATTATTCAAATATATTATTATATATTTGATTATTGATGTATTATTGTAGGTACTGTTTTTCATACTTTGAAAACAGAAAAAAACTAATAAGAAAATAATAAGATACCAAAATTATCAAACAAAAACACAGACAGTCATGCTGGGCGGTTTCGAGCGTGCTGAGCAGGCGTCGGATGCGAAATAAACAATGGGTAGTAGTACGACCCTTGGTTTCGTGTAAGTGTAGACATCTGATGCCCGTGTGACTGTGAACTGCTTGCTGTAGAACCTGGCCGACCTAAGAAAGGATCTCTTTCTTCTGCTTTTGCATAGTCTTGCCTAAAATAAAATAATACAATTAACATAACTAATAATATAAAAATCATATATCTATACTTTAAAAATTAATATACATACTTCTTTCTAATGTAAATCCATGTATGAGAATCTAACCATACCAGAATAGTAAAGAATATACCAGATACAACACTAGCTACTAACATTAATGCCAGACCAAATCTAAAAAAAAAAAATCATATAATCCAAATTTTAAATTGTTTTTGTATATATTTATTACTTACAGAGCTAGATCACAAGTAGCATGTAAAGCTCGATTGTATTGTACATGTATTTGTCGACATTCAAGTGAAGCAGGTAAAGCATAAACCATTCTAGCAGCGTTTTCTATGTCCATTCTCAATCTTTGTAATAACAATGGCATGTCTTCTTTAGTAGTTGTTGGTGGATATAAAGATTTTGCAAGACGTGTTAAAATATCAAGCTGATTATTAGTAGACTCTACAGAAGTTGATGCTTGGCGTATAACCATTCCAAATGGATTAGTCCTTGTGCTGCCAGTTGGATTATTACTGCCTTCACACGTTGTATAAAAAGATAATGTATCTGGTTGCAAAGAAGATGGAGTCCAGTCATGTTCCATCCATTCATTCGGTTTTATACAAAAATCACCTAATGCCTAAGATAGAATAATAACAAACAATTGAAATATAGAACAATAATTATAAACCGATTTCCAAAATTCTTACAACTGCAGCAGTTAAATAAATAGATGCAGTAAGCCAGGATATTATGACAGCAAATAGTCCAAAAACAGAGAACCTGTAATAAATATAATAACTATTATAACATTTATTTAATATATTAAATTAAATAAATAATATTTTTACATAATTAAAGCACATCGTGAATGTCTGGCTACCCCAAATAAGAGTATGACACAGAATACCAATAGAATACTAAGGACTCCCATCGTCAATGGCCATCTACAAAATTAAAATATTTGATTAACAGTTTATTTGTTTCATTAATTAGGTCGTTTTTATACCTTAAGGTTTCCATTAAATATACATCATTAATAAATGGAGTTAGATTAATTCCACGCAGAGAATTACTAATACCACGAATATTTGTCAAAGTTGAAGCTGCATTGGTAACTAAAGTGTTAAGAGCTGTAACAATTTGTCCTCGAGCGGTCAAATTAGAAACTGGTAAATCAATAATATCTCCAATATTTGTTAGTTTATTATGAATATTCACTTGTAGCAATATTTCAATATCTGATGTCTAGAAAATGTTTTTAAATACAAATAAATTAAATTAATAAATTATTATCCGAACTCTGATTTAAAATATATACACACCTGATTTTTGACACTGATTATTAATTCATCCAAAGCTCTAGCTGATGTCAAAAATTGAACAACTCCATTATGTAAATCATCATTACCATATAAACTAACTCCAACAGTACCACTACATACAATAATAAAATATGATTATGTATAATGTATTGGAAATTAAATTAAAACTATTATTACCACGATAAAACAGTAAATATTGCTAAAGTCCATTTGAGCACAACAATACTATGCCTTGGTCGAGGTTTTCGATCACAGCATCTTGTCATAAGATAAATTAACAATAAAAACATTGTAATTATTAACCAAACTGAAGGAATTGAACCCAGAATACCAAGTGACTGAAATATAAAATGAATTATAAGTATTATATTTAAATACATAATTAATATAGCTAATTAATAATAGCTAAAATTCTAACTTCCAAATAAAGTTCACTCCGTGGTGCAAATTCAGAGTTAACATGGTGACCGCTAACATTCAAATGTGGGAACGAATGGAATAAATGTGCCAGAGTTGATGTTTTATAGGTAACAACATTCTCTTGTAGCATTCTAGCCATTTTTCTTCTTCAATTGTTGTTATTTACAAAAGTGTCAATATTATATTTTTATCTTCATATTTGATCTGTGAAATATAAATTAACATATTATAATTGTACAAATTGTTATGCATTTATAAATATATTAAACTTTATATAACTATACTATTATTAAATTTATACAATAAAAAAAAGTTTTTATTTTGTATGTATATCATATTAGTGGGGCTCACGTGGGTTATTAAGTACTGCAACTGCACTAGTACCTATCAAGGGGTTCAATATATTTACAATACTGTTTAATATATAATTTTGATTGTGGTAAACAGGGGCGGATTTAGCCCATGGTAACGGGGGAGGGGGGACTATAATTTTTTGTGTAGAACGTATATCATATAGGTATTTATATAGATTCAGCAAAATGTTCATATGAGAAATTCAATTTTCTTTCTGGTGGTTACCCCCATGATGGTAGATAAAATTTATATATTTTTTAGGTATTATTATTGACTGTATCATAATATCATACCTATACATAATATATAAAATTCACATATATAATATATAATACTATAGTTATTGTAGGTTGAAATATGTTAAATGCTATAGGAAACCTCTGTGCAGAATAGAATACAAATTAGCTCATTGCAACTATATACCATCATTACTATCCATAATATTTATAAGCAATGTAACATAATTAAAAGGAATCCAGTACCCTTTTTATTATATTACTATTGCGCAAATAATACTAACACACTTAGTATTCTTATAAATATAACTATAATGTTAATGTATAACCCAAAATTGAAGCTAATAATTAAATTAGCAATTATTGATATAATATACTTATTCTTATATTTGCGTTTTTATTTAATATACACAACAAACACTGACACTGTCGAAACACTATATACTATGTTTACTTTATCAAATAAATATCATAATTTTCCAAATGATTTATACATATCATTAATCATATTATATTTGGCATAATAGATTAAATTACCCATAATGTCTTGTCAAAATATAAACAAATTAAGTTGCCATAAACAATATAGGTACCAAAAGGCAGTTATTTATACTCAATGAATAAACTGTGGTTTTCTTTCTAAATAGGTAATAATTTATATTAGGTAATATATTATCTCAATTAAAATTGGCAAGTTAACACTAACATTTTTTTTTTTTATAAAATATTAAAAATAACATATTTGATCATTTTACACATTTCAAATGTAACATTGGCATAACTTTTATTAGTTTAATATTTATTTTAATTATAAACTACCTATCTTAAAAATTTGTATTAATTAAGTAGGTATCTACCTACATATTCAATTATATACTTACTTAATAATAAAAATAGAGAAACTATTAAATTTTTCTGAACAATATTAAGGTGTCTACAATAGATTTAAAGAAATATATAATATAGATATATATATATTCTACTATAGTGATTCAAGGTATAATTATGATTTTCAGTAGAAACAAAGTATAACATAATAATAATCAATTAGATTACTTTATCATATTGGTAAATACTTTTTTCTTATAAGTACCTACTTAATAAATAACAAATTCATACCTTACTTATCTAAATTTTATATCTAGTATTAACAGCATAATAACAATTTAATTAAAAATATTAAAATAATTACAAATGGGGGAAGAAATTTTAATAATTAAGATATTTAACTTTATTTGAAAATGGAAATAAGTCATAAAAATAAAGCTATAAAATAAAATAAGAAAATATCACAAGGAGTAAATTATAATATTGCTTAAAATATTTTATAATCACAAATTAAACTGCTTATTAAAAACTATAAATAAAGTAATAAAGATGTATAACTACTAATATTTTAATATAAATTAAGAAGGTACTTATCATATACCTACTTGTAATAACAATCAAGGTAATCAAGAAAGATAGTAGCTATACTGATTATTTTCAATACTAATATAGTAGTTTTTAGTTATAATATATAACCCAATTACTTTCACATTATGACGTTATAAAGGTCATAATAATCACTATTAAGTTATAATAAATTATAAAAGTTATCTACAATATAAGAATGTGTTTTAATTTAATACATTTGAAGTTTCAAATTGACAACTGATACTTGTTTTAAGGGGGTTGGGAATACATCAGGAGTGGCCAAAGTGTTTTTCACCGCAATTTAGTAAATTATAGTAAATATACTTCACCTTCAAGGATCGACTTCCATAAAACTTTTTTTATTATCATTAAGTATCTTAAATTACTAAGAAACTTATTAAAATAAAAATTATTTGTATAAAGTATTTATTAACATTCATAAAATTGTACAAATTAATTCCTAAAGTATAATTAACATATTATTTTGTTGATCTGGGCATTGTTGAAGTATGATATTACATTTTGCTAACCAATTTCATATGCGTAGCCTAAAAATAAATTCTAACACGATTGATTTTGAAATCGTTTGTGATCGACCATTTGGCCGCCCCTAGAATACATGGTACCCACACATTAATTATTCATTATAAAAATAGTAAAAATACAAATACTAACAAGTAAGTATAGGTAGTATATATTAAGTATAATTATATACTTAGATATTGTAAATATTGCATCACTAAGATTAACCAAACAGTGAAATCATCTCCAGTCTCCAGAGACATAACAGTTTTTGTTGCGGTCATCAGATAGTGGCCCAGTAGGTATATAAATTTGTTTTCTAAATAATTGATTTCAACACGAAGGAAGGAAATAATGAGAAATCAGTTCCCTCTGGGTTGTCACTTAAAAGAAAAAAGTATCGTATAAAATGAAATACAAGAAATAACATTTTTGTTTAAAATTATACCTACTGTAAGTATACCTTCATTTACTATTAAGATTATATTGTAGAAACCTATTAGTTTGATTATTCAAAAGACATAATATAAAAATAAATTACAAATCAAGATACAATAATTAAATAAGTTTTGATAAAATTTCCATTAGAAAAAAATGGGGGAAAATATCATTAACATGTAAAT
This sequence comes from Eriosoma lanigerum, assembly GCA_013282895.1. NCBI lineage: Eukaryota > Metazoa > Arthropoda > Insecta > Hemiptera > Aphididae > Eriosoma > Eriosoma lanigerum. The sequence continues at coordinate 15,712,087 of CM023357.1, forward strand.
TACAATAGCCAATAAGTAAAATAAATACGAAAAATTTGATAAAATAATATCATACAAATAACACCTAGGTATTAAGTTTCATCAAATCAAACCGAATACAAGCACTATTTTCAGGTTAGTAACAACTACCTACAGACTATAGTAGTTAAAATAATGGTCTAATGTTTTTCTATGATAAATGTTCAAGCGTTCAAGTTTTATATTCTAGACTAGACTAAACTAATTTAAGTATGTACTTGAAGTTGAAATATAGATATTTGGAAACTATCTATAATGAATTAATTAAGTATAATATCATAATTATATTAGGCAGTAGGAAATATGAATAAAATGATAAATATTAAAAGGAAATAATTTATACAAATTTACCCAGTTTATTCAAATATGTATAAAAGCATGGTAAGTTTTAAAATAAGAATAATGTTAAACAATTACAAAATTACTCTCTGAATTACTTACTTTTATATAACTACTAAAATGTAAAAAAATAAATAATTTTGAGCATACCTATCATACATACGTATAGAGGTATACAAAATTGGGGTTACCATAAGTGAATATTTCTATCATATAATATATTTTATATTATATTGGGATACATGTTTCACACAAATAGTGCAAGATTCAAAAATGTGACCAAAGTATTATGTACTTAAATAAAGATTTAAGTGTAATAAAATTTGGTCACAATATTATAATAATTGATATTCAAGCTCAACAACTGTTTACACTATCTATAATTGTTTACAAGGTTGTGCATATTTTAGAAAATTATGTATTTCTGTAATAAATCATTTTTTAATGAGTTTTAAATTAAAAAGTACCTACTACTCATTAATGAATGTTTCTATCAAATATTAGTCAAGTGAAATATAATTATTTTAATTAAAACTAAGTAGGCAATTAAAGATCAGTGGTTTTATCTTAAAATTGTACATATTTGTCATACCTACTTATATGACAAATTATGACTGATAATTTAAATAGTAAATTATATTTTATTTCACTATTTTCATAGGTAATAGGTACCAAACAAATTAAATTAAATTACATAGATGGATTTAAAAATTGATACAAATATTGACATATTACCCACTTATAAGTTCATAATATATTATTTAAATAAATTGTATTTGTAGCACATCTAATAAAATTATAAATTAAGTTTCAAGAAAAAAAAAAAATGAATAACTTTCATTATTCAACGATAATAATAAATCAATTTGATAATTAATTGGAAATAATTATAAATATAAATACAGATATGCCAATAACATAAACAATTTACTTCAGATTATCAAAGACATAGGTCTAACATATAGGAATATAACGCTGAAGAGAGAAATTATACAATTAGTGTATTGACAGATGTAAAATATTTAAATAATCGATTGTGTAAAACTTAATGTAAACAATATGAGACAAGCAATATATTACTATGAATATGCCAATGCCGGATCTTAATCATTTAGAGCCTTAGTGCAAAGGTAATTATGGTTTATACATAAACAATAAGTCGATAAAAATATATTATGTGGGGGGTTCTTTTATTGTGACAAAAGGACGGAAGCCCCGATGCACTGTACCGTCGATTTATCCGGTACTGCATTTCGCCCATATATCTACCCGATAAGTTTCAAAATACCAATCAGTCGATTTTTTAGCCTTAATAATAAATAATACATACCTACTCCGTGTAGGTACCTATATATTTTTTGTAAGAGAATTTTTTTTAGTGTTGTGTAATAACGGGCGAAGGGTAGAGTGCCCAAGCGAGACTATTCACGAGCGATGAGTCACAGGACGTATAGGTGTTGTTACGAGGGATGGGTCGTAGAGTCAACAACAGAACTTACCCATCGCAAGATATCCCCAACTTGGGGTTCCAGTGACGAAGGCGTGTACGGCGGCGACGACGACGAAGTAATCTTAACCGGATAGAATCTACCGAGACAATAACAATTTTACCGTCGTGATCGTCATTAGAGCGCGGCGCGTGTCGTTTCTTCGCCGTCGTCGGTGGTGGTGGTGGTGGTGGTAGTGGTGGCTGTATCCGTGCGATATCACGCGAAATACCCGGCGACGGTGACTTTCCGGTTGCACACTGCGGCGGCGAGTTTATCGATCGGAAACAAAACGCGCGACAGCGTTAGACCGCAGAGAAAGATTGTCCCGGCGGCGGATTTATTAAACCGCGACACACGCGGAAGAGTTAATGAGAAAAAAAAACGTAAATAAAAAACAAAACAAACGAAAATAACAACAATAATAACGAAGACGAGTGGAACGGCCCGAATCTGTGCGCAATCGGTCGGCGACGGGCCACGGTATAACGACGCGCTACGAGCGGACGTTGTCGGAAATGTCAATCGTCGCGGCGGCAGCGGCGTGTGACGCCATTTTAGAAAATCATTACGGGCTCGGGGGCGCTGTTCTGAGCTGCTGGCTAATGCTCGGTGCTGCTAGTCGGTGGTGCTTGCTCGCTGGTGCTGCCGTCTGTCGTGATCCGTGCGAATATTTCGTTATTATATCGCGGGGTCTACGCCCATGCCGGTCGTCGTGTGCGCAAGCGCCCCATCCGCGGGCACCTCGGTTTTCAAAATACGTTTTTTTGCCTCCGGTATATGCACATGTCCGCAGTCGCCCATATTTGCTAAATACGTTTATTTTACCTATTTCCGTCTTATATACCGACGTCATAACTCATTACGCCAAACACTGACTCTCATCAGAAACTACCGGTTTTCCGTTTAAATTTCACGATAATTGATAGCCCCCCACCCTTAAATTCCCATGTGCTAGTCTGTTTGGTTACAGGGAACGGACCCTCTTTACATGTTATTAATATTTAATATTGAGATTGTCATCGTCCGCTATACAGGAAGTGTTTAATATTGTTAATAATATTACATGCTCGTGTATCATAATATATAACCTAAGCTCATACCATTCTAGAATGTACCTATATTATTATTATACAGAAGAATATTATAAAATATTAAATACGCACGCAAACCAAAATATTATTATTTTAGGGATTTAGATACATAGTATATGTACCTGTTATTAGTATTTTCTTTAGACGAATATGTTAATTAGCTCGGTATTTATAAAAAACTGTCACAAACAAAGATAAACTCAATCCAAAACTCGATACCATCTTGAGTACCTATTATAATATAGGTTTACAATTCTATATATTTCACTGATTAGCATTATTTTTAAAAAATAAGTAAAGTATGTACCTACCTATAAGTGGCGTATTTAAGATTTTGTTAAAGGGGGGGGGGATATACGATGGTAATATTTCATTGACAAGGTGAGTACCCCCTCCTTATTACGATGGTGAGAGACATAGAGACGATCCTAATCGTTAAAGGGTTGTAATTTCCATACTTATATTTTATTTTATTTTTTATTTTTATAGGTAAATAAATAAATAAAATACATTATTTGATATTAGTTTTCAAAAACTATCACAGGAAAAAAATGTCAAGGAAGAGGATCTATCTCCCAAATACGCCCCGTAAATACGTTGCTGCTACCTATTCATTAATCAACTTTTTAACACAAACTCTAGAAACTTTAACTTTTAAATTAGGACCATTTATATAATGTACTTACTTATATTGTATATGTATAAACTATATCATATTGTTATGTAAATAAATATTATTATAATAATAGGTAGGTACATGTACATTATCTGAGTGTCTGACCACAATTCAGATTAGTGATGGGCGATCTGAATTGATCTTTTAAAAGATCAATTCATTTTTGTGAAGATCGAATCGAATCGTTGATCGAATTGTTTTTATATTTTTTAGATTTACATTTATTCGATTTCTGAACAAGTTTTTGTTTATAATGATAAATTTAACTAAATATTTGTTTATTACTAATTATATTTTTCTATTTGGACTGATTTATAACTATATTAATTATTTTGTAAAACTTTATATTATATAAAAGTATTTGTATATTTTTATGAATTAATTATTTATTGTAATAATTTTTATTTATCTTTTATTGTTTCTTTTTAATGTTCATATACAATTATATTTTATTATAAAGGACCTAGGTCCGTCAAGTTGATAATAAAATAATATAAAAAAATACAATAACCTAAGAACTTCAATTGTATGTACTTTTATTTACCAAAAACACTTTAAAAAATTAAGGCGTATCATCCTCCCCTGTGACCAATTAGACACTGTCCATTGAAGTGGTGAGTTCCGTTGTGATAGATGTAGGCTTATGACCTCGGGCATGACAAGGGAGAACTAGAATATCATGCGGCATCGTGATTAAAAAATTTCCGATTTTTTCAGATCGATCTTTTGTGAACGATTCATTAAGAGATTGATTTTTTTTCCCCCGATCTAGATCGATTCACTTTCGAGAATCGCCCATCACTAATTCAGATGGTTCTAAGCAGTGGTGACGCGAAAGGGAGTTCCCATGTGAATCTTCTACATTCAATAAGTCAACATAATTATCTCTGTCGAAAATAATTGTCGATATAAATGATAACATATTATAATAATGTACGAATATACTTAATAATGATACTTGATTAATTATTATTATGAAATATAAATTATAATAATTAAATAATTATGTCCAATATTATTAATAGTGACCAATTTCAATAACAAATAACAATAATATTTATAATTTTATAGTAATAAATAACTTTAATGTAACAAATATAGCACAAAGCGCAATAGGACCTATATAGTATTTTAATATGTATATGAACAAAAAGACCATTATAATATTATTATAATAATGAAATAAAAATAAAAAATAGGAAAGTTATTTAACATTAGCTAGAAAATACCATCACTTGGTTAGTTTGTTAGGTTTCGCGGCTTTCACTATATCCACCAAAAATAGTAGGTAGGTACTATATGGTTTTGAATTTTTGATAGTAAATTAAATTAATGTAGGTACCTAAAAATAATTTATTACGAAATATGAAATTTTGGTAGATAGATTACCTATTTTGACCACCTTATCGATGTAGCTTGTAATAATTAGACATCACCTATCTATACCTTAGGTATATTATAAATATTCAATAGGTTAAAGTTGGACTATTTCATTTCTAATTAATGATTATCAACGCCCAGTGGCAGTGCGATACGGTGTTTCATGAGAACGTGGCCTCATGACCAATTGGGTGGTGGTATCCTTTGGCTACATATTTACTACATATTTATTACATATTTACTACTTTTACTACCCATTTACTATATAGGTGGTGGTAGTTGTAGTAAAATATTTATAGTTGCCTCATGGTTGAAAATTGTTCGCGCCGCCACTGTCAACACCGGTACCTTATCAGTTATGAATTTATGATGTGCACTACGCGTAATTTACAATATAGTATTTAAATATTTGAAAACTATCATAATAGTATAACAATTTGTATTTGTATTAAAAACCTAGTTAGTACTTTATTTTGCTTATTTTTTGAAATTATAAAAAGTTTTTCCTTGGGAGAATGGGAGAAGAAAAATTACTAAATGAGCTAAATAAAGTACCAACTAGATGAAATTTGACATAGAAAGGGTACCTTATTTGTAGTAATCAGACCATTATTTCTACTCGAAAAATGGTTTTCATATATTAGAAAAAGCCTATAAAAATTGACAATTTTCCGCTTCTTAAGGAAAAACTTTTGGGAAATTCTAAAAATGAGCTTTATAAAGTACCCAGTAGACAACATTTGCAAGCGAAGCATGTGCTATACGTGATAATCGAACCATTATTTCTACCCGAAAAAATGTTTTCATACATAAAAAAAAAAATCTTTGTAGAAACAATACATTCCTCGCTCCGCTCAGAATCTAAAAATGGCGAGAAATCAGCAAAATTACGGTTTCCGTTATTTTGACTTTTTATATTTCGTGATAACTAATTGAGTTTAATCGTAGGGACTAGAAATTTTTTGAGTTTTCACATATAGGTGTTCTACATGAGAAAACATTTTGGAATTGATTGGTTGATTTTTTTGACTAAATATAGAGCTTTGAAATTATTTCCAAAAATATTACCTGCAATATTGGATTTACAGTTTAAAAATTGTATAATAGCATAATTATATACTACTTAACCTATTTAAAAAATATCTTGAAAATCCAGTTTTATAGGTTTTCAAACTTTAACATTTTACATTGATATTTGATTTTTGTGTTTTTAATAGTCTGAAGGCACTTTGAGTAGAGTGTAGACATAACTGTCCAATTACCACAACTAGGGTATGCTTTCGATAAAAAATTGCATCTAGTTCACTATTTGATACTTAATTTAGTTCCTTTTTTTGTATTTCTCGAATATTTATCTTTACAAAAAGAAAAACTACCTAAAAAAGACGAAAAAATGGCAAAATTCACGAAAATCGTAATTTTGACGAAATTGATTTTAGATATTTCATTATAACTAATGCACTTTTTAACGTAAGTATTATTTGAAATTTTTTTGAGTATTCTCATAGATAGTTTACATATGTGGTAAACTTTTAGAACGGCTTATCAGTATAATATATTGTAATTGTATTATATTGTGTTTCCCTCAGAATCGTATTTTCGAATGTAATATCATTTTACAATCCAAGGACCGAAGGTATGAAGGAGGAACGTCCTAAATCGACCTTTCCGCTTTTTTAATTTAGTAATAATTGAATTTAATTGACTATAAAATGTAGCTTGCAATCTGCACTCTGTAGAATTAGGTCATACAATAAATTAAAAAATTTAAAAGTGCTAATTTATAGTGTTATACGTTATATTTTATAAATAATGAAATAATTTTAGATATGTTTACAATGTTCATATTATATTTATTTTATGTTTTATCTAACTAAATAACAATAATTAATAAATTATGTTTAGGTATCTACTTAGCATAATAATTTATTGTAGTTTGTAGCTATATTAAGTATATACCTGCCTATGTTAAAATATTTTAGTTTATGAATTATATGATCGTTATTTAAATTTATAAATATTTGTATCTTTGTACTTTTGTAGTTATGAGGCACTCTATTAACATCTATCATCCATCATCTATGAATCTATGATCTATCTACACACTACTAACCAATATTTTAAACACTTAACAAAATATATATTTGGTCGTGAATTATTGAATTTTTTTTCAATATTAAAATTTAAAAATCATTTCAATTTACTATAAACTTTTACATATACTTATTAATAATATCTCCTATTCTTACGAGATACGTCTTATTTTAGAGTTTTTATGTTTTATCAATAAAATGTTTTTATTATATTAAATAAATGTGAAAGTGATTAATATATGTTTATGGCATTGATAGTAATTTATTGTTTCGTATAATAATATAATATGCTTAAATTTGTTTGATAGATTGCCATTTAATAATAACTATTTACTTCTCTATTCATATCGGTGTACCTAATTGTTGATATACTATTATATATATATATATATATATACTGATATCAACATCCGTTTTATTTAGTTTTTATCTTCATTGAGAACTATATAAGTAACATTTACATTATTATTTAAATTCAATTAAATATGTATTTGATAATTGATTTATAATTAAATTTGATATTTATATTAAACTAAAAAGTCTATGATTCATTGATTATGAATTGTCATTATTTATTAATGATTAGTATATATAGTTAATCATTTACACATTATAAATGCCTGTATAGCTGAATGTTTAACATTAATGTTACAAATTAAACTAATAATGTGATGTCGAGTCATTATAATTTATAACATACCTACCCACTATTTTCATGAAAAATTAGTAAAATGTTTATGAAAAATGAAATTTTTACATACTTCAAATCTAAAACGAAATAACGCTGCAAGCCTGCAACTGTAATTTATAGTGCATTTATTGCGTAATATAATATTTAGAAATATACATACAACCATTGATTATAGATAGTAATATCTATAATCAATGATACAACTTACAAAAGAAATATAAATAGGTATAGTAAAAAAAAAACAGAATTTGTTTTCCAAGTTTCATAATGCCCAATATAATAAAAACATTTATTAATGAAAATCAATAATGTAGTAATCATGGTTAAATGTATATTTAGCTATGGAAATAATATTTTTATGAGGCAGATTATGGTGAAATACAAGAAGATAAAATAAAACGGTTTGTGATTTTTATAGATTTAGAAAATTTTAAAAGTTCGGAGAGAGGTTTTAAAGTGGACGCTAAGGAAAAATAGGGTACTGATGATGTACATAAAGTAATAGAGGACATGTATGAAGGGACAATTACGAGAGTAAAGACTGTGTGTGGAGAAACGGAAGATTTTAGTATAAGTATTTTAATAGTAAGAGTTGGTGTGTATCAAGGTTTAGATTCGACAGAAGAAGAGACGGATAGTGATATGAAAATAATTAGATATCAGGTGTGATGTGTGAATGGATCATGGATGAAATGTTGTAGATCGAGATATATAAAGGTTTAGGATTAGATTGACCGACCCCGTCTTTGTAGATTTAAATACTGTACAATTTTCGATTCTTGTGTACAGTATAACCAAGCATTCATATTATTATAACATAACCATATGGCATATAAGTACTTAATTGGTTTTAAATGATAAAAACGTGTTTATTATTTATAATATTCAATGATGGTGTCATGATGCATTGATGCTTATATAAAATACAATTATTATTATCTTTATGTGTTATAAAATTCGTTAATAATAAATTTGAATAATAAATAATAATAATAATAATTTAATAATTTAATAATAAATTTGATTATAATATAATAATAATTTGATTTGGTACTTATTGTTATTATCATTTATAATAATCTGTGTTAATAAATAACGCAACAGGCATAAATCAAACCGTTTAAAAATCGTAATATTATTATAATATCTAACCCACACAGAAGTACATTTAATAAATTAACCAACATCCATAATTAGACTATAGACCTACAGCTGCTGAGCAGACAATACGCTATTATTAATTAATTATTAATTAATTTGAGTTACAACTTAAATTAGATCGCACAAACAAATAAAATAATCAATAAGACTTAAATGAAATTTCATATAAATCTAATTATAAATTTTAACCTAAGTTAAAATATATTGGCATGATTTATCTAAATTAATATTATATTTTATTGTAAAAATAGAATTTATGTCTAGAACAACTCGTACTATTATTGTAAATATCTATAGAATATTTGAGATATGTTCTCAATTTGTAATACAAATATAAAGATATTTTTTTATAGACTTTATTCATTTTACTACTTTTATACATTTGTACGCACCTAATTTTATAATATTAATATTGAAATATTTATTGTACACATTATACTCGGATAGTCGGGTCGTAGTTGATCAACTATTTTTTTTTATAGCATCGACTAAATATTTGTATTTTTAGTAAATAAAAGGGTACTCAAGCACGCCTTCATCATTTTGATGGTAACTGGTTGAGTAGGTGTGGGTACAAAACAATTCTAAATTATGTTTGTAAAATTACTTTTCATATTAAAATATTTTAATATTACATTATATTATAGGTTAGGTTAGTATATTAGGTTAGTATATAGGTTAATATATTATATTATTATACTTTTTTCGTATACATAAATATAATATAATGAATTTTGTTGAAGAAAATTATTTTTATTATATGGTGATTAGATGGGAACAGGGACAGCATTAGGAGGACAATAGGCCAATAGGAACTGTTAATTAATCCTCAATAATCAATAATTTTATTAGTGAATGCTCGGACACTTCCTGTTTTTTAAGGTCTAACCCACCAAAAAATATTAATACATTTATTAATATAATTTTAAAATAATTGTTAAGTTTATTATTTTGGTTAATATAAAAATTTTAATAGGTAACAATGATAGATTAATATAATAATTGAGTGAATGAAAATGTTCTTTCAATCTCTAAGGTTTTTGTTTTAATATCTACTTTTTTCTAAGCAATTATAGAATCCAAATTTGAAATATTTTCAAGCACTTAAAATGATTTAAGTACATAATTATGGAAAAATTTGAAAATAGAAGAAAAAATTATATCAAACTTTACATTTGATTATAGTTGAAATCGATAGTTTTTTATACTGATATACAATTTTTGTTCATTATTGTTCTAAATAAATATAAGAATATGTTCATGACGCAACTGCCTGCAGCTGTCACCAATATTATCATAATTATAAAATATATTACACTATCTAGGTATATAATAATATGCCTGCAAAATATAAATGATTAAACATTTAATACCAAACTGGTAAAATGGATACGAAAATTATATTTCGTAGTGTTGTATAATAAAAATACTTAAAAATGTAAAAATACAAATTTATACACACAGTAGGTTTTAGGTGACTACCTATATAACAGTATACTTAACTAACTACCTACGCCTTTAAGCAACTCGAAATTTGATAACCAAGTCCATTCGTGTGTCCAGTGTAGATATATTTTTTAGTTAAAAATAAACCGGTCGACAAGAATTAACGGTTTATATAATAATATATATTATATACCCACCAAAAAGTAAATTGTTCATATCTTGTATGCGAACATGACCCACGCACGTCAACACATTTTCATCGCGTTGGTGTCGGTATCGAACTTAGTATAATATTATATATAATGTGCCAGTGTTTAATGTTTATGTGTCGTCTATATTTAAAGCGGGTTTATAGTTTATAGTTTTTGATACATTTTCTACTAGAAAAATCGATTTATATAGTGTTATTAATGACGGTTTGAATTGGTCACGTTGACATTTTTTTTTTAAGTTGTTAAACTTAACGAGTCACTATTGGGACAATTTCATATATTTCTCTTATATATAGTATAAGTAACATTATTTTATTTTAAACTGCTTAATAATAAAACAACTAGTTTACATTTTTTTTTTTTTGTTTATACTCTTATAAGCCATATTTTATAAATTATTGACACATAATGACAATAAATTATGCAAGTCAGTGAATTATTAGTAGTTCAGTACTTTATTTATTACTTATTAGCGCAAAGTCCTAAGTTTGTTGTCGTTTACAATATAATATTAATAATTAATAATTAGTTTGATGATATAATTTTTTTTTTACTATAATACTACTAGTTATAATGATAATTGTAATTTAATAAATAACTTCTATTATTTCAACGCGGGTACATTCATTATAATATTAGACTATTAAATATTATTTACAAAATTAATAATATTCTGAAATTCATATATTACATAATTAAGAATACTATACTGATGTGGGCAATTATTTAAATAATTTTTTTTTATCCATCGGAATTGTTATCATGTCGCTATTTATGAGAATAATATTATTTATAACTTATTGGTCATCTAAAATATATGTGATATAAATGATAGATAAATATTCAGATTCCAAAAATGCCAATTTACTTATTTAAATTCAAACAACATAAATACATAATATATTAATCTCCTATTAAATAAATCAACATGGCCTATGAATGAATAACTTATACGACTATATACGTAATTATAATGTTATAAATTTATAATATCATATAAATTTTAAATTGATATACGTAGACTTAGGTATAATAATATAATATTAATATCGATACATCTTGAATATACGTTAGTATTTTTACTAGTAAATTAAAATGTGTAAATATGTAATATAAATATTTTATTTCTCAAGTACCTTGGTATCCTACGATTCATTTACATAAAACGTTTTTTTTTTTATAAAACAAAACTTAAAGATGAATATATTTCCAATTAATGTTCAATGTGGAATGAACAATGACAAATAATAATTGATAGGTATCTATTATATTATATAGTACAAAGTACCTACAATATACCTACATTATAATCATAGATGGTACGTTCTTTTATTCTTTGTTTTGAACAGTTTATTAGACGGAAAAGTGTAATAATGACTTTCATAGTAAATATAACTCTTGCGTGACTATTATTATAGTGAATTAGATTATTTAAAGATCTGAAACCTAAAACATTAAATAGGGTGTTTCGTTTTATACAATGAGTCATGCATGACATGACATTGTGTAGGTAGGTATTCCATGACTAGGGACACATTTTTTTTTTCAATAGTTTTCCGTTAACAAATTCAATTTTATTGTAATATCATTGATTTTATATAGGTACTATAATATATACATATTATTTATTATAAAATCATTGATAATTAATAATATCTTCATCGATAATATGACAACACTCTATTTTTATCATAAAAAATATTATTAAAAAATCATAGTAACAACAATTGATAATTATAGTAAATTAAAAACCTATTTAATATATTATACGTATATTCTAATGTTATATTATTAACAATCGTATTACTATACCTGTAAGAAATTTATAATTTAGATGAGATTATATCAGGTTTCAGATCATAAATTTTGGCTATTTCATTATAAATAAGTAATGATCATTATAGGTGTGTGCAGAGTTTAAGGTCAGGGGCAGCAAAAATGTATGCCATCAGACCATTTTTCTTTCTTAACGGTCCACAGGTTATAGATAATTTTTATATTATGAGTTAAGCGAAGAATGTATCTGATGGTTTTACAATTATATATGTCTATTTTTATAGATTAATTATTATTTATTTTTTTATTGCTTAGAATTGAACCTACTTTATTTAGCTATTTTTCAAAAGATTTTTCTTTGGAATAAGAATTATCACGTGCAGGGCCGGCGCTAGACATATAAGCGCCCTGGGCGGATCCAAAATTTGGCGCCCACTAATAAATAAATACTGGTGGCAATAGAGGGGGGGGGGGGTTAAACCTCTCCAATACTATTAATGATTATTAAAAACCACAATGCTTGGTATTATAAAATTATTGATTTAAGTAAATTTATTAACATTCATAATTTCTACTTTTATAAATTTAAATTTTAAGTACTAAAATAAATAATATAATATTATAAGATAACTTTTCTAGATTTAATTTCAGAAAATGTCTTGATTGCATCTTCGAAATTAATCTTTTGAGCCAGATCATTTTCAATTGAAAGTAACGATAACGATGACAATCTATCATCTGACATAGTTGAACGCAAATATGTTTTGATTAATTTCAACTTTGAAAAGTTTCGTTCGCCTGATGCTACACTTACGGGAATTGTCATTAATATTCTTAGAGAAATCCATACATAAGGAAATAGATCAACTAAGTTCATATCATAAATAAACTGAAGTACTGACTGAGGTGATTTTTTTCCAGTAGGTATAATTGAACTTAAATGCTTTAGCTCATTATAAAGTTCTACACCATTAATATCATTTTTTTTTTTCATCTGAGAGTGCTACATGTAGATCTTTACAACATTTCATAAGATTTTCAGAAGATGGTAATTTTTTTAAATTGTACAAAAATCCCCATAATTGTTTATGGTTGTTAAGCTGTGTAAATCTTTCTATCATAGATTCTCTGACTGTATCTACGAGAGTATAAAAAAATTCTCTTTTAAAAAGTTCTTCAGCGCTTATATATGAATCTTCTTCGTTTTCTAGCTTTTAGCTAGTTTAAGCTTTTCTACGTCGAACTCGTTGCTCTTTAATAACTGGTTCTATATTTAAAGATTCTGCTAATTCTATAGAAAAAATCTTTGCATTTTCATATCCCATTTCTCTATTGTCGTTAATATATTTAACACAATTATCAATCAACGTAGTAACCATTTCTATGTTCGTTGTAAATCCTTGCATACTTTTACTTACTATATTCACTTGATATAATAAATCATACCATACATTAAGGGAAATTATAACTTTAAAATTTAGCAACTGATTTGACAAACATCTAGCTTCATTTCTAGTACCAGCATTTGCTTTGGATGATTGATGAAATTCTCGCTTGAACTCCCTTTTTAAGACCTTTCATGTTTGCACCATTGTCATAGCCCTAACCACGACAGTTCATTATATCAAAATTATTATCTTTTAACGTTTTGAGTAATAATTCAGTAAAACCTTCTCCAGTCGATTCATTAACTGTTCTAAAATCAATAAAATGTTCAGCTATATGCACATTTCCATCATCTTCATCAACAAACTTTATTGTAAATGACATTTTTTCAGAATGACTGATGTTAGGAGTACAATCTAATATCATAGAAAAATATTTTGCTTTAAGGACTTTTTTCTGTATAATATCTAATATTTTAGTTCCCATTATATTAATAATTTCATTTTGAATATCTTTACTACAATAATGTTTATTTGATTTTTTACTAGTTATTCGGTGTAAATGATCTTGCATAACACTATTATATTTTTCTAAAAATTCTACTAGTCCTAAAAAGTTTCCATTATTTCGATCAAAGAATTTGTCAAAAGAACCTCTAAATGCTAGATTATTTTTTGATAAATAAAGTGTAATTGATATTAACCTTTCCATAACATTTCTCCAACGTTGAGCTTCTGAACTTATTACTCGTTGCAAGTCATTATCAATACATCTATCCCTTTTCAATCTTAATTCACATTCGTGCCATTTTTTATAAGTTATAAAATGATCGGGAGATTTTTCGTGAGAAAACAGATAATCACCGACAAGCGACAATAATTGCGGTACGATATTTATAACAACACCGGATGTACCCAGGGATTCTATTTTTAAATAATTATTAATGAACAATTATTGCAATATTTTTATATTACTTTTTTTTCCTTAATCATATTAAGATATAATTTAATATCTTTTTCTCCAACATTTTATTCTCATTATACATATTATAAATGTATAACATATGAAACATATTCATAATTAAAAATAACATTACACGATAATAATATTTAGTAATTTATTATTCCATATAATATATATTGGTATGAAAAACAAACCGCTATGAAGAAGAATAATATTAAAAAAAATGAATAATGTAACCGTACCTTAAAAATAAAATATTAATAATATACAATGTATAAAATATGAAAAATTAAAATAAACTTATAAAATTTTAACAATATTTTTTTTATTAATATTATTAATGACAATTTATTAAAACGGAAAAAAAATTGTAGGTGGCGCCCTGAGCGATTGCCCATATCGCTAATACCTTCCGTCGGCCCTGATCACGTGAATATCATGCAATTTGCACTCAGAAGCCAGAATAGATTATAACTTATAGTAATTGAATAGATTTTTTGGATAATCAACTTAGGTATTTTATATTGACACATTATACGGTAGCACAACTTAGATCTGTTCGGTCTTTTCAAATTTACCTACCCGAACCGTTTAGGGATAGCAAGAGCATACTCTGCTGCCCCTGTGCGCACGCTTATATGGTAATGACTTTTGGTAATACTGGTAATAGCATATATAGAATATGTTAATATAGTATATACCTATTAGATATATTATAAATTATAATTTATACCTAATATGTATAGACGTACAGTGTAGGTACGCGTTTCACATTTTTTAGTGAATTCTCTACTCCATAATTTTAATTTGAAATTTTTTATTGTACGCGACCAATAAAAAACAAGATATTAATGAAAAGGTCGTGTTTCCTGACATTTGCATTGACCTCGAATAACCTTTGAGGCTCACATGATATCGATAAACAATTTTCACGTAGGCACACAGATTTCGCGTAAATTATAAATACATATTTAAATATAAAGTCGGATCGGGACATTATTGTTGGCTTGAGTAAACATGTCACAGATTATCCAAATTATAGTACCTATATTAAATTTGGTTTCAAATAACAATAATTCGATATTCTAGTGCATATTCAATTTTTAAATAGAAATATTATAGTTTTGTTAGGTACTTAATATAATATTTGGTATACGATATTGATTTGTACAGTCTAATTAATATTGATACTTTTCTTTTACCCAAAGGCGTCCGTAGAGACGGGGTCATAGAGTCATTTACTCAATTGCTCCCCTTTAATTTTTTTCGGGTCAATTATCATAATTACTAGGTATTACAAAAATTTAAAAATGAACTTTTTTATTTATTTTTATATTATTAAATTACTTATAACTATGAAAGAAAACATTTCACAAATCATAATTTAGGATACTGAAATTAAAAATTGAATAATGAAAATTTTGCCCCTCCATTGATATTCTTGCGGGCGCCCTTGCTTCTACTTACCTTCTAAAAGCTGTAGCCAGACTCAATTTTCGGGGAGAGAGGTGTTTGTTTTACTATTATAATAATTAATTAACAAATTAAAAACATAGTAGGTACCTACAACTTTTTTAAAAATAATAATATTTCGGGAAGGTTTGAATCCCTTAAACTTTCCTCGGATACGGTCTCGTACCTACTGTATCGATAGCCAATGTTTAATAGCATTGGTTAATTCTTTAGTAGGTAAGAAACTAAGACACCAGGGCCTGATTTATATAGAAATAGGGGCTCTGTGCGCTTTAAACTTTGTAGGCCTTTTTTGACTAAACATTTTGGTAAAAATTTTTAAAAAATAATACATATTTATTAAGACAATTAATAGTTTAATTCGTCATATAATTACATTATACATTTTTTTCTTATTTTTTAAATTTAACAATAATGCCTTCACATTTTGTAACATCATGATTGATTGCCAGGAATGATAATGAGTCCAGTCTTTCTTGTGTTAAAGAAGACCGCATACGAGTTTTTATATGTTTAAGTTAAGAAAATAAACGTTCACTACTATAATTAATCTAACAAATTTAAGTATTCCAAAATTCCAAAATGTAATCGATTTGCCGCCAAAAGGTGTCACCAATACACTATTAGATCGCGGACGTCTGCAATCCGCTAAACTAAATCCGCCTTTGCGGATTAAACTACGAAATTTCCTTTAAATAAATGTATCTCCACAAAAGAGTTTCGTGTACGCCGAAGGCGATATGCCGTCGAAATCGGTATGTTGTTAGCTAGTTTATAAATAATATCAGAGGCGGTTTAACCATTTACATCTTACCGGGGCAAAGTAAATAAGATCACTCACCCACCCATCACTATTTTTTTTGTTATATAAAACAGTGTTTTTGTAAGATCATTTGTTAAAACATATATGATAGCAGAACCCAATAAATTAGAAATGTTAGCATACAAATGAGTATATTTTGAAAAAATGGAAGATATTCATTATTATAAACTTAAAATAAGAATGCTTTTTATATTATGCTACCTACATATATACGTATTATGTACGATAACACGATATACCTACTAACTCTCATAGGTAGTTAGGTACTGTACAATACTACCGCTATAGATAATATAGATATAAAATAGAATAGTATAGATTCTATATTATCTATGATTACCATAGAACACTACTGAGTCCTGATGGCTGACCCACCCCAAATTTTTTTACCGGGGCACCGCCTTGGTAAAAGGTGCCAACAAGCTGCCTCTGAATAATATACATATAAAAAAACGAATAGGTAGTCTCACAATTATTATTATTTATTTAAATTTATATAATCTATGATTATTAAATTTATTTAATCATATGATTATAAAAATAAAAATATATAATGTGTATACCCAACACAAAAGTAATATTGCAAATAATTTATAGTAGTTTTCCTAAAAAAACTTAACTAAAGCTTATAGGTAGATGTAAACAATATTGTTTTATAACTCTTCTTTCACTTGATTAAATAAATTAGATAATATTAAACAATTTTAGATAAATTTCAAAGCTATATATTGTCAGAAAATCAACCAATCTGTCCCAACATTTTTTTTCATATGCAGAACACCTATGTAAATACTCAAAATAAAAATAATTCAAGTCTCTGTGTTCAAAACTGAATTAGTTATCACAAAATATTAAAAATCATATTAATGGAAACTGTAATTTTGCCAAATTGCCGTCATTTTTATGATAGTTTTTCTTCTCTCAAGGAAAAACTTTCAAAAAATGAGAAAATATCAAGTAGATGTCATTTGCAACTGAAAGAATACTCTACTTGTGGTAATTGTAATTGGACCATTATTCCTACCCAAAAAATGTTTTCAGATATAAAAAATAATATCTTTGTAAAACCAATAAACTTTTTGCTTTGCTCAGAAAGCTAAATATAGCTCTAAAATACAGAATAAAACTAACACCAATATTACTTTTATTATTATTTTTGAATTGATTTCTGTTGGAGTTTAAAAAACTGCAAATGGTAATTTTCTTAACTTTTAGAGAAATTATTAATGACTTCCTTAATTCCTTGATACCTATGTGGCTATGTTTACGTGTTTGTATGATCAAGAGTTTCATGCATTGTTGATTTTAACTACATGCCTACATATTAATGAAAAAAATACTCTTTCAGAATTAGAATTACTGATAGTAGTAGGAAAAATATTTTCATAACAATTTTGTAATACATCAATAGTATTTGACAGTCATTGATTAGTAATAAAAAAAATTATAAATTAAATATACACTACTAACCCAACTCATAATATTGATAACTAAAACCTATAATTATAATTATTTAGAAATCCTCTCATACACCCATCCTTTTGGGTTTAATGCCTGTAATAAAATGTAACCATAAGTTTGTAAAAAATCAGTATGTTTATTATATTTAATTTTTAGACAAAATAAATATTTTTTTTTAAAAATTGTTTTCTTTTTATTAATGTTTGGATAATATGAAGAATATAACTTGCAACACAATCATAATTTTTCAGAATTTAGATATACAAATGTTACTAATGTACAATGAATAATAATTTACTGGAATATACTTATATATAATTAATATATTATATATTTTGCTATTATTACAGAGAATATGATCTATTTTATATTTATTTATTTAATATGAATATAAAAAACAAAATCTTTTCATTTCAGAATTTTATGCATAAATATATTTTCAATCAATTATTTGTGTTCATTGCTTTAGTCATATACAATTTAGCTAGAGACTGAGCAGAAAACTTAGCGATTTCTTCAGCATATGTATCAACTTGTGTAGCCATTAACATTGGTGGTAATCTGGGAGGTACTGGTAATGGTCTAAATATTTTAGTAATATCTTCTTCGGGTAATGGTGGCTCATCTTTTGCAATACGTGCTTGGTTTTCTATCGCCTAGTTAAAAAATATATTGTTAAAAAACAAGTTCCAATTGGTTATTATAAATATTTGTATTATTACTCGTTTTTGTAAATAACGATGTTTTTCTGTAGATTGGCGAACAACTGCTTGTTGAAAACGATTGAATTTGATGGCTTCTTGATTTAGATCATCAACTCTGTCCATTAAATTACGTAATTGTCCTTCCAAAACGGTACTAAAATAACATAATATTATATCAATAATAAATATATTTGTGTCATATATACAAAAATACAAATATAATTATATTATTATATTATATAGTAATACTTACGCAGTACCAATATCCAAATGTTCAGAACTTTCATCAACCTTAATCTTAAAACTCAGCTCAGAGAGAAGTATATTAGTTAATGTGGAATTTTTTATAACAACTGGTACTTTCACCAATAAATTGTCATAACCAACTTTTAGTGATTTTAATGTATCTGGTAGAAAATCATTATCTTTAAACATAGTTAAAGCCTGTGGTGTAAGACGGTAAGCACTTATAGACAAAAATCCTCGGTTTGTTTTGGGAGCATCTGTATAATATAAACAAAAATGTATATTTTAGCAATAAGGTACAATATTACATAGGGCAATTTAAGATGTAATAATTTCAAAGATCATGTAATCAATAACTTAATGTTAAGAAAGAATGTTTTTTTAGTAAAGGACATTATTTATAAATTATGGTATGATGTAACAAACTGAAAATTATATTTTTTTTAACTAATCTATTTTACAACAATAGTTAGTATTATTTTATTTATATATCTATTATAATTGTAATATACATAAATTTATAATAATTATAATAAAACTATTAATATAATTACTTAATTATTATTATTATTAACGCCAGACGGCTTTTACAAAATTAACTAGAAAAACATGGATAACAGACAAACACACAAAGTTATTGGCTACTTAAATATTAATATTAAAAAAAAATGTGAGCTTCCGTAATAAATGTCTATTAGAACTATGCATTAATCTAACTAAAGATGCATTCCAGGAATAGTTGGATTTATAGAAGGGTACATAAAAATTGCAATGAACCCTAGTATTACTGAGAATACAAAAGTTAAGTCCAGCAAGAATCCTTGGGGTATCAACACAACATTCAATCAGACGCTGAACAAAAGCGATGTCAAAATTAAGACGCCCAACAGAAAGAGGGTCAAGTCTTAGAGCTTGACTTATTGGCCCATAATCTTGTGGTGTATGTGGGATGTTGAGGCAATGACTGGCAAAACACATAAAACTATTTTTGAACACGATCAATCCGGCAAATGTCAACAGCGGTATATGGTGATTAAACAATGGACCCATATTCAATAACTGAGCAGACTAACGTATTATAGAGCGCCAGAAGGCAACTGGCTTAACTGAAATTGGTCGAGTGACGTCTTATAAATCCCAAAATACAAAAAGCTTTACTAGTCATAAAATCAATATGAGGGCTGAAATTGAGGGAAGGTACAAATGCCTAAATCATGAACCCGGCTAACACGCTGAATAGATATACCACTTAGCCTATAGTCAAAAGATTTCATTGACTTAAAACAATAAAAAGTCATAACTTTACATTTAGAGATGTTAAGAGATAAATTAAGTGTATTATACCAATTAGTGAATTAGGGTATTTTGAAAAGTTAGGTAATCATTTTTAGAAGATATCATGTGAAAGATTTGGCAAACAGTAGAAGACGATAAGGGGAAACAGATGAACACATGGTGTTGATGAAATATTAAAAACAAATACTTACCAAAGATTAAAACAACAGACTCTTCAATGCTAGTTTGATAATGAAATTGAGATTCCAATAATGGTAAACTCAAAAAATTTCCAACATCAGAACTTTGATACCATCCAACGTGATAATGATCAACATTGACTTGACGAAGACTTTTCATCATGTCCAACTGATACTTTTCTAAAAAATTAGATATTTAATAAATTATTTAAAGTAATAATTTTGGTACATGATAACCACTATTTATATTTAAATTTACTTTTTGTAAACATCAAAAAATAACAAAGGTAAATGAATTGGTAATTTAAATAAGGATGACTGAGGTTATGCATGAAATAAATAGTAATATTATTACATTACATAAGTATTATATTACTTAATAATATATTATATTAAATCATGAAATATGAATTTAGAACAGAATTAAATTAAGAAAATTGATGATTGGATGTTATACCTACTTATGGTGTTTTTGTATATTTGACTACCAGTAAAAACAAAATCATGTTTTACATCATTTTGATTAGAAATTTATGCTAATATAATTTATATTACAGAGTAATTGTAATGTACATAATATGTAAGCAATATAATTTACCGTCATTAATGGATTCATCAATACTCTTGGGGAATGCAAAACAATTGGTGATTTCGAGACAATCGTCGACGACCAAACCCAAAAGCGCTCCCTGGGCAATGATTACATCACTGGCACATTCTTCATGGCAATGTTTTGCAATTTTCATTAATGCCTATAACATAATATGTAACGAGCAGTGAATATTTTTTATTATTTGCTCATTAATTTCACCTAAATAGTATACTTACCAGTCCTTCAACTTGAACATATTTTACAGCAGAATAAGACTCTTTATGTTTTGGATCAATTCGTCTGGACGACATTGTACGTTAAACAATTAATATTATGTAAAGTTTACTAGTTGGAATAATTATTAAAACAAAAAAATTATTATTCTTAAACTTAATAGTTAAACATCATCATTTAATGATAATGAAAAATAGCAATAGCCAAGAAGGTAAGAATACGGGAGATCGGCAGTCGTAGACGCGTGATTTTTACCGTAGTATGAAGGTGGAAACGGTGATAATGTGAACCACGTTACTAGTGTCTCTCAAAATGTTAAAACGTAAAATGTAAAAGTTGATAAAACGGATTTAACTAAATACAAAAATGGCATGATTTAAGATTTCTTAAAGTTAAAGTCATCGAAAATAGTAAAATGTAATATTCGTATTTATAATTTTTTATAGTTTATTCAAATTTATAATGTCATACTTTTACTTTTAAGGTGTTTTTCCTACGTCCTGGATTCCTATATATATATATATATATATATATATTTTATAGATAATAATATAATATCAATATATAACGTGCTTATATTAGGATGGCTAGGTTTTAATTTTAAAAAATCCAAAACATCAGTATTGAATTCTCATTAAAAAAAGTATTCAATTTTTTTTATTTTATCTATTTAGTATCGCATATTATCTACCTATTCTATTGCATATAGCCTGCAGTGTTGAGCTATAGAGTATAGACATTACATGCTAATTAGGTACATATATTAAGATAAATATAGAAATATATGTAATTTTTAAATTTCCTTGGACATCTTGTACTTTGTACTCGTAACTCGTTAGCAAATAAATTCCGCACTGATTTATAAAGTATATAATGTACCTAATATAATATTATCTTTTGTAATCGTAGTTCTCACCATTCAAAAAATCATAAAAAGTAAATGAGGGGTTTTCGGCTGAAATTGTGGGCAAAAATATAAAGACAAGGTAGGTTGGACAAATTTACAAAGCGAGTACGTTCGTTATCGAATATTGTAATATTCAATATTTGTGATTAGGCTTTGTTAAATAAAATAGATAACCGAATAGAATGATGAATTAACGAATATTATGGAAACAGTTTTAAATTCCGGTACATTACTATAATACTATGCAAAAGTTTAAAACCGATACAAAACGATGTCTCAAGAAATTTTGTCGGGACGCCGGGGGACATGGGCTCCTAAACCGGCAACGTTCGGTAAATTCGAGACGAATGGCTACCCCACTTATGTACTTGCAGTCTGGCAATTAGTAATTTTAGAAATTATATTTATCAGTTGCGTGTTTAGGGACTGTGTCCTGGGGGTTAAAACATCTCTGATTTTTTTTTTCGTAAGAAATATGTGGCTCATTTCAAATAGTAAGAGTACAAAATGTGATATATTATTGACAATTAAAAAAAAAAAATGTGAAGGGAAAGAGATGAAAGTTAAAACTATTCTATGATCTATAAACTATGATCATATTTTCAGAGTAAAAAATTTTGTCTGGACACTTCCAAAAAAAAAAAAAAATCCCTAAATACCCCAGGTATTTAGCATTCAATCATAATACAATGTATGTATATAATATATGGTTTTTAATATTTTATTTGTCAAAATGTATCTACCACGGTAGTACCATGATTGCATTAATCATGAATAATAATAATATTAATGTTTGTTTTAAAAAATTGTACAATATTACTAAATAAATTACAATTTATAATTAGTTTCACACGCATATTGCTTACCAAGACATTTCTGGTCAATTTAGAGATGTAGCCTATAATGATAAATACAATTAAATATTAATTTTTTTAACAGTGCCATATAAAATTACAATTAATTATTAATGTCCGACCTATGTAATTAGTACCATTTACCTGATATATCAATAACATATTTACTTTTATATTTATTTTTAGGGTAGTTTACATGTGCCCGTTTTGAATGGTTAGTTATATCTTTAATTAGTTTTTAATTTAATTTAGATTCATTGCAATATTTTTGAATTATCAATAATATATTTAATACATAAAATAAACAGTTTGGAGATAACACGGCAACTAGAATAATTTAAAAACACATTTTGTGACTATAGTGAATTAGTGACTAAAATAGTTGTTTCTGATAAAAACAATTCAAACAAATACGAAAACATATTTTTTATATAATATATTAATATTTTTATTATATTGTAATATTGTAATTGTTAAACTAAATATTGCACAATAAATACTATAAAAAATATTTTACATTTTATCAAAATAATAAACATAAAATGTATTAATGAATATTAAATTAATAAGACATTTTATTAAAGTTCTATTAAATACAATTTCATTTTGATATTGTTTTCAATTTGTAATTTATATTATTGGGAAATTAAAATTGTTATTCAAAACTAATTATATAAAAACATAATTATCACATATTACATTATACTGGTCTATTAATACTTGACATCAGAAAATATTATCTTATACTCTTTCTTCGAAATTCAACATATTTCCATAAAAAATAATTATATACTACACATTTAAAGTGAGTTATGAATAACATTGTTCATATATTATTATTATTATTACCTTATAATATACAATCAAATATCAATTATATTATATTATGTAATACATAAACCCTTAATGGGTTAAGTTGAGAAACAAATGAAAATTACAAAAATAATTTTATTTTATCCATTAAGCTGATTTATTCATTAATTGAAGAAACTTTTACATTTCAATTTTATATAAAAATACAATAACCACACATACACCAACAAATAAGAAATAATTAACTACTAAATATATATTTAAATACCTAGAGAGGTAAAAATTAAGCGTAGGTTAACAAAAATATAACTTTATTATAATTAATTAACAATGTGATGTAAAAGTCAATAGTTGTGATTCATCATATCAAATACCTATAAGGCTATAAACTACTGTGATGTATTAATTAAATAATTATAAATAAATATAAATAAGTCTTTATAATTTAGTTTTTAACATTTTTTGTTCCATAAAGTTAATAATGGCATCATTAAAGTCATCTGAATTGAATCTCTCTAATAGTCTTTCAATCTCTCTATTATTTGCTTTGTGTAATTCATCTTTGGTGATTATACCACCAAGCATTAATGATTTGGTATGTATAATAGGCTGTAAAATTAGATTGAAATTAACATTATTTTATACAATAAATATATATATATAAATTTTTTTTTTCAAAAAGAAAGACAATTTTTTTTACCATTTTATACATAGCCATTTCAGATTTGATATTTTTAATCAACTGATATTTTGCACTATCTTCATTATCAATAATTTCATTGACTAAACCAATCTTGTAGGCATCAATAGCATTCCACGTTTTACCTGAGTACAGGAATTCAGTGGCCTAAAAAATAAATAAAATTGTATAATATAGTGTATTAATATTTTAAAACTAATTTATTTACTTTTGTTTTTCCCATAATTAATGGAAATGTAATAGTTGAACATCCTTCAGCGGTTAAACCTAATTTATGAAAAGGACAAGAAAAAGTCGCCTAAAAATGAAAACATTTTTTTTAATATCTAATTATGTATTATATAATTAACTTACTGTTTTAGTTGCATAGACAAGATCACAAAGTCCTAATGTAGTACATGCAATTCCAATGGCAGGACCATTTACTAATGCTACTAATAACTTTGGGTAATCTATAAAGGCTCTAACAAAATCCCTATAAATAAAATCATATATTAATATTTAATGTACTTTAAAAATCAATACCTATGACCAACATATTATATGTATTTACCGTGTTGTAATTAAACGTTCTTCAATAGTTATATTCGATATATTAGACAGGTCAGTACCACTACTATATGTTTTACCAACACCAGTTAATATGGTAAGAAAAACAGACTCGTTTTTAGCTCCTGCTTGAAGAGCTTCAGTTACTTCTTTGTAGCACTATTCATTTTAATAAAACAAATATCTAATGTAAAGTTATGTATTACTTATCATAATTTGTGTTAATAAAATTACCTGGTATGATATGGAATTAAGTTTTTTTGGTCGGTTGAATGAAATTATTTGTACTGAATCATCATAACTCACTATTATGGTGGACATTTTGACAAAACCAATTGTGATATTAGAAATATTTAAACTACTAGACTAGTTAGTATGATACTGTGTTATTTTATTATAATAAACTATTGGTAAATTTATTATTTTATTGTCTTTTGACTTTTGATATTCACTTTCACTTTTGTAAAGATAACACAAAATACCTGATTACATGACATTCTACTGTAGTATTTTTAAAGTTTTGGTTAAATTAAAAAAATAATAAAGAATATGTTGTAATAACATTTATGTAATTACAATAAAAATTAAAATGAATAAATTATAATCGTCTTTCGATTTCATGAAAAAAGCGAATAAGAAATTAGGAACTATGTATAAGGTATTATGGTCTTAATTGTTTAAAACATTTAATAAAAAATTATTAAATTAGGAACTAAAAATTACATAAACAATTTCAAAATAAAAAAAAATTTTGAAATTATTCTCTTATCACGAACAATAAATTGATAACGTTGATGTTAATGCGTTTGGTAAAATTAGTTTGACAAATTTGACTAACCTAATCTTTTTGTTCTATTCATTTATGGTGAGCCATTGCACACATTTTTTGATGCCCTCCTCAAAATATCTTCCACCATTTCCTTCCTCATGTTTTACCGCCTCTTCGGTTGTTAACTTTTTCCCACCCATATAATTCTTCAAAAAGTCAAAAAAATAAATAAAACGCATTTTTAATGTTATTTATTTACTATCTATCTAAATTAATCAATTTTGTATTATTTAATAAAATTATAAAACAAATTTTAATCTAACTCTAACATGTAACCTTTTTGTGGATGATTTTTCAAACCTAGTTATCTAATATCTAGTACTATTCCAGTATCCTGAGTCTACAATTATTTCCTTGTGAGCTTTTATCAAAGCTAATCCGTCAAGACGAGTTTAACTTTGATTTACATATTGAGAATTCAGCTTCAAAATTATAACACTCCGTTGAGATGTTATTAATTTACTGTTTACTTAGTCACTCAAGTTTTTGTTAGTGGCACGCTGTGGCAGTTATATATTTTCTCAAAATTATATTTCGTAAAATACTTTTATTAAGAAATTGTGTTTATGAAATCTGTGTTCTTATTACATGGTTAAGAAATAACTAAAACATTTTTAATTTATAATTTTCTTAGGAACGATTAACTGGTACATTATTATGATGTGATTGTTTCTTAGTAAAGCGCGGGAAGTCTTAACAGTAGCCAGGTAACCAGTAGTCCAGTACCTATAATTATAACTACCTGCGTATTTAGCATGATATTAATATTTTAGTATTTTACTCCAGAAACAAAATATAGAGTGTACTTACTTCATTAAATTTCAAAACGACAATAATATTTTGCCATCAACATTAAAAGTTAAAAATTTTTTTTTTTATAATTATTCTTATAAGATTTACTTAAAATCGAAACTCACACGAAAAACAATTCTACAAATTGCACTTATTAAGTTTTATAAATAAAACCATTTTCTACATGTAATAGATGCTATAGCCTATAGACTGTACTCAGATATATATTGTTAATTGTTATGAGTTAGATATTTAGATATATTATAGATATCTCATATGATAGTTTAGGCAAACACTATATACTACGTATTCAGTGGCGTATTTAGGGATTTTTTTTGGGGGGTGTCCAGACAATATTCTTTCCTCAAATAGTATAGTTAAAAATATAATTATAGTTTGATAATTGAATCGTTTTTTAAGTCCACTCCTTCACATTAATATTATTATTATTTTTATTATTATCAATAATATACCACGTTCTACACAATTACGATTTGAGATTAGCCACATATTTCTTAAAAAAAAAATTGGGGGTGTTTTAACCCCCAGGAAAACTTACTAAATATGCCACTGGACGTATTGAACGCCGGTTTAAGGGTTTATTGGGCCCCGGAGCTGAAATTTCATATGGGCCTTTTTGACGAAACATGCTTTATAAAATTACATTAAACTATTTCACAAATATAAATTACAGTAAAATTTTATATTAAAGGTAAAAGAGTTAATACTCGTATATAAAGAAAAATTATTTTATCAGATAATTTTTTTTTCTTGCTTTACTTAAAGCCAACTCTTTTAGTACTTTATTTAGGTCTATTGGTTTTAACAAATCGTTTTCAAAATAGGTAGGTACTTATTTTTATAAATCCGTCCCTGTCTCGTGTTGCTATATTATTAATTCATCATATCTAATCATCTAATAATCGCTCATCTACCAAATTAAATTGTGTCACAAAACCAAATCATATCTACTCTGCCACTGATTATAGTTAATTATATTTAGGGCAATTATCCATTATTCCATTGTGAATTTGTGATATACGTAAATATATTTTAGTTTGTGCCTTGGTTTGTGGGTATAATAATAATCTATATTATACCTATTTATTAGCGTTTGAGTTTAATTATACATGTATTTTTGATAAAAGGTAATAGCTAATCATTAACTTACCCTTCAATATACAACAGGGTTTAATTAAATTGAAAGTTAAAATGTAATAGAATATATTGATTTCAAATAATATAATTTAAACTTTGAATTTTGAAATTAAGAGATTCAATTTAAAACCCAATCCAATCGAAAAAATAATAATTGCAATTTTTCAAGAATTAAGCTTGATATTATACCTATACTTATCTAGTACCTACTAGAATAGTATACATTTATATAAGATAGAATTGAATTGAAAATTATAAATTTGATCCAATTAGAAAAAAATATCCAAATATCAAATATTTAAAATTGTATATACCAAAATGGCAAAATGAATTAATCAACATTTTATACCTAGAACCTAGAGGTACGTATAAAATATATAAATACTTAATAATATTATTATTCTTGTATTAATAAGGGCTGCACTCCTGTATGTTCTGTAAGTGAAATTGATACATAACGGAGTATAAATTTGATTTTGTGTAAAACGTGTGGAACACCGATCACAATAAAACATATCCTCACTGAATATTTAGCATACGAAAACCAGAGGCTGAGGAATAAACTTCCTCACTTTCTATGCCAGATGCTGGGACCAGACCTAACCTAATCTAACCTAACCTCACCTCAACGAAACCTCAAAAATCCTCCAATTTCTGGAAGAAACCAACATCATAAACCAAATCTGAAGACCAACAAAAGAGTTTAATTATTTATATATATATACCTAAATTGTTTGTTATCAAATTTTTTTGTGAACAAAAGCCAATGGCCCAGTTGCCGCGGCATAATAATAATTAAAAAGAAAATTTATTTTACATGACATTATTTAAATTTTAATATTATTTTTTTAATATAATAACTAATTTTGTTGCGATTGTCAGTGCATTTTTATTTTGCATATTTTTTGGGCTCCAACAATAAGAACTGTTTAGGATTTGATCATATTTTTTAAAATTTATATTAGGATATTTTTTTTAAACACTCGAGTACACTTAATGTGTTTTTTTATGTTTTACAATTGATTTGATGAAATATTATAGTAGTATATTATAAAACCAATGGTTTTATGAAGTATTTTTAATATTTAGTGATTTTATTATATATATATATTATACATATTAGTTTACATTTAAATATTTAATAGATAAATATTATCTATATATATTAAAATGAGAACTTATTTCATTGTGGGAATGAAAATAATAAACATATTATTTTGTTTTTTATGTTTACACTAATTTCTTTTTTATTCTAAGAAATAATTATATAAATATTTTTCAAGTAAAAATAATGTCGAAAAAAACACAATTATTTATCTTGATGAGTAACTCTAACATTCATTTTATAGGTACTTAAGTCTTATTATCTTAGATCATATAAAGATTACATACTCGGTTACTACATCAATATCCAATATTAACATATTAAACATTTTTAACATATTCTTTAGGTTATGTTGAATATAATTTCTAGAATTTTATTTTTGAGCTATAACCGATTTTCAGATTATTGCTAACAATATTAAGTATTGTTTTAAATTGCATTAGTAATAAATTAATAATTTGTGATTTTTTATATTTATATTAATATAAGCCAATATTAATATGCTATAAAACTGGCAAGTATTTTTTCTCTTTTATGGACATAGATTCATTAAGCAAGCAACACTAACAGACATAACCTAAATCAGCATTAGGATTTCGGAATCATAATTGGCACGATCTAAGATTTACATAAAACAAATATACTAAAGTTAATATCAATTATTATTTAACTAGTTTGTAATAATAACAGTATAATATAACTATTAAGACTATAACTTACTATTTAGTTTACAAAAAAAAAAAAAAATTATACAATATTATTATCAATCTAGACTAAGTCATAGCGAATTTAATAATAATTACTATAGATACAAATACAATATTAATACCTAGTGAACGTTGAATAGCTTTTGAGCCACAAATAAATAAATTATTCTTTTCCAGATGACGAATTCTGGGAGTAGATTTTTAAATACTAAATAATATTATTACATAATATTCATAATGCTATGGTATTATTATAACAGTTTACAACAAGTATCATTTTACATAATTCGGTGATAGTTGGTGCTTCGGGTTTTATAGGGAATATCGAACTAATATTATAATATTAGACATTTTAGATGTATACACAATTATAATAATAACAATGTACATTTTTATACGAAATA
This sequence comes from Eriosoma lanigerum, assembly GCA_013282895.1. NCBI lineage: Eukaryota > Metazoa > Arthropoda > Insecta > Hemiptera > Aphididae > Eriosoma > Eriosoma lanigerum. Next base: position 15,742,635 of record CM023357.1, read on the forward strand.
ATAATAATAATAATAATTTTTATTGTTATTCACAATAACGTAAACAGTTACTTATACGATATACATAAAATATAATATAAATTATAACACTGTTGGAAGGCAATTTATCGCACAATTTCAACGTCGGTTGTATAAGGCCTATATAGGTATGTGTAGAGTGTAGATAATTTGTTGGATTTATTTCATTTAAATATACTCGTAAAATAAACTAATTAAATCTGAAATAATGTTTATATTATAGGTTTAGATTTATTATATTTCATAATATATTAGCATGATTATTTTTTTGTATAAATGTTTTAATTTGTTCTACCTACACAGTACCTATATACTAAAGACATTTAAAATTTTACCCAATAATGGGAAATTTAATGATACTTTTTACTTAGTAATTGTAAACAATTTGTTAAATTTAAAATTAAAAGTTAAATTAAAAAAAAACTTATTAGCTTAAATTAAGTTTATTTGAAGTTTATTTTTGTTTATAAATTAAAGTAGGTATATTTAAAATTAAGAAGTTTGAAACATTTTTGATGGAGAATATCAAAATAAAATATAAACAATTTATAAAATATTAATTTCATTTTAATATCGAATATAATATTAAAATACATATAATTTAACTTTACAGGAATTTGATGAAACATAACTCGTTATTTACCAAGTTAGAATTTATGAAGAAAAAATAAGTTAAATTATTATAAGTTATAATTTATAATGTCAAAATTTTAACAAAGTGAAATAAAACGTTTAAATTAACTTAACTTAATTTTCAACCCATGTATTATGCCTAGACAAACTTGGTTCATTGCTATTAACTAAAATTTAAATATGGACCATAATATTGGCTTATTGTTTTTTAGTTACATCTATTTGGAATACTCTGCTGTTCATGATATAATTACCTATTTTGTAATCAATTATCAATACTGATTCAAATTATCTAATCTGCACATAGTAAATTACTAAATACAACTATTGATATAAGATATAAAAACCACCCCACGAAAAAAAAAAAAAAAAATAAAAAAAAATAAAAACAAAATACCGTTTCAATTACGATAAATACTGACAGTAATCAATATATTATGAATATGTATAAAGAAATCAAATTGACATACATATATTAAATATAAATTAATGGTAACAGGTAGGTAATATAAACGCAAAGGAATAACGATTGCAGGTACAGGAGTAATACAGAGTTGGAAAAACGTGATGCAAAGAACAAAAAAAATAAGACGGCGCGGAATGGATATCTCATACAAAATGTGTAATTTAATATAAAATATAGCGGTACCTACCTATATCCGAATTCCGAATAGTTTATTAATCAAACTGGCGTACTATGCAAGGCACCTACCTTACAGTTTATATAACTTATAAGTCATAAAAAACCAGTCGTTTAGGTTTATTTTCGTTTTAAACTTTCTTTTTAAAAATGTTTGTAAGTCCCGTAACAATTTAATGGACTTAGTTGGGACAGTGTTGATAATTCGACAATATTGCATCAGCATTGATATTGCACAGGTGTAGAAATAGTTTATAATGTCGTTGTTTATTGCCATTTATATTTTCCAAGAGATGTAGTTATATTTATGTTTCGACTTATATTAAAGTTTTATAAAAGAAAGTTTTTCTGGTATAACCCTTTGAAATGATTTGAAAATTAAATTATTTTCCTTTTTCTCACGTGTACAAAATTGTGCCAACGGGAAGTATGAGTATAATATTACGATTTTTGTAAAATTAGAATTGAAAAAAAAAAATTAGAGTTAGGTATTACTTATTATTATACTACTTTTGATTTGATTTGATCTATTTTTGGTCTTGTTTTTAAAATATTTATTTATATGTACATAATATTTTTTATTTAGGTACCATTTTAAGTATTTATATAGATAGGTATATTTGGGTATTATAATAATAAATAAATAATATTTACCGTGTAAAATTAGAAAAAAGAACGTTTTACGAATTGAATAGTTTATGAAACAAACACTAACAACAATATATGCTCAGAGAAAGAATTGTTTTACACAACGAACATTTTTCACACATTGATGTGCGTTGTAATGGATAATGTTGGACTCGTGTAATAGAGACGGTGTTATTTATTTATTTTTTTGAGCTTAAAAAAATAATATTTATACTTGTATGTTCTCTAATACAACGAATATAAAACATCAAAGGTAAGTCGGTCTGCAGAAACAACAACATGAGCTGACATTGGTATATATCGAGTTTCGTCTTCCTTTTCGTTTCCATTTGCTGTTTTCTGGTTCTAACGCTGAATTTTTTTCTAAAAATAAAATAAACAAATTATATAATATTATATATACTATAATATATAAATTATGAAAACATCACAATTGAAAATTAGATTATTTTATGTTCTTAATAAAAATGTTTATTATTTGAGTAAGTGTATTAGACTACTAATATACACATCTGATATTAAATTATTTGAAAAATTAAAATTACATGATACTATAATTAATTGTAAATTTAACAAAAGCTATAGGCTATACAAAAAGAATGATTAAGGTATACTTAGGTAAACTTGATAATATTTTTTATTCAAAATAAAAAAAAAAATTAACGATAAAATTTAATGTTAGAAAAACAAAGAAATATTATGATTAATATTATTCGTTATTATTTTGTTTATGTGTGGTTAGTATGAGTATGTAACTAATGTAGTGATAATTCAAATTTAAATAATTTAGAATAAAACATATTATAAATTATTCTCTTGTTTAAATATTATATTGTTATGATCAAATATAACTTAGTTAATAGAAAATAGACTATATAATATGCAAATACTGTATACATTTCTGAAAAGGAAATGTATACGTTTCAAAAGTAAAAAATGAATTAAATTTTTCAAAACTCTAAGGATAATAGTGGACAATTATTATCATTAGAACTTAAAGTATCCTTTTTTCAACAGAAAATACTTCTTGTCCTTAGACCTTAGAATTATTATTATTTATTACTCTGGGGGTTATAACTTAGAGTAGGTATCTAAGTATAAAACATTAGACGGGCAAACCGACATAAAGTACTTACATCCTAATGATTTATATTGTAAAAAATAAATTGCCGTTTTTGTTGTTATCGTTTAAAGTTTAAACACGAAACAAATGATAATACAAAATACGTTTATATTGTTATAAAAATAGGTATAGCGTACATACCGGCTGCAGTGTCTTGTTGAGGCAGAAATTCTTGCATGTCTTGAATGAGTTTCGCCAGATCTTGACTGTCTTTGGCAATACTACAGATTTCTTCTTGATTGAAGTCCGGTTGTATTTGTTTGCACAAAAGTATTTGACTAATGACGTTGCCGATGTTTGACGGTCCGGCTCGGTTTTCTATTTAATCAGGTACGAGTATAAGTATTTTTATATGTTTATAATAAAGGTGCTACATACACACGTAACTAAAATTTTGTCAATCGTGTAGACATAACTATTTTTGCTCAAGCACGCATAATTAAACCCTCGTCACCACACGACACGAGCATGCATGAATAAGCTCAGTTTGTATTTCAAACATGTCAGAGTTCGGACGACGACGCGCTCTCGCTTTAGTTGGTTTTGGACTTGTACAAATGTACAGATGAGAATTTAATCAATTCTCAATCCGATTGTACAATCACAATACTTGCACAAAATCATTATACAAACGCGAAAGCGTGCTTGTAAAAAAAAAAAAAAAATGTGTCTGCATGATTGACAAGCTTTCAGTTACGTATGTAGAGATTAACCTAATCATTAGAGATCAATATAAATTGAAACAATTATATTTATGAGTCACAAGAAAATATATAGGTAAATCCTGAAAAATACGTGCAATCTAACTTCAAAAACTATTATTATTGTTTATTTTAGACGTTTAGTTCAGAATTTTGAATCAAAATATTCGATTAATTTATATTTGTTACAATGTTAAAATGGCGTGTAATGTCTTATACGTATATTACTATATTTTTGTTTATATATTTACCAAAATATCCAGTCATATCCATTGGAATAAGTTGCACAAGACGACTACACTTTCCGAGTTCTCTTATCATCATTTGGCACAGGTAGAACAGTAGCGCCAATTCTGGATGATCCAATAGTGACGGTTCTAAATTTGACCTGAACATAAAACAAAAAAATGGATAAATTATAAATTAAGTTGTACAAAACTCGTTGAAATAATTTATTTGAAAATATTGATGTATATTGAAAATATGTTTTTAGTCACTGAATATTGATCTAGTACGTAATTCGCGTGAAATAATCGATATTATACGATCGTATCTTTATATAATATATATCTTTGAAGAATATGCCAGACGTTTATGCCGATTAATTAAATTTTTTTGTAATTTGTATTTTATTAAACTCTTTTTATTAAAACATTAATTTTTATTTACAAACAAATACAATATTATTTTCCATTAATTTCAAGATTTTTAATAGCTCTATATTATGTTTAATGCTTCAATTGAATTTAACGAAGTGCAGTTTATGGTAAGATATTATGGTTTGTTATAGGTACTGTAGTTTGTTATTCATTTTAAAGATTATATTTATTTTTCAAACTTTGAAAAATCTATGTTGTTATTATACAGTGAAGGTAATTTTTTTAAAGAATAAAATTTATTGGTAAAAATATTGTGTTTGCGCAATAAAAAAAAAAAAAATAAATGGAAATGGAAAATGATTGATAAAACTTATACTATTATTTACAATTTACATTTACAACGTTTAACAAATTTATAATTAAAAAAAAAAAATAATCAATAAAGTACGAATTATTCCAAGAAAACAAATTATATAGGTACATATTTGAAATATAATATAGTACATATCAATTTATATATTATATATATTATTTCTAATATTAGGTAATTTTTATTAATATAAATTAAATTGTTTATTATATAGAAATGTACACAAAAAGTATAATATATAATTTATAAAGTATAGTACTTATAATATAAATCTAAGTATAGTAACTATAGACATATTATACACAAAATTAACAGATTCGTTTTAAATCGAGTCATTTAAAATCATTATCCTTTCTTACTATATTAAGTAGAGGGATGATAATATTTTAAAATTTACTTTTCTTTATTTACTAAAACATCTATAATCCTGTACACAATTAGTTATTAAAAAGTTAAAATATTAAATAAATCAGAAAATCAAATGTGTTTGGAAGATTTTGGTATTCAAAATAAACGAACTAAACAACTGAAGAACAGACCCATTTAATATTTATTTTACTTGATTTATTTTTACTAACAAATATTTATTCTTTTTTTCAGATAAAAGAATAATTTCAAATGTAGACTTTATTGTATTCTGCTATATATAATAATATTATTAATAAATTCTAATTTAAGTTTATGAAAAAAAAATTATGACTTAAAATTTTAAAAATATTTTTGTAAATAGGTTAAGTATTATATGATTATGATTCTATAAATTTTTCAAAAATTGAAAAAAATTGAAACCCAATATTGAGAAAAATTAAATTTTTGGATGAATTTCAAATCTCCATAGTTAGTCAGAAAATCAACCAATCTGTTCCAAAATTAAATCAAGCATGTAGACAACCTATGAAAACATTGAACAAAAAAAAAAAAAAATGTTCAAGTCCGTATTCAAAATTGCATTAGTTATCGTAATATATTTAAAATTGAATTTGTCAAAATCAGTTTTCGTGAATTTTGCAGATTTTCCAACCATTTTTTGATATTTTTCTTTTCCTAAAGAATAACTTTAGAGAAATTCGAAAAATGAGCTAAATATAGTACTATGTGAATGCAATTTGCAAGTGAAAGTATAATTGTGATAATCGGTTTATTATTTCTACCCCAAAAAATATTTCAGATATAAAAAAAAACATATTTGTAAAACCAATACATTCCTCGCTTTACTCAGAATCTAATACTATTATATTCTTACTTATAAATGTTTTTAATCATGGATAAAAGTTTTTCTACGTTTTTCAATTAGTTGTGTTTTACAAGAAACCAAATCAAGATAAAATAGTGTACGTAAAGTTTTGAATCTCGACAAATCAAATATTTGACAAGATATATTATTTTGTAAAACCTTACACTGCAGTCTCCAATACCTATACAATAATAGAATTCTGCTGTTGATGAAAAAAAAAAAAAATAAAGTGTATATCATATACTTTATGATCGTTGAAACTGTATATAACAAAACACTTTTTTTTTTTAACTAAAGACAAACAAAACACTTCATTATCACTTAATAATTGTACCTAGCGAATGTTTGAATTGGAAAAATAAAATATCCTCCTAGACTATAAAACTTAGGAAAAAGTAGCATCCCTTGCAATGATCGAATTTAATCTAATTCGCTGAGACTTTAAATAATTAGGAGTATAGTATTTGTAAAAAAGAAGAGGTACTCTCCCACGCCCTCTACCAATTCAAGCACTGTACCTAGCTTAATAAGTCGATTATAATCGTTTTATTTGTGAATAATACAGTCATAATTTTTTAAACAATCTCTTTATTTCCTAAATTGTTTTAATTTTAATTGTGATGAAGTATTATAAATTCGTGTTTTTTTTTACGCATATATTAGAGAATTGATTTGGTACTGTGTTGTATGAATAATTGCCGTTAGGTTTGGTTAATTTTACGTTATTCTGTGATATAGTAGGTATTGTTAACTGAGGTACAAAGTCCATACCTTGTTCATATGAACCAATAACCTTCTTCCTTATACACTAAAATTTGTATCTAGTTATATAAAACTATGCGGTCATCCTAATTTTGAACATCACAAGTTTTTTCATAGAAATTGTGTCTTGATCGATATTATGTTCACCTGACTTTATTTTTTCTTAAACTTAATGTTATTTTTACAAAGAAATTTGCCGACATATTTCGATTGATACAGGACACCCAGATTTGATAATTTTATGGTTAGGAATAGGAAATAATATGTTGTTAACAGATTTCGACTATGTATCATCTCCGATGGAATAATAAAGATTTTATTGGCGAAAAATCAAACAATGTGATTAATTAATAATTATTCAAGTGTCATCACTAAAATCAACAAACGCAGCATGTAGTTGGGAACATTGGATACATGTACAAATTAAAAACGAGAAGACTTACTTAAACAAAACAAGTCTGATAAAAATCTATTGAAAATAAGACCGTTGCATGTAGACTAGCATTTTACCGGGAGACAATTAACATTCTTTGGGGAAACAGCAGATTCTGCTATGTGTCTTTAAGAGGTAATTCGGCGTTTTCCATAGTTACAATAAATGTGGAAAATGAATGAAGACGACATAATTACGGAAGAAGCGTTTTATTTATTATACATATAGTTATATTTGAAACTATAGGTAGATATATACTTAATAAAAAATGCGTTTAACATGAGATTGGAACTTGAAGTTCTACATGAAGTATGATCACAGAATGGAAAACTAATATTAGAGGTGGGCAAAAATATCGACGTTTTACATTACCCATTTGTACTATTTTAATGTTCCCATTCTGATTTATTATTTTCTGAGGTATGATATTGTTTTTTTTTTTTTTAAGTTTACATATGCTTTTTAATTTTATAATTTTAGTATTTTAGATTTTGAAGGAAGCGAAATATTGGTTTTACAGTGTTTAATTTTTAAAAATATTTTTATGTTTGAAGACACTTTTTTGGATAAAAAAAAATGGTCCAATTACCACAAGTAGGGTATTTTTTCGATAGAAAATTGCATCTTGTTGGTACTTTATTTAACTATTTTTTTTAAATTTCTAAAAAAGTTTTCCTATTTAAAACTACCGAAGATGACATAAAAACTTCAAAATTCACGGAAATCATAATTTTGACGAAATTGATTTTAGATTTTCATGATACCTAATGCAATTTTGAACGTAGTGACTTGTTAACTTTTACACATGGGGTAAAATTTTGGACGGATTATCAGTGTAATATATTGTATGATATTGAGTTTTACTCAGAATCGTATTTTTGAATGCAATATGTTCATACGATATGAATGCAATATCGACCGAAGAGGCGACAGTGGAATGTCCAAAATCGACCTTCTCGCTTTTTCTTTCTTTCTATGTTGAGTGGTTTCGAAGCTTTTGTACGTGAAAATAATACATGAATTTCAATTAGGTACCTATCTCAATTATGATAAAAACATACCCGTGAAAATCGAAGACCATTTTTTCTATAATAACGAAGTCGTATTGACAAAATTAGTTTTCTTATAGTAGAATTGATCAATATTTTTTGTGTACACTTGTTTTATTTAAGTTTATATGTTTAAATATAATATAGGTACAATAAAAGTTGATATATAGGTATGACACAGAAATAGTATAATTATATTAAGTTTTGATACGCTGAAAACTGTATTTTGTACGAGCAGAAGTTATTTCTCTTGCAAATGTAGATTTTATCATGATAATACGCTCGAAAAGTTGTTTAGTTAGTATGTTTAATTCCATATTTAATTAAATTCTATGCAAGTATTTTGCTTTCAATATTTTTTTACAAATTGATAACTTCAGTAATATGTAGCTACTATCTATACATAGTTTTAGATGTCGAGCAAAGCGAGGAATGTATTGGTTTTACAAAGATGTTTTTAATTTTTTTTTTTATGTCTGAAAACATTTTTCTGGATAGAAATAATATTTCGAATACCACAAGTAGGGTATGCTTTCGGTAGCAAATTGCATCTAGTTGATACTTTATTTAGTGACTTTATTTTACGAATTTCTCAAAAGTTTTTCTTTGAGAAAAGAAAAACTACCAAAAAATGGCGGGAAACCGGTAGAATTACGGTTTCCGTTATTTTGTTTTTTATATTTCGTGATAACTAATTATCACATATATAATTTTTAATTGAGTTTTGATCGTAGGAATTTGAAATTATTTTGAGTAATCTTATAGATAATTTACACAAGTGGTAAAATTTTGGAAAGTTTTATCAGTATAAATTGTACTACATTGAGTTTCGCTCAAATTGTATTTTTGAATGCTAATAATTCATTGAATATCATTGCATTCAAATTGTAATTATAATAAACCACAGTTTCTCCGAGAACCGAGGGTACGAAGGAGGAATGTCCAGAATCGACGCTTTTTAAATATAATATCGAAACATTTGTATAAAAATCAATAGTTATTATGCCTCTGGAATTTACTCCATTTTTTATTTTTGTTTTTAATAAATACGATTTTTTAAGTATTTGTAAATACCATAATGGAAATGCATTATATAAAAAAAAGTGTTTGTGAATGTTTATAGGACATTATTAATGGAATTCAATAAAATACCTATAAAATTGGAAATCTTAGACACACCGTTGTTTTTTTAATAGTATGTACCTACATAATGTTTATTATCACATTCAACGGAAATAAAAAATGTTCGATGCAATTAAGGCGAATAAATATAAAATTAGAAATAAAATAAATTGGTGTCCCTGTAGGTTTGATGACTCTTTACGTATTGCACGTTAAATCGGATAACTTGGGGCAAACTTGGCGATTGTGCAATATAATCATACGTATATGATACTTTGTACAGATTTTCCTCATTCATTTTAATCTTAAAAGAAATAAAAATAAAAATAAAATGTGATCATATTATAAGTTATTGGTTATTATTTATAATATCTGTTCAATGCCAATTTTATCTGTTCAATATTATGATGAAGAAAACCATTAAATTTTAATGTAATAAATACTATGTAATTTTTTTTTTTTCGAAGCACAGAATAGTAAAAAATATTATTTTCACAGCTTAAACTACTGAATTAGTTAAACAAATTATTATAGGGATATTATTATCTTTATTACAATGAGATATTTTTCACATAGAAACTAAAAAAATTTGGGATTTTTTTATTGTTTGTATAAAATATGTGATATAATGCAAATTGTATTAATTTATTTTAATTAAACATTTTTTATAATTAATATATAATATGGATTATTAGTTGACGTGATGGTTCTAATTGCAGTGTTTTATTTAAAGAAAATTTATATATACAATATTGATATTTTATCACATATTTTTTAAATTTCTTGATTACATTCGTCATAAAATAAATAACGTCTATAACGTCTTACGATACGATTATAAATAGTACTCGTAAGCAGCCAACGTACTAACGTTTGTTAGGTCGTATTAACTTTTAGATTTTTAACAATAAGCTTGAGATCTTTGGATTTTTCAGTTTTCATTCAATGTATTTTTTTTATTTACCCCTAAATAATGTTTTAAATCCGAAAAAAAATTGTCCCATTCTAATATATTGAATTTATTAAAAGGATGAAATATTAAAAAAAGTATTATCATTCGTTTAAAATGGTATTTATAATTAATAATTGTATTATTATTGTTGTAAGTTAGTTATATTTATGATACTATATTATAACATATTTTGTAAAAAAGTGCGTTTATTTTAATAAACACTCATGATTGTTTTTTTTTTTTTATTAATAAATAGCTGGCTATTACTTTTTATTAGCCTTAGTCTCATGCAAGCCCTTATCTGCAGGCCGAGATAATTTACGAGTGTTTAAATAGTAGTGTAAATATAAGTTCATTAATTATTTTAATTACTTTTCATATATTATATTATAATATGATTTATATCCAATGGTCATTGATCTCAATAATAATATTTACATAATTGTTCTAATTGATATTTTGAAATACGATTATAGATTCTGATCTTAGCCAAGAATGTATTGGTTTTATAAAGATAATTTATTTTTGTCTGAAGATATTTCATCGGGTAGAAATAATGGTCCGATTACCACAAGTAAGGTATGCTTTCGCGTAGAAAATTGCATCTAATTGTTAGTGTATTAAGTTCATTTTTTGAATTTCTCAATAGTTTTTACTTGGGATAAGAAAAATCACCAAAAAATAGTTGAAAATCTGTGATATTCACGGAAACTATGATTTTGATGAATTTGATTTTAAATATTTGATAACAAATACTATTTTAAATGTATAGGGACCTGAAATTTTGTTTTGTTTTACGGTTTCAAAATTGCATAAAAGCATAATTATACATGAATCTAGTTATAGACGATTTCGTAAATCGACAGTGCAATTTTTTTTTTAATGGCGTTTAAAATTGTAATTTTGAGTAAAATCAAAGAAATATATTTTTTTTATATTGCAGATAGACTAGACTTTCTTTCGAGCAGAAATAATTGTTCCAATATCACAAATAAGGTATGTTTTCGGTTGAGAATTTTGTTTAGTTGGTAGGTATATTTAGGTATGTTTATTTAGGTAATTTTTTAAAGTCTCAATATTTTTCTTATCAGACAGGAAAATAGATCTGGGACATTGTACATCTATACATTTATTGCGGACAACAATTTTAAGGCTCGATTTAGAACTCGACCGACGACGGTCAGCGCGTACCGTAAGCCTTGACGGTACGCGCCGATCATCGGTCGTTACCGAACGTTTAGTGCTTAGTTGATGGCAAATTCAGAGAGCTGTGTTTATTCTATGGTACGTTATTTTGTTATTAGTTAATTTTATTGAGTTTTTAAATACTTTAACTTTAACTTTTGGAAAAATGAAGTCATACATTGTAAATTCATTGATATGTGCGTATTATTTACGCAATCAACGGAATAATAAAAAAAAAAAAACTGAGAATATATCACGTCCACCCAGTAATTGTAGACCGTATGCTCAGTGTCTATGTTCATTTTAGCTTTTAATGTTATTATATTAATATATTTATATTATAATTATAATTAATAAAATAAACAATTTAGAATACAATAAAATAAAATTGTAATATAAAATATCATATATGCATTTACGTTGCGCGCGTACGGTTGGTCAGCGTGGAACTAAATGCTAAATGCATTTACTGAAATAGCTCAACGGTCGAGTACTAAATTCAGCCTAACAGTTTTGTGCATAGATAATTAAATAGTTATCTAGATAAGATATTTGATATATAATTTAATCTGGATGTGTTAAAAAACATAAAAAAAATTAGACACCTAATATTAACATAATTTTTATAATATTATATTTAATATGTCAAAAATATATAATGCATTTTATTAAACGACAGTCGTTATTTTATTACAAATTAAATAATCAGAATAGTAATAACTCATATTAGTCTGAAGTGGAACAATATCACAATTGATGTTATTTCAAACACTTGATAGTAAAACAAGTTTTATAACTTTTTTCCTTTTTAATATCTCAACTAGGGAGGTTATATACTTAACCAACAAAATGCTAACATTACAAATTACAAGCTATTATATTATAATTATTAATCTAAAATACTTTATGACTATATATTTATTTTGATACATTATATAAAAATATATATTACTTAAAACGATTTTAAAGCATTAATAAAACATCCTGTAAACTGTTAAGTATTATTATTTTAATTAAATTTTGTATTTGAGATCATTATGTCTATACGCCCAAACAGCTCCAATAGACCGTTTCCTCTTGGATTAATTATATTATAAACTATTATGTTATTATAAAAATGTAAACAAATGATTTCTTTAAGACATTCTATTATTCAAGATTGGTCCTGAATAACTTTTAGAAAAGATTAGTAGAGTAAGTTGGGAATATATTTTTTTTTTTTATCTAGATATGATAATTAATGTTTCTTTCAAAACGGATTTAGATAAAATAAATAGTTATTAACGAAATTTATTTTAATAATGACCAACACCGATTGCTCGATGACCATCAGTGTAAGCAAACTGACATTGTTTGTTGATAAATCAACGAAGTGAAATATTTACATCAATGAGATGTTAATTTTATATGAACACGCAATGAATTGGATTATCTAAATTAATTACTAAAAATAATGAAATATAACATGGAAAAAATAATAGTGACATTGAGTATCAAAGTTGGTACCTATATGCTAATATTTTAAATGTTTATAGTACCTATTTCTATTTTTATTCAGATTAGTGTGATGACCTATATATTAGTTTGAGCAATTTATTTCGCTGAAGTAGACTGTAGTAAATTGTCTATTCTCGAGCTACACGATCGTTTTACAAATGTCGACAATTTTTATATAAAACTTAAACTAAACACGGTCATTGTACTTCATGTTTATCGGAGATGTTTTAATTTGCTCATTTTTTAAAAATAATAAAAAAAAGAAACATTTTTATCAATTGTGTTTACTTTATATAAATATTATTATTATTTTTATTGGAACTGAAAATCAGTTATTACAGTATCTAGGTATAGTTAGTAATATATGTTTATATACGCGAAAAATAAAAAAAGCGGGAAGGTCTATTTTAGTTTTTTAAATTAGTGGTTTATTATAATTAAGATTTGATTGCAATAATATTGCAGTTAGGTTATATTTTTCAATTTTTATTAGGTTTTTTCTTGGTTATTACACTCAATAAAAATATATCTATATAAAAAAAAAAAAAAATATTTCACCTAATTAAATAGTTTTCTTTTCATTTATCTGAATTATACTTAACAATTATTAACGTAAACCTTTAAATTTATGTTTAAATGAATATTTTGTTTGTTTTTTTAAATAAATATTGGAAGAAAAAACCAGCTACATTATAACCATAAAGACTTTGTATTTATTTTATGGTTTAGATGTATTTTGTAATAATAATGGTTTTCATAACTTCGTTCTAGAATAACACCAGGTGCATATGTACAATACGTATATATATTTAACGTATTTAGACATAATAATAATACATGTTTTAACTCGTTTGTGAAAAACTTGAGGCACTTAAGTCTCAAGACAATAGTTTAGTTAAATAGCCTAATAATAATAATATTCTACTTTTCAATTATGTCACCGACAACGTTATTTGTACCTATTACAAACTTCAGTAGTTATTCGAAACTTCCAAAAATGGTCAATTCTTATTTATTTCTTTTATAGAACTTTTACACAATATAATTTTTGAAAAAATAGGTATTGAACATTATCTACTATTTATATTGGTTTTGTAAACAATTACGCGATTTACATGTTGTTTTTTTTCAATTACAAAGTACAAATGTTGATGTATCTAGGATAGATATCTAAAATATCTATGGAAAGACTTTATACGATAAAATTTATAACAAAACGTACATTTTTAAAAGACATTTTATAAATATTAACTAAAAGTTTTCATTAGGATTTTTAAAGTAAAATATTTCATAAACGTACATTTCTAGTAAATTCTTGAACTTCGAAACAGATAATGTTGTAAAAACTTAGCTAATTTATATTTCCCATATTATAATGTTTATATAAAGCCAAATAATTTATAGTACGGTTATATAGATAATAGTTTAGTTTAGTTTAACAAATGGTTTTTCGGTACATTTATTTCCTTGCAGTATTATTATTATATTCACATAGAATATATTTTAAAACTTTACGTATTAATTTTAATCGAGTAATAACGTGTTGACAAGACGTCGTCAGTACTTCATATCATTATGTACTTTTTATTAAAATTATGACAGTGTTAATAATAATTACTGAACACTTGATAATGAATTTATGAGATAATATTATTTGTAAGTATAGATTTTTCTTCTATTTAGTTTGGAAAAATAAAACATGATTATAAAATATAATCACAATATATTATAATCTTATTCTATGAGCATATTTTATATTATATTATATATTTTATGGATTCTTCACTTTTTCTAGTATGCATTGCGTACAGCATCGTATTTAATGGTTTAAAACAATTTAGGTACGTTGACTGGATTGAAATAATAAATAAATAAAACCATAAATATCTAACGTAATGCACACTTCCTATAACTACACATGAACTACGTATGAACATTCGCTTTAGTTAGAATTTCATTCATTCATCGTGAATAATGATTAATTGTCAAGTGGAAAACTCGTCCGGCACAGACTTCTCATTAGCGTGCGCAATAATTTACTCACATACATACACACATACACACATCAGGTCGGTTGTTAGATTCTGTAATGACTGATATATTGTAAATTTAAAAGTGTTTTCCTTAGGTCTCGGTGAAAACGTGATAAATTGTTGTACGGGTTACGGCACTGTGAATCGGCTTTGTTATCACTTGCAGTTGACATTGCACTCTCGTCGAATGGGATTTAACTAATAGGTGTAAGAATGAAACTATCGGATGCTTAAAAGTTATTGTTATCTATTTTCACAACACTCCAGTCAACGTGACGTAGTTATTCAGAAATGTATATGAATCATTTTAAAAACTTGATAATTACACATATAAATATAATATTGTGAACTTAAGTAAGTCATCGTAATAATAGGTAGTCGTATAAATCTATTGGAAGTATAATGACATATTATATTATATTTAAAGTACAATAGACGAGAAACGTCAGAGAGGTGTTTATGGTTAAACATTACTCGACGTACTCGACAATTATTTTATTTGTAGAACTATTGATTGGATACAAATTATTGAGTCATAATTAATTAAAGTTCAATTTGTAGGTATTCTTATTTATTATTACTTGTACTCCACTGATTGATTTCAATTGTACCGTAGTAGGTAGGTATATTAATTATTATTATTATTATTCTCGGTGTTTCAATTTTTAATGGCTTATAAAATAGTAAATATACCTATGGGTTATTATTGTATAATATATTATAGAACCCTTTTTATTCCAATTAAATTATTCGAAATTAAAGTAAGAGACATTCAATAGTGAGTTGTAAAAGTATTTCAAAGTTTGTCTTAATCGATGGTTTGAATTAAAATCAACCTATTGTCAGAAATTATATAGAATTAAATTTTTAGATCGCTTTAAATTTTTAAGGTAAATTTTGTTACATATTAATAATAATAGATTTTACTAAAATATTTATAAAGTAAATAATACATATTTGATAGTTTTAGGTAATATTATATTAATTGCCTTCGTTTAAATAAAATTAATCGCATATTTTATCTAGAATTAATTATTGAATACTTAATATAAAACACATTATTTCCATTAGTTAATTTAACTTCATTATGAATCAATTATCTCATTTATGAATACACATAAAAGTTTATACGTTTTAACATTAAAAGTTTATTATATAAAAGTACCTATCTGAATATATATGTTATAAAGATTTGCATTATTAGTTTTAACGCACTATAAAAGATAAATTATTCTGGTATAAAAATAATTTATTATATTTTTTTTTGTTGATAAGATAATAAATTGAAAAAAAAAATTGAGGCAGAAATATATAATCGACTTCCGTTGTTTTGACAGGATTTATAACATTATTAAAAGGCTTCTCAACGAGTTTTCCTCATTTCTATTATTTTGAAAGCTTACTTTTAACATTTAAAATCTATCATAATATTTCCTTTTCATTTTTATGCACTATCAATAGTTTAAATTCTTTACTTGTCAAGCTATATATATAAAAAAAACCGCACAAAGCAATTTTTCGGAACTAAAATAAATGTAGGTACTTATTAAATATAATTAAGTATTATACAAACATCGGTATTCAATGTTCAACAGATTAATAATGTTAAAACAATGTTAATGTGATTTGTTTAATAGGTGCTGCTAGGATATTTAACATGAGGTACACTATATTTCAACATAATACTAACTTGAGGAGTCAATTATTTTAATCGGCTTGTGCGATTATAAATAGTTATAACTGTCACATAAATAAACAATTTAATACTGATTTATTTATACAAGATAATTATACACATTATTTCTTCTTGTAAAATTAGATTTGAAAAGGATACCAATTTTACACATAAAAATTTGCACATAAAAAAAAAAAAATTAAAACAACTAATTAAGTCATATAAATTTCAATTTTGGTATTTTTAATGTTTCCTTGTTATATTAATTTTTTTAAAGGTACAAGTGCACTTTCTTGTATCCCCCGTATTGCCACCATGGTGATCTGTATATTTTCTTTGCAACTTTTAAAAAAAATATAACTTGATAAATTTATGCGTATGTATAAACTATTTATTCAAGTAAAAAAGTAATAATAATAATAATTCATTTTTATTATTTTTATTTGTACTGTATATTAGAATATTTAATAAATTTCGATTTTGGCGGACTTATATTTAATTTGCGAATCAATGAATCCGATCGTCTCATCGCCACATTGGGCATTACAGGTTCGTATGCCAATCGCATGATAGAAGACTTCACATGTTTTTGATCAGGGCTGTTTAAAATACGATTTTTGGGTTTAATTTCTGCTAATGTCTGATCGATGTATTTTTTTATTTTGGCGTTGTGACTGAGAATATTCCAATGGTTTTTTAATGTGCTCATCGGCAACGCGTTTGTACCGGAGAAATAGCACAGCTGGATACATACTTTGTTCCGGAAAGTGATCGATTAGATCAGATCTCGGAGATACCCAGTCAGCGTCTATATAATATCATAATTGTAAATAGAAGGAAACACTCAACTGTTATTATATTTGAAAATATTTACTTACATTCATCGTCGTTAATTTCACATCCAATGTAACATAATGTGTGTTTTATAGATATCAATATTATAATAATCAAAAACATTATGTAGATGTAATAATTTAAATTTATTTAAATAATATAGAACTGATGAATAACAATAAGTTACGATTGTGTGTTTTTATTACATTTTTTTTTACATAGAAAAATCCATGGTTACAAATGCATTTATAATAATTGATTATTTTTTGCGGAATTAATTCAATTAAAACGCAAAAGAAAATTTAAAAAAAGTGGAAAGGTCAATTGTGGACGTTCATTCTTCGTCCCTTCGGTCCTTGGAGAAATTATTGGTTTATTATAATTATTAAGATTTAAATGCAATGATATTGCATTAGAAAATATGATTCTGAGCGAATCTCAATATATTCCAACATATATTGATAATTGTAATTTTGCCGATTTTCCGCCATTTTTTGGTAGTTTTTCTTCTCCTAAGGAAAAACTTTTGAGAAATTCGAAAAATGAGCTTAATAAAGTACCAAGATGATACAATTTGCTATAGAAACCATATTTTATTTGTGGTAATCGGACCATTATTTCTACCCGAAAAAATGTTTTCATACATAAAAAAAACATCTTTGTAAAAACAATATATTCCTCGCTCCGCTCAGAATCTAAAATTAAAAAATTTGAATAAACAAAACAACGAAATTAAAAATACTTTTAAATGTTTCAGTGTATCCATTGATACGTTTTTCTAAATTTTAAAATTTTATAATTATGAAATTTCGAATGTTGTAAGTACCAATAATAATTATTTTTCGAGTATTATTCTCATATTCACACCACAATTAGTTTTGAAGTTTTAATTTATGTAGTTACGAAGTTCTAACCAGCATTATATTATAATTTTATACAAAGCAATATTAGTCTCTCTAGGGACATCAGTTATACAAATTATTATAATTTTATAACTAACATATTTGACATTTTGACGAAAAAAGGTTTAACCTATTTTTTTTTTTAATATTACAGTACCAACTACTTCCGAAATTAAAAATGTTTACAAAATTCACGTTTTATTATTATTATTGTTCAAAATAATTTGTTAATGATGAATATTAACTAATAGTGAAGTATAGGTACTATTGTCACGCGTAAAAATAGAAAATAAAAATTAAGTACCTTTTTATTATTTCGGGCTCTTAAACAGCATAAATATTATGTTTATTATCATATTAATTCTAATTTAATGATTAAGCATGAGAACTGTGTAGTATAACGGTATTAATTCATTAGTTGATATTAGATATTAAACACACAATGTATGTATTGTATGTATATGTTTGTATATACATACAAAACACAAACACAATCATTTTCTATAATCAATTAATGTTTAGCCGATGATGAATTTAGTAAATAATGATAAGACCAACAAACTGGATATTATTGGAACAGATACTATTTCGCGATAAAAATCTGGAACCAAGAGAGAATAACGTTTCCTGTTATATTATTATTATTTGTTAATCAAATAATATCACTCGTATAAATGAAGATCTGAAAAATAGATTAAGCTCAAAGTTTACGAAGTATTAAAGGTGAAAACTCTGCAAACAAATTTAAAGAAATGCAATTTTTTTTTTTAGAAGTTTTTGAGAAAGTTTTGTATTATGCTACATTATTATTTCAAGGACAAGAAAACTCGCTTGAATATTTATTGTACCATACTGAAATGTCAAACAGATAGGTTTTATACGTTACAAATATATAGGAATCTAATTTTTTTACAATTTAATAAATTATAACAACAATTATTTATTTTTAAAATTATGAATTATGTGAATATAATATTATTTTGGTTTTATTATTATTTTAATACGTATATTGATTGTATTAAATATTGGTTGTTTAAATAACCAATATGTTAATTAAATTATATCGTTCTTTACGAGTTGACATAGTTGACCAAGGGGCAAAAGTTGATAAATATAATATTAGTTTACTATTTATGTTTAAAAACAAAATTTAAAAACATTATAATTTGGAATCCAAATTTTGGATTCATTCATGGAAATAGTTCAGTCGGATCATCGTTGAATAAGAATTTAAAATTTCTGAAGAAAATAATCACAGCAAAGTTAATGATCAATTCGAAAGAAATGAATAAATGACGAGAAACTTGGACACGACAGTAGAAAATATGTTAGACCCGACGATTACGTCTAAAAGTATCTCTCATTATTATTTATTACAGTTTCGGTGAAAGTATTTTGTGTAAAAAAATCTAAAAATTATCGTCTCCGTATACCTCCTAACCTACCTGAAAAAAATTGACGCGAATAACGATCGAAAAACATTATTGAAAATATATCTGGTAACACTTTAAATACTGACGAATAAACACAAAACGAAGGCTGACGTTTTATCAGTATAGTAGAATTGCTATTAACCACAAATCACAGCCGATTTTATAACTATCAATACCTGTGGTGTATTTTTTATGCTGTAGTATGGATATAGTTACTTATCCAGAAATCGTTCAAATGTTTGGTGGACTAAATGGGTGAAATATCGAAGACACTGTGCAAACGAACAAAACCATAATATTATTTGCGAAAAATCCAATACTTGTCATTGCATTCGCTTTTGTTGGGAACTTGAAAAGATTATATATATATGATAATTTTTGTCTTTTAAAAATTAAATATCGTCGTCGTCCGGAGTGTTTGAACAATGGTTACAGTATTTATATCTCACACAAATGTATACAAAAAATATTAAAAGTATAATGTTTGCTTTGATTTTTGTCAACATCATTTTCTTGAGAATATAAATATTTGAAATTGTTTTTATTTTTATATTTTTCCTTTGAAAACTTCTGAGAACGCCTCTGGTAAAAAATGCAGTTTAAAATCGCAAACGGGAATAAAACAATTATTCAATAAGTATTTTATAATATTATATATTTATTAAATTATTTTTCTAACATACTCAAAATACAATGAACTGTATTATGGTAAAAATTTTTATAACATTATAAAAATAATTCTTATTATTTTGTTCATTAATTTAGCAGGAGAATAATTTAATCTTAATAAATATAATTTTCAACCAGTATTATTTTAAAGTTACTTATTTTCGTAGGTAGATAATATGTTTAATTTCAAAACACAGCTATTTGGTAATTAATTACTCCCGAAAGAAATTCTCACATATTGTTTTCATGTATGCAGAGCCATAACAAGGAAATATTACCTTGTCAGGGGCATAACTTCGAAATGCACCTCTTTTGAATTTTAAATTAGGATTAATTCTAAAATTAGTTTATAAATTATAATATAAATAAATAAAGGATCGAAACAGTCCAAGTTTTACGCCGATCAGGCCACTTTTGTTAGAAATTAAAAATATGCTAATAACTGACAACTTCATTTGCGATTCAATTTTTAGGATTATAAATATATATATAAACATATATATCATTATTCACTGCTAAATAAACCATAAGGATACAAAATACAAACGACAAAATGGTACAAAAATTCAATAAGTCCATGTTATAGATTCATAGATTATGAAGGTAGTGTTTGCATATTATGTACCGGCATAATAAAATATGTAAAAAAATAGGGGAGTCGTGGCCCACCTTGCTCCCCCCCCCCACAAATGGCACCACCGCATTTAATAAATGTTATCTTTTTCTTCGGATAAAGTTTTTTGCAAAATTACCCTGTAATAACATATTTTTTTATACCAAATAATATATAAATTCAATGTCAAAAACCACTATAATGTTACATAGTTGATAGTACCTACGTACAATGAGTTTGATTCTTGCACAAGTAGGTAATTGTGCATATTATATTAAATCAAATGGAAATGACACGGGTCGAGTCACTTTTTATTTGTGTTTTATTATTCTGAACATTATTCGGATTACTTAACGAGTGACCGGTTTGATTTGGCCAGAACTACAATACGTTTGTAAATTGTACGTAACAAACTGACACATTTCGGGTTAGAGTTTTGCGGTAGAAACGTGGCAGAGTTAAATTCGCAAACAATAGAGTTTAATTAAACATATTTTGTTAATTTGGCAACACTGTACGACAAAATTTCTAATGTTTTTAAAATTACCTCGAACTACATTAAATAGTGTTAAACGATGAAATACTATAATCGATAAAAATTCTAAAGGGGACAAAAAAAGAAAGAAAATATAATGTACCATTTTAAATTTTTAATGTGCAAGTATTGTTAATTATTAATACCCGTCTACCGCGTGACGCCGAGTCGTGATGACTTATGTCTCATGATGGCTGTCTGCGTTTGAAATGAAGTTGACAGACGGGGAAAATATATTATTATATTGTATAAATACACAAGCTAGAATAATATAACAGCAGTTTTCGTTGTATAAGAACTGATGAAGAAAAAATTAAGTTGTCAAATTAAAAATGGAGTATTTAAATACGTTTTCTTTTAGTTACATTTGAACAATTTTGAATTATAAATTTTTTTCTATCTATAGTTTAATTTGTGACCCACTTTATCACTTGGAATAAACAATATATTTTATAGATTTGCGCTGTCATACATAATAAGTAAGAATACCTATCGGATTAGTATTTTTTAATCGTTTTAATTACATTTTTTATATTTATAATAAATTGAAATCTACTATTGTAGAAATATTTATATTTTTCATAATATGCTCGATATATAGATATATTTGATTGGAAAATATAATAAGAAATCTAAAAGTAGGCACGTATATCAAATATTATTTTATCACTAGTGTCATTATCGTACGATTTTATATTGTTGTCATTATTACATTTATATTATAAAATATTTAACGCATTTTTTGCACGCCAAAAATCCACTCACCCAGAAACATAATACAGCGGTTCATACTTGTTTATTTTATGCGTACCTCTACCGTAGTGTGCCCGACTAAAGCGTTCTTTGGGATAGGATAATACAAAAATGTCAAATGGAATGAAAAATGTTTCAGAATAAATCACAAAAATGTCACGGTATATTTTTTTTATTGTCAGTTTTGTTTCGTACATATGTTATCGTTTGGGGATCAAACTTGGTCACTCGAAATAGTGAAGTTTACATTGTTCATAAATTCGGATCTAAGACGATTTCTTTTCTGTTTTCGCATTGATTACCATAATGTAAGAAATGATTTGCATTGTTTGAATTTATCACTGTAAGTTATATTATTATATTAGTTTAGCTGTTTGTTCGAAGGCAGTTTTTTAGGAGTGAAATATTTCACAGACAGAGCAACGAGCACGACGTTTTGCAATCAGCGTGTAGAGGAAATTACTTTTCACTAATTTTTGGTCCACGTTGCGATTAATTAGTTTGTATTTTGACGGCCGGTGAAACACTGTGCAAGACTCATAACATATTTGAAGGAGATTAATTAGGTAGGTAAAGTTTAACCGAAAATCTTTGTTGCTTTTTGCCGTTAGTAGTTCGTTTTTTTTTTTATTACAGAAGATTACCACAGAGACGGAAAATCGCCGTACATAGGTTTATTTAAATTAAAAATTGAAATTTAAATTGTCTAAAATTGATGGAAATTTTATTTTTATTTAAGTAGTTATTAGTCTATAACATTTTAAATAATATAATGTAGATTATAGAGTTTAGGTCATCTTGTCCCGAGTTTTAAAAGTCCAAAATTTCACGAATACCGAGTAAAAATCAATATTTTGTAACTTGTTAGGTATCTTGAAACTTAGAAATAAGTTTTTAAATTTTATTAATTAATTAATTGATTATGTAGTTATATTTATAAACACATTTAGTTATTTGAGATGCAAATCGTTTAGATCCATATCTTAGATTTCAGACGCACTCACTGGACCTAGAAAAAAAACATTTCTATAGTTAAATTATCAATTGAATATCTCGACGTTTTATATTTTAGTACTTTCGAAAATCAATACGTAGGACGACCGTCAGTCGTAAGGCCTTGCGAGGAACAAACGTTTATACTATTTACAGCGATTGCAGTGCTGCCGAGCGAAAATAAATCTGTTGTGTGTAATATTAGTTTACGATCTCCGGTCGTTGTCGACGAGCGTACAATCGGAAATCGAGTTCGAAACGCAGTTTCCGATTATAAGATTGAATGGCGATTATTATGTTAATGGGTATTCCAGACCACCTTGTATATCAAGTAGTGCGCAGAAAAGAAACATATATTAAATTTTTACGAAAATAACTTCCTCCTCCGTTCCGGCGTTAACACGCCCACGCGAGTCTCTTGTCAGAAACAATACTTCCGCGTGGATCGCGTGTTTGAGTTTGAAAATAGAAAAAAAAAACAAAAGAAGAATGTGAAAAATGATTTAAGAGTATATATTTCATATAATACTTTAAATGTATTGGCATTTTTATAAGTTAGAAAAAATCTTTGTACGAATAAATGGACACTTCAAAATGTGTTTATGTGTTTAATATATATGTTTTTACTCATTGTTTTCTGTATAAAAAGAAAAAAAATTGATTATAATATTACGTTTTAAATATATGTATTCATAGTAGTTTTTGTCTTTGTTGTAGGTATCGTTGTTTTCAATTTAGTTTTACATTCATCACAACGTGAATTTAGAATTGTGGTATTCACATCCACCAAGTACTCGCTCCTCGAATACATTTTTGACCTGGTTATCTCTAACGATGCAGAGCTTGAGTACACAGTTTTTTCATTGATATTTTGCCCATCCGGGTATCCTGACACCTCCGATCTATTCAAGCATAGGTTATAACACTATATTATCTCATATTAATGTACGTGTATACACACAATTCCACTCGACTGCAAACGGTCGGAAATGTCGGCCGATGGGTTCTGACAATCGAGCATTTTTCTTTGCGGCGTCGCGTGAGCGATGAACAAATCTCGATATCGGCTTGACAACACGTATTTCGAGTGTACCGAGAGTAAAATGGGAAATGTATGCACAGGGTGATTCATTCGAAGTTTTTATGTATTCAAATCAAAATTTGAATAATAGTTTCTAAATTAATATCTAGTTTTAGATACTTGATTAAACAAAATTGATATTGTTTAATTATATTAATTACCTATTTTAAAGATTATAATAAACAATAAATATTAAATTAATATACATCTATTCACATTTTATAATTCGTAAAGAGTTTACAAGTCATACAGACACGTATTTGACTTACAAGTTTTTTTTTTACCTATTTTCAGTAAGATGTATCCACTATTAAATCTGACTATAATCCAATATTCCAATATTCCAAGATTAAGGAAGAGAAATTATTAAATATAAGCTATACACATTAAAACATTCGATACCTAGTTAAAACTTTTCATAAAATTTATCTGACAAATTTCCCTTCGGAGAAAAAATATGAACATTCTTAACAAAATATTTTAAAGTTTTTATTGTAATCGTCATGAAAACTGAGTATCGGAAAAATAAACACATAGATTTAAATTTTACAAAAAGAGTAGCGAAATACATGTAGAATAATGATTAAAAATTGGGATAAGCATATTGCAGTGAGAATCACACGAGTCAACGTCATTATTTTTATGACAAGAAATTCTAATCACTCTGTATATAAAAAATTCTTTAAACTATAATTCAGATATCAAGTTCCCCCCCCCTGCGAAAAACGACCGTCAAACCTTAAAAAACGTGCACTCGACCTGTTTTTGTTTGTTGAACTTTGTTCGTTCGTTGGTCTCGTTTTCGGTCTTTATTATGTACGCTTGAAGAGAAAATCTTCAGAGGATCGCATACTAGATGAAAACTTTACGACGTCGAGTGTCACCGCTCAATAGGTATACCTATAACACTCGTGCACACGTATAATATTATAATATATAAATATATATATAATAATATGATTATAACTTTTTAAAGAAATCATATTTTTTTTAACGAGCTTTTGTCAGATTTTGTTAACCATTCAAAAGGAATGTTGCAGGTATAAAATCACGAGTATAAATCGTATATGCGTTTGATTGATTCGGTACGATTTGAAAAAAAATCGCCATCATCATTTTAATGCTGTGTAAAATTGCGTGTCGTACGCGCGAAGTTACGCGTTTAAATTGATCGAACTTAATCATTCAACGGAGTAGAAGAACTCAATTACTAACTGGCAATTTATTTAAACAATTTTTGGACGTTAAATTAATACCGATTTATAGCCCCGATGCATATAATAAGCTAAACGCACGCAGTGGTTTCGAGGCCGTGGGCATAAAAAATAAATGATTTTACTTTTAATTTTTTTTTAATTTCGATCCGATGTTGGAAATTGTTTTTAACGACATTTTATTGTATGCGTTGGACTTATTTTATAGAGTTTATATACGTAAATAATAATAATAATAAAAACAATTTTAATTTATAAATCATTTATAGCGACTATAACTCAACAAAATGTTCTGAAGAAAATCATTAATTATAATATTTTTGTACATAATTAAAAGTTGTGTACAAAATCATTTACTTACTATTAATATCTGAAATATAAATAATATATATTATGTAGATTTTACATTATTTTACAACCGTATACGATTTGAACAAATAAATCAATATATATTTTTTTAAATTTAATTAATAATTTGGACTAAAACGTTATTTTATTTATTAACTATCTTCGACCTCTCGACGTGTGATATTGTCACAAACCAGGTAGCATAACATGTCATGTTGTTAAAAGGGATAAAAGAGAATGTAAGAATGCTAATTTTAATTAAACTTTTGGTTTTTAAAATAATGAAACATACGGTTTATAATCGGAATATGCACATTAATATATGTTCCATGCGTTACGTAAACGAAGCACCCTAATTAATATGTTGTTGTATACTTGTCACCTTATAACAATGGGTGCCTCTTCACAGTGACACTACTGTGATTTTTAGAGTAGTTTCTCGTTAGACTTTCTTAAAGATCACGTGTACGGGATAAATTCCCGAAATCCTGAAATATATTGACCAGTTTTGTTTTTTACGATCGGACAGTTTTATAGTTGTTTTATGGGAAATTAATTGTTTTATTTTTCGACTCTGATATTTTTTTATTCGATATTCGTTTGCGAATTGTATTTTATACACGCAATTTATTTTATTATTAGCACTGTAAGTTAAAACACAGCTTGGGAATTTAAATGAATGAAAAATATATACAAACCTATTGTATTTATTCAGAGCATTTTTAAACTGAAAAATCTCTTTACGCGTTTTTTATCTTTGCTTACGTAGGTATACGTATTGTGAAGTTTTTTATTATTATTTTTTAGGAGTGGGAAGGAAATAGAAAACACTGCTTAATTTAGTTTTAATTTATTGCAGTGCAGTGAATTGATCTGAAGATTTTTATGGAAGATTATAAGTCTCAAATAAACAGTCTCAAAAAAGTTCAAAGTTTTGTATTTACTTTTTCTAAAACTTGGCTCTTAAAGTAACGAGTTACGACACAGATGTTGCGTTGAATGTTATTTATATGTATGTTTTTTTATATACCAACAAACATTGTGCATACAATATACGAATATATTATTAAAACAAAACTGGAAAATATATTCACAAGCTTTGACAATATTCGTCGTAACAATTAGAATGATTAACATTTCGAGTTGTCTTTTATTAAAATTTATATTTATATTTTTCTTAAATATTGTACAGTATGAGATGTATATTAAAATACAGAAAAAAAATTATTTGATGGGTTAGTTTTAACCTTATATAATTATAACGGTTGGAAACTCTGATATAGGTACCAAGTTTTTTAATTAAAAGGTAATATCACAAAATAAATGAAAACATAATTGATGTTTCTATAAACGTTACAAAACTAATTTTTATTAATATTTATATCAACACTGTAAAATGTTCATTTATTTATTGGTGATTTCGGTTTACATTGCATTAGTATTGTATTTTGCACGAATTGATTAAAAAAGGAATATTAATAGCTCTTTCATTAATTTGTGCAAAATCTTCGACAAAGTCTCGTTGAATATTATTTATTAATGTTTATTACCAATTGCGCAATTAGAGTAAAACGTTTAAAAGATAATTTACTTTTACGTTTCTCATTCGTATTTTGTGTTAATATTAAAGTGAGCAGTAGACAAAACAAAATTGGTTAGGCTATAATAGGTTTTAATGGAACTAAGTGCCCCTTGCTTCCTTAAGGTTCCCTTAATTGCATCTATGTTGATTAATGTGTCGTAAAAGTATCAAAAAAAAAAAAAAAAAACACAACAATTATATTAAACTTAAAAAATAATAAGAAACATTTTGTAAAAAAGTATCTATAATTTATCACTATTGTAAATTAGTCATTCGGATAAGTCTGTTAAGTACGATGGCAGTTGTAAATTTATAAAAACAATAATATATCTTACGCAATACAGTTAATAATTTTTAGATTTTATTCATTAATAGATTGAATATACTTTTCGTTAATTAAAAAAAAAACCCTTATATGAATTGTTTGGTCAAATTTAAAATTTACTACATAATGAAGTATTTTTTGTAAGTGTGTATTGTATTCTTGATATGGACATAAATACTAAGTACATTTATTACTAATTCTTAAGATGGACAGATTATAAGCAATTATTACTTTAAATTGCCAACATTTAATGTTACAATTTGTAAATGCAATTATAAAAATGTCTCTATAGGCTTTTAAATTAACGTTGAATAATAGATTTTACAAGGATTTGAATTCATTCGTGTCTAGAATTTCTACTACATTAAATTTTCACTTAAACTTAAAATTTTATAATTTAAAAACATGGTTAAGATACTTTTATTTTTTAAGGAATTAAAAGTTTTACATGTCCTTTTGTTTTTATCATAAACAAAGGCACCGAAAGTTTATTCGTTTCCGAGACCAAAATTGTATAAACAAATATATATACCCACGTATATAAACATTCAAGCCAAACCTTTAGGTCTCGTAATCTTCAGACCATGTAATTATCCACGGTAAACCATTTTAATCGACTTTCTACTGGGTGTACAAAATATAAGTTTAAATTGATACTGAAAGTTTTAGACGAATCTCTTTCCGCTAGGCGTGAACAAAATAATTAAACAAACCAATTAAAATGTGGTAGTTTCTTGATGAAAAGCGGGTAGGTTGTTTTTAATATCTTTGAATTATAATAAAAAAAAATGAAACATGACTAGAAAATGTAATTACATAGGATACTAAATGTAATGTCTACCTCAAAATTAAAAACCAAATTAAATACTAAACTCTTGACGTGGATGTGTTTAAATTAAAATAATTAAAAAATTAAACAGAACGTTTAGAGATACGTTAGAGATACCGAGTTTTATGCACTGGTCATTTTTTAATCATCTTCAAAATAGTAGTGACTCGAAATATTGTAACGAATTGTTATTAATATATATATATATATATCAATGTATAAAAAATATCATAATATGTTTTTACTAAATTATTACATATTATATGTTATTATGTTCTATGAACAATACTAAGTATCTTGCTTTTTTTTTACGAAAAATGTTTACAAGTATCCAGTTAAAATAATCATAATGTTGTCAATATTTTATTATATTTTTAAATTTTGTTTTACGATTCATTGCATATCGAGGGAGGAAAAATAAGATAAATATTTTGACGGAAGACAGAAAAGTAACTTCGTCAACAGTGTTCGTGCGAAATATAAAGCTAATGAACCCAATATTTTGAAAATGGGAAACCGTACGACATGCGAAATTCTGAGGAAAATACAATCTATATATTATTATTAAATAAACACACACATAAATTTGTATATGTGTATAAGTATGCTTTGGTTACTATAACGACCGGAGATGTAGAATTGAAAAATACAATAAAATAATTTATATTTTTCATTTTTATGTTTTTAATTTTAATTTTTTTATTAAAGAGGTTTTTTTACATTAGAGGTTATAAAGTATTATACGAGTGAGTTAACCAATCAAAATTATTAATTAAAATTGTTAATAAAAATGAATTTTAATATCAAAGATATTTGTGATGACAAGGATGTCTAACTGTCGGAAATATTAGGAAAATTAAACTAACCTAACCGAAGTGCTCAAAACGAATGCGATATTTGTTTATGATTTATGAGTTAAGGCATATTGCATATTCTTTAATAACTAAACGCGGGTATAAAAATATACGAAAAAACTATGTTGAGATCAATTAATTAGAAGTACGAGCAATATGAGTAATTCGCTTCGAATTGGATTATACACTTTTAACTATCATGTCTGAACGTAGCTAGATTTTAGAATAATATATTTTATTATTTGATTAAAAGCGATATTCATAAATAATAAATCGGTTAAGAGGACTCTACACCCACATATTTTGCTGTAATGCTGTCTCTGTTTCTGTCTATCAACATAAATTGTGTCATTTGAATTAAAGTTACAGATTAAATACTTATCAAATTTAATGAATTGAATATTTTCTAGTATCTCTCGTGGGAATTTTGTGAAATATCATCTAATAACAAAGTTATAAGTGTTTTAAATGTTTTAAAAGCTTAAATATAAATTCATTGTCAGATGACATTTTACAAAAAGTACACGAGAGATATTAGAAAATGTGATAAATCGTTAAATTTGGTAATGAGTATTAAATCTGTAAGTTTAACTTAAATCTATTATTGGATAGATGGAGACAATACATAAGAGTATAGCGTTTTCTTAAGACAACGACAAGCAAATTCTCGTATAGGTTCTAAAGTATATTTGCTCGTTTCACAGGTGGCATTAACATATTAGATTATTATATATAAATTTACATAGTAGACCAAGGCGAAAAAGTCGATGTTTATTTAATTTTCACAAAAATAATATCATGACATCATGACACTATTCTCGTAGAATTATCTATAATTGAATTAAATATTAATTAAAGTAAAATATATACATAGGTATATGTAAAATTATTACCATTTTTTTATTTGAAAAATACTCATAAAGTATAATATTTGTATTTTTATCTATTATTTAAATTCAATGTTTCCTTTAAATAATATGTATCATAAAAAATTTACATTTTCGTGGTTAGAATAATTAAGCAAAAAAAGAGAACATAAGATCAAGCCTCGCTTTTATAAATCTAGGTATTTATGTAAAAGTTACAATTAATCTTAATATTGTTTACCTACTATCTAAAGTGTATTATTATTTACTGATGTATGTCAATATCAATTTTATTATTTATTGGAGTTTAATAATCGTAAAATTAAAATACAATATTACAAAACGCTCAAAATTAATGAATTCTGAATGTATCATCGTTTAAAACCTTATACTATTGTATTTTATGAACTTGAGACGGTTTTAAAATAATTTTCCATTATTATTGTAAATAATGTATTTTTATTCAATAGAAACAATACCTACTACCAACAACAATAAGATATATGATGATTAAATTATTAGGATTTCGAGTACCTATTCTTTGAATTTCATAATAATGAATAATTGCTTAATATTACTATATGCTCTAATTTTCTCGCATTAATAATTGAAATATTAAATATATATTTGACTTACTGTTATTTTACTCGTGAAAAAGCTAATTATAGCACAACAAAATATTGTATTCCTAAAATATACATTCCTAAATACAAAATAAAACAAATAACTGAAATTCAACCATCCAAATATATAGATTTTTGTTTGTTTTGAATTTATGATTAAGATCCTAATTATTGTCTTATTATAAACTAATCGATCAATTATGGTTTTTAGTAAGGATAGGTATATTACTTTGTCAACGACTTTTTACAATATTCAAAGTATGAGTAATTTTTAATTAATATCGTATGATGCTATGATAGAATAAAATAAAGGTTTATTTTTATAAACAAAAGTTGTCTAAGTTTGAAAATATTATCTACTCGACGCATTACACTTTTATTGTTATTATTACTTTTTGGTATTATTTTCTTAGATGCTTTGAAATTTTACTTATCACTATGTCCGGAGGAAACATGATTTATGACTAGTAAGGATTTTATATCTTATTTTGCTTCATACCTATCCCAGAATAGTTAGCATTCCATTTTTTAAAGAAATATAAAAACGAGTAATTTTTTTATAAATACATTATAGTGTGCTTATATATTAAAAATTTATTTTCCGTTAAAGTAAAAAATATGTAGGCAAATAAAATAAAATGGCTTTAGTGAAATGGGTTTATGAAATATGACAAGAGGGTTATCATAATAGTTAAAAAAAAAACAGGAATAGTGAGAAATTTGATTAGATGTCAGATATTAATTATGTTATACATTATTTTGCAATTTACTTGATAGATTATTCGTTTTTCAAAACACATATTTCATATATATTCATTGTCAAAACATTTTTATTTTATTTAAATTTATAATAGAACAGGAACAGGAACTATTAAATTATGAAAAATATTTGAATGATTTGTTCGTGATTGTTCTATTTTATAATAATTAAACGTTAATAAACTGTATATTTTATAAAACAGGAAATAGTAATTTAATTACTTTTTTTTAATAAACAATTAATTATATATATAATGTGTGTATATAGGTATTTCCATTTTTTTTATTCCAAAAATTAAATGAATATTTTCAGCTGGCTGAAATATATTTTTTAAGTTATGTTAAATGTTAAATTAATTGTATATATATTTGGATATTAATATAGGTATCATATCAAAATATTTTAATACCTATTTCAGTTATTTCAGTTAGAAATTAATATAGAAAAGTTGTTTGCCTGAACTTTAAACACAAAAGAAACCATTTCTTTCAAATCGCTTTTTTCACTTAGATTTACTTAATTTTTCAATGATATAAAAAAAATCTGAATATCCCAATACTGTTTTTTTTGCATCTAAATAAGAGATAAAATCAAATCTATTAATTTATGATTCATACTATTTTATATTAATTAAATCTAAACGTATAAGTGAAATAATAGATACTTTTTGGTACATGACCATTTATACTCGTATATAAAATATAACTATATGCTATACTCATTCATTCATTTTATTAGGATCGACGAATCCCAATAGTAAATGAACCAGAGACAGGTTACTATCAAAGAATCTATGTCAAATTCTCTCTTTCGACAACCCATTGTCGCTCACACGAGTGTCACATGCCATTGTTATTTAATACTATCTCAAAGAATATGTCTTTGATATGTTTAAAAAAGCCATAATAATAAAAACCTTACTATGTATGTTATAATAATATGATTTTCGACTTTTTTTCATGGTTGTCTGTTTTTTACTAATATACTTATCTCAAACTAATAATTTTAAAAGTCACATATTATCATAATTTCTTACTGTGCACCACAAATTATTTCGTTAAAATTTTAGGATAGGATGGGCAAACAGTTATAATAATGATTGTTAACAAACAAAAATATTATATTATTTCTTTCTTCATAACTCATAAATGTGTATGATAGACGATAGTATTATAGTAATTAATGTAATATGAATACATTTCTTATTATTTCTATATTTATTGCCCCGGAAATCTGAAAATATTAAATAACTGAATTTTTAATATTTATATATTTTTAAATTATTTTATTACTTTGAGGCAAGTTTAAAATTTAATTTTAACGTGAAAATATTCTTATTTTTCTTTAAAAAAGTGAAGTATACTCATTATTTGTCTTGTCCATAAACCAAACGGATACTAAATCTTTTGTTATTTATTTGAAATGTATTAAAGTACCTACATTGAAATTTAAGGTTTTTATGAACTCAATTTTTCTAAATTTGGATTCCTATAAATCTCTCTATATATTTTCTATAAGTTATAACTATTATTTATAGGAAAAAGAGCAATGTATGGCGCTAGTTAGTCACTACTATCGAATCATTCGAATTATCAATTTAATAAAATAATTTATATTTTTAAAACAAATTGTAGACGAATTGTTTTTACTAAACTGCAATTATTATGATGTAAGTAAGTATTTATTATATATATATATATATAATTTTAACTATTTAAAAAATAATTCATTAATAAATTATTATCGTTGAGAAGTAAAACATGATACAATGAATTATTAGAATAGGTATCATATAATTTCCACACGAATTGAGTCATAATCTTTTCCTAAATAGATATTTCTCCTTAAAAATAAAATGACACATTTTTAATTTTTAAGAGTAACGAATCACTAATATTGATTTAAGATTTGGCTTTCAACATGTTGTGAAAAAGTAAATTTTATAATAAGATTTCATTAATACGGCGTTATTAATTAGAAAAATGAATACAACTATATGATAATATATTTATGTGTGTATTTTAGATATTTTTCACAATATTAAAAAAAAAAATTATGAAACTATAAGCAAGAGTATTTAATCCGTCTCATAGAACATACAAATATATTTTTAAAGCGCAGAGTTAACAAAAAATTCATTTTAAATTTGATTAGAATTATATTTCCATTCATAGATCAACAAACCCATTATATTTATACATTTTTATAACCACTGAATTGATAATTTTGAATCGGTTAGTCATAACATAAAGTGCAATATTTCGTTAATTGTTGAAAAAATAATAATATATGATTGTTATTTGTAGTTATTATTATTCAATAAATCGACAAAATTATAGCTTTTGGTTTATTATGAAAATAGTATCTTTGTTTGAGTAACGTTTTAACTTTTTATTCTTCTTCTTCTTCTTTTGGGTTAATCGGCCGCTAGGACCATCCCGTATCACAACCAATTCTCCAGTCATCTCTATTCTATTTAATTTTTTATTAATAATTAATAAGTACTTATTTTTTTATTTTTAACATCCGTTTGATTAATATTTTTTTGCATAAAAATAAACTTTATATTTTTTATCCATTGATTAAATGGCCTAAAATAGTTGTAGATCAAACGATAAACACTTATATAACACTTACCCTCTCATCTGAGGTATGAGTAATTGACTTGTGTGTTTGCATGTATCCACGCATCCTCTTCGTAACTTTCGAATCTTTTCTCTTGTTTCCGGGGAATCTCGAGCAGTACCGATGTGCACCAATAGTTCTCGAAACTGAGCCACTTGGCTATTGATTTCAACCACCAACTGTAAACATGAATAAAATCCAATTGATTTATATTTAGTAATAATTCAATGATATTTGTTTTTTTTTAACAGAAAAATGTTTATGATACTCAAACGAGAATAATTATTATTTATAAATTTTAAGAATCATAAAAATTATTGACACAGATAATTATTAAATTAAGATAATTAGTGTTAAACAGGTTATTATAAATTATAAATTGAATTTAGAATATAGGTCAAATTATTAAATAGGTAGTTTTTATTATTTTTTACATCATCATATATATTTAGGTAGGTAGTTAGATATAATTAAATAGATTTTAGTTGTTGATACATAGTCATATATTGTATTTTTTATTTCAACATTAAAAACAAATGAATGTGCTATTATGTCCGAAATATGTAATTAATTTATAAAACCAAACATTAATTTCATAAAAATGTATTTAATTATATTTAAAAAAAGTTATTTTCAAATATTTAAAATATATTATATTATATAATTATACTAGTATATGTCATACAAATTGCAATAATTATTTATTTAGAACATACATATTAAACGTTGCCAATAATAATAAATTAAGGAATCAATAGGGCTAGTTTGAGCTTTTGGAAAATATTTAAGTTTTATCAAATTATTTTACTTATGGAGTTTTTATTTTAAAAGAGACGTTTGAGACTTGCACATAATTGATACTATTTCGAAAATCTATACTTGTTAGTTTATTATAATACACAATATATAATGTATGTATTTATTATATTATATTCATTTTTATTTTCATCTTATAAAGTTAATTTATTTTTAATTGATTATTTTATTTACTTATTATTTAGAATACGCTATAAGTACATGAAATATTTCATACGATTAATTATAGAATTTCGTAACTTCAGAGTTATTCACTAAGAGCCAAAACGTGTTTATTCTTTTGTAAGCGGTTTTCTATAGATGAAAAGTTAAACTAAAATATTCAAAGTGTTGATCACATACACTTCAGTGTACCGTGTAGGTACCTACTATGTGTCAGCAAGTAACTTAGCTGTGTCAGTAAAGTATGTCTATCAGTGTCTTATAAAGGTGAGTAAAAGACAAGAGTGTGGTTTCTCACATTATAGATACTTAAAATTTGAAAAAATAAAGTTTTATGGAATTTTCTATTGTTGTATTCTACATTGTTTTTTTTAAGGTTAAAAATTACCTACTAGATAAGTAGATAAATTAGGATATCTTAATCAATTGATAATTTATTGATACTAACGTGTTAAAAGTAAGTAAACAATTATTATTATTTTTTTTATAAATTCAATGTAAAGATATTTATTAGTACACATCTTTAGAAAAAGAAACTTAAATTTGTATATATTTCATAGTTAAAAAATCTAGCTCGAATACATTTAGGATAATGTATAATAATAATGTTATACTCCAATTATTATGCTAAAGGAAATGAATTATATACGATTAAATATATGATTGTCAGTTATGGTATTTACTTTTTATTAACCATATTATTATCGTATATGTTATTTCTATGAGATTCGAGTTGATACTATTATAACTCCTATAATTTTATTGTACTTATGTGGTTTTTGAATTTGTTATGGCAAGCAAACAAAAAGGTTTCATATGCTACAATAAAATTGACTGATAAAGTAATTGTAAGTTGAAAAGTTGGTTCACATACGAGGGATTGAGGAAGAAATTGTACAACGTTTGTGTTTGACGGCCACCTGGAATCCTATTCTCTGACCAGCATCTGTGCTTATAGTTGTCAATAAGAAACCCTTGTCTATCTTATTGAAATTGATTGTTGACTTGTGACCTAGATAGTATTTTCTTTATTACAGTCTAGTTTATGAGTTACAGACTAAGTAATAAAGTTTCAAATAATAAAAACAAACGTTTAAAATTATTCAAAACATAATACAATAATTTATATAACAGATAAAGCTCCCCGTGAAATGGGATAAGAATACTCCTACTTTACCTCTTGCCTGTTATAAAAAGTGATTAAACTAATAGGCGGTGTATTGAACAAAAAATAAGACTATTTGTTGTATATAGGAAACTAAGTTGAAAAGAGAGAAAACAAAGTTTATTGGAGAGGGGTATAAGGTAATATTATTCAGATAAGATAAGTACCAGGGTTGCAGAGGACTCGATGATTGAAATAATGAAAGAAACATTGAATGAGTGGTGTAGGATAAGTTGATACATCCAACGAAAAAGGTAGTAACTCCATTTTGTCAATCGTTCAGGAGGAGCAAAATAAAACTCAAAATTAATTTCTTATTCTATTTTTTTTATTTTATTTTAATATTATTTTATTATCTCTTTGGGATAGATGGAAATATGATCATTTTCGTGGTCGACAAAGAAAAAAATCCTTTATCAAAATGCAGTCGTAACTCAAAAACGAAAAAAATTGAGTACTACCTAAATACTATCTTTTTCGTTGTATGTATCGAAGTGATAAAGTAATAATGATAAAATTGATTCTGTAAAATAGTAGGAAGTAAAGAATACTAGACAATGATGATATTGTGATTGGTAGTGATATTAATTTAGGTAGTTATGAGAGAATGGCGTAATTAAACAGTTATTATGTGTGTTAAACTTATGGATGTGTAGAGTGACTAGAAAGGATAAAGTAAGAAGTAAATACATAAGATGAAGTTTAGTAGTTGCATCATTGTAGGGAAAATGAAAGAGAAAGGTTGAGATAGTTTAGACATGTTATGAGGAGTTATTTATTTATTTATTTATATGAACAAATGCCCAATTCATAATATAACTTTATAAATAACAATATTATAATACAATTAAAAATAAATAAGATATATCATAATAAAAGATAAATCGACTATTATATAGAATAATAATAATAATAATTATACACGCAATGTTTATTAAAAAAATTGACTATTTCCTATAGATATTATAATATTAATTGAGTCGTTTAACGTATATTTTTTAGAAGAATGAGGGATATAAAATAAATCATTGTTTCGAGTGTAGTGGTCATTAACTTTGAAATTTAATTGGCTTAATATATATATATGAGTCATCAATCTCGTTGTTCAATAATTTGGAAGGAAAGGTGATGTATGATAAATGTCTACGTGTTTTTAAAGTTTTTAAGTAACCCGTGTAAGGAGTTCTTGGAATATTATATTTATGATATATAAATCTGAGAATATTATTTTGCACTTTTCAAATTGATTATTATATCCTGCATTATTTTGGTCCCAAATTAATGGAGCGTATTCTAATAAGAAACAGACCAGGGAGGTATACAGATATTTGAGAGCATGTGGATCATGAAAATCAGAATGCATATGATTCGGAGGCAGTGGAAGCTGTTATGGAAATAAATGTGGAAAGTAAAAAGGGAAAGGAAGACCGAAGAAGAGATAGATATATGTTATAGAAAGTGATATTAAGATAGCTGGTATGAATGGATGAGGAGAAAGAGAATGAGATTATTGAGGTATAGAACTATAGTAGCCGGTTTAATCTAGTTGAGAGTATAAAGTAAGTCGATGAAGATAATAGTTTAAGAGTTATTTAAAGATTGATGCAATTTATTTTCATTTATATTTTAGAACGAAATCTTCAAGATTGTGGTTTTAAAAATAATTTTTATAACTATAATTCATGATTTTAATTTGGAAACATTATGTTATACATACGAGTAAATATAACTATTATGATAGTATTAATTTTGTATAATAAATCAATTGATTTTTATTATTGAAATGTATTGTTATTTAAATAACAATAATTTACTTATAAAAATTAGTTTATTATTTTTATTTTCAATTAAAATTATTTTTATTCAAAAGAATAAAACAATATTTATATCACTAGTAATGCATATGTTTTTGGTGTTCGACATGTTATTTAAAAACGATTTTTCTAAAGATACTAAAAAAAAAAAAAAATCTAAAATTATGTTTAAGGTTGTTTCTTATCTTATTCTTACCTG
The DNA here is from genome assembly GCA_013282895.1 of Eriosoma lanigerum. Classification (NCBI taxonomy): domain Eukaryota; kingdom Metazoa; phylum Arthropoda; class Insecta; order Hemiptera; family Aphididae; genus Eriosoma; species Eriosoma lanigerum. The sequence goes on from CM023357.1 coordinate 15,781,304, forward strand.
TTTAAGTCATCCTATTATTATATAGGTAGGTATTCAGAAATACTAAAATTTTTTTTGTTACAATTAAATGAATGAGTTAAGTAAATTTCATTGTAATATAATAAAGAATACAAACGCAAGATATATGAAATGATTTATTTGATTCGGAATTTTATAGAATAAATTACTATTATTGATTTAGAGTAAGATTCTGAGATAGTTTTTCCTGAGCAATATTTATTATTGCTGAAATGTAAAAAATATAATATAAGATGATAATTATACGAAATAAATAGTTAAATAAATACTTAGAGTTTTGTAAGACTATGAAATATTCATATTAGTTTATTCTAATTACACGTTTCCTGTTGTATTCAAATAATACAATTTTCAATAGTATATTTCAAATTATACATTTAAATAGATATAGATATCAGTATTATTTTATAAAGAATGATTTAAAAACATAATTAATAATAACAATAATAACAGCGTGTTAAATTCAATAGAGTCTTAATTTGTTATTTTAGAGATTTTATTTATATTAATATTGTATAAAACACGGACTAAAATAAATAGTAAATAAATAATATTACTTATATAAGTCTAAAGGTTTATTATAAGTAGTAAAAATGAAGATAATTTCAATATGTATTTACTTTTTTTCCTAAATCCAAAGTCTGTTAATTGTGTACAAAATGGTTTATATAGGTACGTTTTTAAATAAAAATATATAACGTCAGTTACAATTTCAATATTGTAAAAGATATATAACATATTTTGTAGATGTTTTTTGTACAAACTTGTACACAATATTAACTTATAATGCATATTCACATATAGACATAATATTGTTTATTGTATATGAAATATTAATATGTTTTTTTATTTATTTTTTTATCTTGTTTTAAAACGTAAGCCAGCAACAAAAATAATATTGGAACGAATAAGTTTAATATTTTATTTCGTTGAATATACTTTCATTTATGTTTTGATGAAATAATTTAGCTTCAGTAGAATATTTATGATATATCGTAACCTCGTATAGGACGGCCTATAAAGTATATCTAGTACATACATTTTTAATATTAAACCACAAACCTAAAATATACGGTTAGAGTTGCTGAAAAACAATAATATATACTTTACAAATTATTTAATTTATTTTGGTTTAGTTATAAAAAAAAATATCTTAAAAAAGTGGGAAGGTCGATTTTGGTTGTTCCTTCTGTTCTCGGGGAAATTAGTGGTTTATTATAATTAAGATCGTAAGTACGATTCTGAGCAAAATTCAATATAATACAATTTATTATACTGATAAGCCATTCTAAAAGTTTATCACGTGTGTAAATTACCTATGAGACTAAAAGAAAAAAAAAATTCAAGTACTTAAGTACAAAATTGCATTAGTTTTCAAGAAAAATCTAAAATAAATTTCGTCTAAATTATGATTTCTCTGAATTTTTCAGTTTTTCCTTTGTCATGATTGGTTAGCTTTTCTTTTCTCAAGGAAAAACTTTTGAGAAATTTAAAAAAATGAGCTAAATAAATGACCAACTATATGCAATTTGCTACCGAAAGCACTATTCGTGGTATCGGAGCATTTTTTCTACTCGAAAAAGTATCTTCATATACAAAAAAAAAAATATTATTGTAAAACCATATTCCTTATTTTACTCAATATCTAAAACATAAGTTTAATATATAATAATTTTGTTAATAAATTGTACTCATAAAGTAATAGTAATAATAATTTTCAACTAGGTATATAAGATGTCTGATTAAGGCGATTAAACTATACCTACTTGTGTATATTCATTTTATCAGATTTATTAATTTTAAAAAAATTTAATCTAATTTAATGAATAGAAATAGAATAAACTATATTTGTTGAAAACATAACAATTAATAACAAATAACTAAAATAAATTACAGATGAATTAATCCGTTCAAATAAACGGGACGTATTTTTCAGACATTTTTATTTCCCGAGATTTAAGTCACATCGACTGATACGTAGAATATTAATGCTAAAGATTATATTGTTTTTTGTTTTCGTTTTAAACGATCGATTCTATTGTCGATATTATCGTTTTTAACTTAGTTACAATTTTCTATAGTGTTTTATAGAATGTTTTACCTTTGATTGCACTTTTAATATTTTCTCTTCGGTCTAATGTAATTAAGTCGACGGGACAAAAATAAAATAGAAAACATTGATCAAATCTTTTCATTCATTGCTTTTACTTGCTATCGGCCTTTGTTTTAAACTTTATTCTCTGCACTATGTTCCTTCTGAACATTATTCTATTGTCAGGTAATTAAAACGGGTCATAATAGCATGCTCGTCTGGCTGGAAAGTGCAAACGTCTCCGACCATTATTATCTGTGACGAGTAGATTTGTCTCCGCGCGTCGATAAATCCCCCTGTCAATATATAAGTATTTTATGCCACGTAAGGACGGCAATATCCACGGTGTTCGATTTCCTCATTAATCACGTCACCGGTCGCTATATTACTTATTTTGTCGATTGGAGACCACTTTTTTCCTATGCAGATTTCCGTGTTTATCGATTGGCAAAAATATATAATCCGTTCCATTATCGTAAAGCACAGAAGTGAATATTTCGAAATAAAACATTTTTCCACTTTCGTAACACATTTTCCATTTATGCGATATTCTGAATAAAAATTACGAATTCGGTTCACACAAAACGAGAGTCTCAAGATAGCACGTTTTAGTAGACGTTTGGTGCGAAATTCCAATGTAAATGTTTTCATGTAAAATTGTTGACATTTCCATTTAATTTACCTACGAAGTGCGAATTCGAATTATGTAAATTCGGCAATTTTAAAAATTATTAGAATGAATGAAAACAATGTTTCAAATGTGTTTTTTTTTGTTTATACATGCTATGTAAATGAATAACATTATTTTTCAAATTTAAAAGTATGATTTTTTCTTAGATCAATATATATGGTCACAAATAGTGTTTAATTTTGGTATGGCACCGGTATTATTTGACAGGTTCATTGAAGTTGTAAGGTATAATGAACCGTAATTATAGTTACTAAATAATGATTTTTGTTTTTTTTTGTTTTGATAATTATAGATTATGAAAAAAAAATATTCGATGAAGTTTAGGGAATATTTATTACATGAATTATCTTTTTTCGGTAAATGACAATTGACAATATTTACTTTTAAGCCATTATAATAATATTTACTTTAAAATATTAGGATAGGTTATTTTATTTTATTTGCAATATAAAATGTCAAAAGTTTTGATATTTTAACATTCTGTTATTTTTATATTCCGAGTTTTTTTTTTTGTTAGAAATATTGATAGCAAATAGTTTTTAATGAAATAATATATGATAATGTATATAAATAAATTTGTCTTGACATAGTATTATTATGGTAAATGACGGAAGGGATTTAAGGTCTGAATCTTCTTCCCGTTAGACTTATTTTTTTCCATTAAAAAAAAAAAGAAAAAAAAAAGTATTACTTTAATAAATTGGCGGATAGATAGATAGAAAAGTAGGATTATATTACACAATAAAATATGTAAAACATTTTTATTTATTATAACGTCCTAAAAATAATCTAAAATCTGTAAATATGACCTGAAATGCCAAAAATAATAAATATGGAATTAAAAGTTATTTTTTAAAACAGCATGACATATCAATTAGTTTTTATTCATAAAATATGAAAAAATATAAGTATAAATTTAAATAAAAACACATCATACAAAAAACACAATAAAAAAATTTAAGAATGAAAATTTCTATAAAATTATACTACTACTGATGTTTTAATGGTAATATAAATATAAAATGTACAGAAGTATTTTATATAGGTAACTAAATTTTTTATTTAATTATACAGCGTTTTATTTTTTATTATAAATGTAAACAAATTATATTTTATTTATAAACTAAATTACAGTATTATAATTATAATATTTAGATATTATAGTTATTATAGTTAATTATTCAGAGGTTTGTGTTGACTTTATTTGATAATTTCAGAGAATACCTTTTAGTCTGAGACTAATTAATTTCTAAATACGTAATTAATATTGTAATTCAATTTTCTATCGTTGTTTATCTTGCATGGTTGGAAAGTTCACAAATTTCTAATTTTTTAAATAATGTATAATAAATTAATTACATAATTAATATCATCACACTATTTAAAATTATATAATATTATATTATTATTATTTTTGATTTATTTTCTTAAAACATCTCTATATTTTATTGTTTAGATAATTCAATAAATGTCTACATTGATAATTTGTGTGCTGGACAGGGGCAGATAAGGTTATTTTATGTTATTGGAAACTAAATTCAAGAGGTTCCTAAAATTTAAGCACTTGTTCGCAATCAATGGCATGGTATAATACTTGAGGGATCAGAGAGAAGAGAGGATCATTGGCCATATATTATTTATGGTGGAGAAAATTATAATAGGAAAATAAATTATTTTATAGGTTATAGTCATTAATTACCCTAAAAAATTTGTAACAATGTTCATATAACATAATATATATATGGAATTTATCAATTTTCTTCGTTAAAATAATATAAGTTTATATGAGCCATTAACATTTTTACCCCTCACGTGAAAAATATTTCTCGCGTCTCGGCATGTAGTATCCTATTTGTAACATTTTAGGATTCAATATATTATTCAAGAAATAATAATACATTTAATCATTTACCATTCATACATTCATACATACACAAATAAAACTACAATAATAAATTATTAAAACTTATATAATAATTTGTAATATTATACAAATGTGTTTATGTTTTCATAATTATAATATTCATGTTGAAAAAAAATATACAAATAGAGATATTAAAAATACAAATTAAACAATAGACCAGTGGTTCTTAACCTTTTTGGATTCGTGTCACCCTCATCCACGAGAACGCAATACTACGTCTCTCTAACATCAAAATAAAAATAATATAAAATACAAGCACTATAAAAAAATACAGTACGCAGAAAAATAATAACGAACGTATTTTATCGGATCTATAGTGTTAACTATAAAAAGAAATAAATAATACAAAGATAAGAATTTTGCGGTATCTGTGCTGTTTAGTGTAAATAATTATTACGTTGTTTGACTGTGGTAGCAATTACAAGACAACTGTTACTACAATACGATTGTTTTCGAAAAAATTTTCATATTTTTGAACTTTTTTCAGAGGTTTTCTTGTCACTCTTACATTGAACCCATGTCACCCCGGTTGAGAACTACTGCAATAGACTATATAATATTATTATTCGTTTAGTTTTAAACGTCTAGTAAAAAGATTTAAAAAATATAAATTTATTATTTAATTGAATATAATAATTTAAATAAAAATATAAATTATTGTCCGGAAAATATAGATTTCTCTATAAGACTATCGGCTCCTGAACCGCTGGACCCAAAGTATTTTTCTTAGGTCTATTTCCTCATCGGTCTAGTCATTATATATCTAAATTATAATATAGATATAGATGAATTTAACAGATAATCTTAAAACCACATTTTCGAATTTCAAAATATTTTCATTTTTGCACAAATGCAAAATTGTATTTTTAGGCTTTTGAATGTGATAAAACAATAATAACAATAGGTATCCAACACTCATTATGCAATACATTAATATTTTAGATAAAAATTTTAGAGTGTACAAATTCGTAAGTAGACTATACAATGTATAACTCATTTAACGGGTGTCGTATTGAATCGCACATTAATTTATGAAGAATATATAATTATGTTTTACATGGATCTAATATGAAGTATACGACGTATCCTATATAAATATACAGGACGAAAAACTAATGGCATTAAATGAAATGTGAATAATAACGATGTTTGAAATAGGATATTTTAAAATAATTCTAGATTGATAACTAATATTAAATGTTACCGGCAATATAGAACATTTACGTATTTGGTATATAAAATGCACATGGTACTTTGGGCAATTTGGATAATTGGTATAATTATTATACACAAGTAAATTACCATATAATTATATTATTATTTTGTAAAACAAAAGTATTATAAATTAATAAATTAATAAAATTTATTATGTATTATTATATAGGGATACTATTTTATCATTTCGATGTACATGGCTGTTATTTGAATTTTTTTTTATAAAAAAAACCCCTCACTCAACTTTAAATTAATTTTTTTCATATTTAACGATTAAATTTAAAATAACATTATGCGTGCATGTATTACGCTATAAATGCATAATTGAAACGATAATATGAGATTAATTACTAAACGAAATTTGATGAGAGTAAGATAAATATAAAGTATATCAATAACAGTCAAAATTTCTATGATAGTTGAGCCCGTAGTAATTTTTGTTATATGATTTGTTATTGTTCAGGGGTTTCTAAAATATTTTGGTATCTATTTTATTTCAATTGTCTAAATTAATAATTACAATATTATTAATGTTATATTAATCAATTAATAATAATTCAATAAAATTCGATGATAAGTACATCAAAATGCCACAATATATCTCATACAATTATTTGATTAATTATTCGATTATTTTATCATTTTGACTGAAAGATACTTTGTATGAGATGGCGGTGACATTTCCTGTTATTCCTGTTATTTCTTGTTAAAATTAAATCTAAAAGTTGAATTAATTAATATTCAAGTATTAAAAGTAAAGTTAAAAAGTTAATATTAACTTAACTTAAACTTTTAAACTCGTTAATGATCACCATTGTAAATAATAATAAATAGTATTAATTTATACATTTATAACACTTTTGTTTTATATATTCACGTACTTAATTAAATAACAGTTTATTTATATGTTAGAACTTATCCAAATTGCCTAAAATACCTTATGCATTATTTTATATAATGCTCGGCACTCTATAGAATTTTCAAATCTTCTGCAGTGCCCGAAACATAAACACCAATTTAAATTTATCATTTGTTAAAAAATTCATTAAAAAAACAATTATAAATATAATATTTGTTAAAAAAAGTTTTAAACTCTTGAGATCTATCATTCTCAAATTGATACATTTTACATTATTTGTACGTATCTAGTATTTTATCTCATATCTACAATTTGACAATTTGTAACATGTTTGTATATAGAATGTTATTTTTTAATTTTTACTATTATGTTTATTTACAGAATAGAAAATATAATTTAAAATTCAATTATTTTGCACGAAATATTTCATAACAATTGTAATAGTATTAAATTCAAAGTATAATTTGTTGATTGGAACTCAAATTAAAAAACGTTTCTATGATGATATATTTTTATAATAATATAATATATTATTATGTAAACTCAAGTCTTCGAGGTGTAAAAACTAATATGGGTTATACAGAATATGATCAAACATTAATGATTTACATAGATGATTTGGTATTGTTAATAATATTATATATATACCTACGTATGTATGTTAAGACACACTCCATCTCAATCATTATGAGGTTCCATTGTTTAAAGTACGTAAAGTATATCTGAGGAATATTATGTCGAGAGCATAAAAGAAAAATGTACCCATCTTAAACGGTAAATTAATTCAAACATTCATTAAAGTTTTAAATAAAGCGTTTTACCATAAAATGCATAAACCTAAAATAAAATAAATAAAATAATAAATCCACAGATTAAACAAATAAGTTAATTTGTATTATATTACTTATATAGTTTGGAAATTAAGTTAATATAATATAAGATTTCATGATATAATATATATTTAATTCTTATAAATAAAATATGGCCCTTAACATTTTTTATTATTTTTTTTTTTTGTTACGAAATAGAAGTAAAATCACAATTTATTAAACTTGTCAGATATGACGTATTTAAATAATAATAAATTGTCAATTACGTCTTAGGATATATTATTATCAGAATATCATATTTATATTATATTTTATGGTATAATATAATATAATACAAGTCTGTGTATCACCATGCGCTCGAATGAACTTACTTTCATAAAATTTCCAGTTATTTTTTTTTTTACACAAATATTTAATTAAATAGACATAATATACAAATATATTTTCATTTCAATGAATTTCATACTTTAGTTCATTGATCAATATTGAAAGTGTAAAATGTTTAATGAAAATGTTTAATATTATATAATATATAATATTGGACAGAATTTTTGTTTTTCACGAAAATAAAATTCATATTTTTATAATATGTCATTATTTAAATTTAAATTATTAATATTTAAAATCACTTTTTTTTAAATGAATTATTCAATTGTAATAATTATTGTTTTTGTATGAATTACAAAAATAAATAATTTTGATTATAATTTATTTTAACAATATAATATATAATATTGAATTTGTATATAATTGACACAATGTTTCATGATAATATATTACTTGGTCCATGATCATTTCTTATTTATATTCCATAAATGTATATTTGACATTTTGTATTGTCCTAATATTGGCAAATGTCAAATATCATATAATATAATTTTGAATTTTTTTATTCTAGGTTCAATTATTGTCGCTTTATTTTTTCCTCTATTATTCTATTTATTACAATTAATACAACTAAATTTACAATTTAAATATTGTCGTGATTAAGATATAGTATTTTTAATAAACATTAAAAGTTGCAGATTTCTATTAATTAATAAACATATTTCATATTAAATTTGTTGAAAATATTAATGTTAGTCAATATATACTATATCGAGTTTGTAATATCATAATATTATACTGTATACTACGAATTTTTATTTCATAGTATTTAATATTAGTATTAATATAAGTACCATATTAATAATTTGCTATGTTGACATAATATATTGTTGTAGGCCTGCAACATTTTCAAGTAGGTACTATATGTATTATAGATTATTAGTATATACAGGAAATCAATGTAAAACAAACTAACACGAAAAACATATTTACTTAATTTCTATGGAATGTTCAATATAATATTATCGATTGAAGTGCATGTTATTATAGTGAACAATATATATTAAAATATATATATTGCATTATATTATATTATATAATAATGAATTGTTTATTATTGAGAAATTACATCGTCATTACGTGTAAACTTAAAATAATAGAAGTTTATCAATATAACTATTATATATTATATCGTTAGGCATTTTAAAAGATAATTATATGGTATTTTTAATGTTCTCATAGTATTTTTTAATGATTTCATTGAATTGACTTTGTTGCGATGTGAAATACAAAATTGTATATTATAAGTTGTATAATATATACAATATTTTAAATGTATGTATATCCGTTGGGTCAAAAAGGTAAAAAAATGTAATGTCTAAATATTTGTATAAGAATACTACAACGCCTACAACCAAATATATTTTGAAATAATATTTTTCACCACTAAAAAATATGCGTAATAAATATATATATATATATATATATTAAATATGAAAATATTATCATAATACTAAAAAAAATCCATATTTTGACAATATCTGAAATCTTATGCGTTTGGTCAAGTAAATTAATGTCAGTAATAAGCTAAAATGAGTAAACGTACAATGACTTATCAAATAGTTTTTTAATCATAAAAATGTGTTTATGTTTACTTAGAACATTAAAAAATATACACATGCTTTTATTACCATAATACTTTTCAAAATAATCTTACAAATAAAATGTACTCTATTGTATATGTTATAATCATAAATCATATTATCTACTAGTTCAATACATTAGAAGTCTATACTATACAAAACATATATACTTAGTAAGTAAATATATAAGATCATATTATTATATTAGTATGCTTATTTTTAAACACTTCACTATTTTCTGTATCAAGTGGATACAAAAATAAAAATGCAATATTTATTAAGGTTTATTTTACTGAATTGATATACACTACATATAATAGGTAAAACCTGCCTATAAAAAAACATAATTAGGATCGAATATTATATTATTGGGTATTAATTTTATGTAATTATTTTTGTCGCAAAGTCATTAATAATGTTCTTGATTAGGAATGAGGAACCAGAGTAAATATATAATAATAATTTAAAAACACGATGTTGGATGGGTGTATTTTTTATTATAATATACTATTATTCTATGTATTTACCTAATTGTTATATTTAAAATATTTAAATTATAGTTGTATGTTAATTTAAATTTGTTTAGATCACAAATTATGAATAAATCTACTTAATAATATATTTTTGTGTCATTCTAAGTGAAATAAAGTAATACAATTTCTATATATATATATATTTGCTAAGTATATTATCTACTTAAAATATAATTGAAAATTCACTTAGCAAATTAAAATAGCGAAACAGCAATTTTTTATGCATCTTATTTTTGATTTATTCAATATTGTGATTGAAGGATTTACATTTTGTTAATTTGCTAAAAACTTCAGATTGAGTTTATTATAATATTGTGCTCATATATTATCTAAATTTGTTTATATTCTTGGCATCCATATAAATGGAAATAGGTAGTTAATAAAAACGATATTACATACATTATTTAATTAATATTAAATGTTTATTTGCAGCAAATTAACAAAAATTTCTAAACAATTTTTTTACATTGGTAATTTAAAAGTATGTAAATAGAAGTTTTGTAATAAGAAGTATAGACTATATAGTCAAAATAATTCTTAAAAAAAAACAGAAATATGAAAATTTTAGATATTTTTATATTCGGGAGATATTTATTTAATTTTCTACTTATATCTATAATTTACCCAGGAGATATAATAATTAATGAATTCTCATGGGATACTTTATGTAATATATATATTTTTTATAAATTCCACGTTCAAAGACATGTTAAAAAAAAAAAAAAAAAAAAAAAAAAAGGATTTTTAATATTCGTTAATTTCAAACACTGTTAAATTTACATAAGATTATATTTTTATAAAAAACTCCAAACTATACATATATTAAATAAAAAAATATGATATATTTTAATATATTATAATTTTGATGAACGATAACAAATAGAGTAATTGTATCAATTTAATAATCAGCCATGAAGATTAATAAAACAAGTATTTTTTTTATTATATTTATCTAAAGTTATTTTTTATACAATTTAATAATGTTAAAAGCTTTAAATATTATAAAATCAAAAAAGTAAATTCGTCCAAAATGTGTTAGTTATTTAAATAATGCATATAAATAAACACACTATTATTCACTATAGAAATATATTTTATATAAATATTACAAATATAACTTGTTATTAAAATAATAAATCTATTTTTTGTCATACCTTTATACTTTTCGTATAATTATTCAGTAAATTAAATACTTTATAGTAACTATATATAGTACTTTATATGTAACTACTAATGCGCTTACAATTTTATATATAAATTATTCTAAAATGTATTTCGTAATATAAATATTATGTTAAAACAAATTTAAGTTTACACGATATATGATTAGTAAGTATTAACTATGTAAAATGTATATATCACACATTGACTTGTTACATAATTGATAAGTATGTACATTTCTATAGTTGGGTAGTAACTCAAAAATTTGATTATTTACTTTAAGATTCTGAGTGAAGCGAAGAATATATTGGTTTACAATGATGTTTTTTTTTTCATGTTCGAAGACACTTTTTCGGGTAGAAATAATTGTCCGATTACCACAAGAAGTATGTTTTCGGTAGAAAATTGCATCAAGTTGATACTTTATTTAGCTCATTTTTCGAATTTATTTAAAGTTTTCCTAGAGATAAGAATAACTACCAGAAAATGACGAAAAATTGGCAAAATATTACGGTATCGTTAATTTGATTTTATATATTTCGTGATAACTAATTTAGTTTTGAACGTAAGAAATTTAATGTTTTTGAATATTTCATAGGTATTTTACATACGTGGTAAAATTTTAGAACAGATATTCAGTAAAATATATTGTATTTATCACGATTCACTCAAAATCGTATTTGAAGTACAATATCATTGCATTCAAAACTTAATTATAATAAACCACTTATTTTTTCGAGAACTAAAGGGACAAAATCGACCTTTTCGAATTTTTCTTATTAGACTACATAACTAATGACTTTTAAAATATAAAAATAAATACAATTAATTAACGATATTTTATTAACAGTTAATGATTACAATAATAATGTATTAGAATATTTTTACTTTGTAATAACCTTTATTGCTGAAAAAAGTAAATTAACATGCATTTTGTTAAATCAAACCATAATTAAATTTTGTAACCATTTTAAAGTTAAAAATATGAGAAGCCAAATTATCTTTTCAATTAAAAAGTTGATAATAATATTTACTGTACAAACATACAGGTATAACAATGTATGGTAAATGTATCTATATATTTCAAGTTTTATAAAAATAATTGTATTGGCTATATGAATATTAATTAATATAATTAAAAATACTGAATTTAAAAGAGTGATTTTATTTTTAAATAACAAATAATTAAATTATTATAATTTAAAGACTAATAGTTTTTATTTCATTCAATTAAATAAAGAATTTACTATATTCATGAACGAAACTAGGTATTATGATTACATGTCATACATTTTTAAAATCATTGTAATTAAAAAAAAATAAATATTATAATACCTAGTAGATATTAGTGATATTACCTACTCACACACAGAATAGTGTAGGTGCCTATTTTTTAGATAGTTTTTATTTTTAATATAAATTATATTAAAAATAAAACATTTGAACATTTAAAATTATTGTATAATTTTCATTATCGTTTTACTGTTAGGTCACGGCCTAACTCATAGTATCGTTTATGATCATATTAATTTGTGATTTACAATAAAAATGATATTAAAACAAAATTTTAAATAATACACACACTTTATATTCGTTTTTCTTTTTTAATTATAATTTAGGAAATAAAATAAATTTTATTAAAAATGAATGAACTATAATAATATATTGTTTTATAACGTCAGTTATTTGTTGTTTTAATAGAAACTCAATAGTAAATAAGTAAATAATAGTATTATGATAAATATTATTTAAGTTTAATATAAGTGTAAAATAATATCTCTTAAAAATATATATTTTTTAATAAATCAAATAAATACTTATATCTTGTTCTAAAAAGTTGAAACCCAATACTTATTATTTTGTAAATACGAGAAAATATCTGGTCATGACGTTTAAATTATATTTATAGAACGTTATCATAAAATAATATTATGCTGGACTATCTTATATTATTTGCACGAATAAAAATATGTACCATATTAGATTAATAAATGTATTGCATTTATACTTTTATCAAAATTATTATTATAAACTAATAATAATTTTGATCTAAAACGTATAATATATACTAAAATGTATAATGATTACAATTCGTGTTTTTTTTTTAAATATTAACGATCAATTTAATATAATCAATTACCTACTCAATTTCCCTATTTTTTTTTTGTTGACAAATTACAAAATAAATAAAGTAATATGCATATTGTAACATATTATGTGTAATTATTTACGAACAATAGCTTACGCATACAGTAATATACTATAATATATGGGTTTATTATGTAAATATTAATTAAAAATATACAATTTTCGGTATTTTATTTGTTCACATGACATTTTTAATTGAAAATATCGAGGTATAAAATCATTTTTCATAAATAAATGATTGTTTATTAGATTGAAAAAAGTTGATTGGATATACAATATACAAAACGTTGTTTTGGTTCAGCTATTGGGTACATTCATAAAAAAATAATGTAACATAATGGGTGTTATATTTAGTATATATTTAGCGATAATTTTAATAAAAAGTTGCCTATTTATAATTTAATCCAAAATTTTAAACTTTCTAAAAGTATTGAAGTCGCCAAGTTATTTTTACTGTTTAAAGTTTAAAAAATTAATAATTAATAGAGCATATTTTTGATCAAGTTAAGAGTGAATGTATTCTTGTTTGCTATTTGGTATTTATAAACAAATTATGTTATTTTAAATAAAAAATAAATTTTTACTTTGTCTTATGTAGTGTTCTATTATTTAATGTTTTTAAACTCATTTGTTATACTCATCAGACCAGAGTATTATTAATAAATTAAAATGAAAAATAAAACTAAATAATATTATTTAATATAACAGATTTAGCTTTATTGCCAGTCCACTGTAGTATTTCAATAGACATTGAAGAAATAATTAATACATTTTTTAGAATGTCACGCGATATTGACTTGGTTCTATGATTTAACATTTTATTTTATTATAATTATTAAAGTTTGTAAACATATATATATTGTATTGTAGAATATTATTAAATATTAATAAATAATAATAATAATAATAATAATAATAATAATATAAATATTATTTTTAATTAAAATGAAAAATAAAACTAAATAAATTAAAATTAAATTTATTTATTTATAAGAGATATTATACAGAATAAATTCATAGGATACGCAGTACATATTAATAAATACATATGTATATAAAACGATAAAGTACCATAACAATTTAAATTTAAAAATACATGTGTTTAAATGATACGTTTGCATTAAAAATACTCAAAAGTCCTGCATGATTTATGGCAATTTTTTTCATGTACAAAATACATTTCGAAACAATGGGAAGGGGGTCAAGTAATTAAATTATTGCCTAATATACTGACTTTATTATACCGACCAACAGCATTTATTCCGAGAATTTCTAAACGAAAATTTCATCTTTAAGTTAATAAAAATATTTATAGAGGAGCAACATTTATAAAACGATATTCTGGAGCTGAATATTTAAATTTTGAAATAAAAAAAACATTCAAAAAATGGGGCAAGTTTATTACATCTCAAACGATTTTGGAAGAAGTGTTGCTGCAGAGTATATAATCTATAGTTTATATAGTACATGTTTTTAATAAAGTTTCTCATCAAGAACTCATGTTGTTTTGAAATTGTATCTGTGCATACGTTAATTCTTCGTCTTGGACGAAGAAGCAAGAACTCAAAAATATATCATAGTCAATACCACAATGTAATATATTCTTTATCTACTCTGTATAGGTTGATACACTAAGAAATGATAATATAAAAGGACATATTGCAAAAGTTATCTTAACAAAATGTGTAAGATTTGCTAAACGTAGCAATCATCAAAAGTTATCATCATAATTTCTACTTATGTTATTTAACTCTAATCCACCATATATAATATACAATGACGGAAAATCATTGCCATTTGGACCAAGTTTAGATCTAGGGGTCTAAGGGGTTGTAACCCCCCCCCATCCTTTGAGTATTAGTATTATAAATCGAATCTAAAATATTAATATAAAAAATGATATTGTTATTCAATCATAACAATTCAAATTCAATCATAAGCCTTTTAATTTTTAATTTTTAGATCCACGCTTGATTTAGACTATTACCTCAACATACCCGTTTGAAAGGAATGATAATAAACATACATTCTTATTGGGAAGTATCAACTTGCCAGATGAAATAACCAAGGTTGTTTGTTAACACGAGACAAAACTCGACCAACACGTCAATCCAGGAGACAATCAGCTACTTGATAATTCAGAGAATGTCAGACGACTCAAAGTTTGAGGTCTATACGCTTGGAGCCATTTGACCTAGTTTGATAAGTATTAGATTAAGGAAAGGAGTTATTTAGAAATGAAATTCCATACATTTGTTTTTATATTGACAATAAAAATATTAAAAATAAATAAATATTATATACAGTTATAACATAAATTTAAATATATAAAGTACAGTAAAATAAAGTTTAAAACTCAAAGAATATAAAAATAATAAACATTTCAATAAGTTTTTTAAAATTGTTTTATATACAATTTTTGTCCTTTAAATTTGTCAACATTTTAGATACTAGACATGAAAACAAAATATTTTAATTTACACCTTCATATAACGTAGTATTTTGAAAATAATTGTTCGTTAATTAAAAACGGTCTTAAGAACTTAAAATTTTTTTTTTTTTTAATTAAATAGTAATAGGTATTTTAATTGTAAAAAATTATAATATTAAAGCAATTGTTGAGCAAAAATTAATTGTTTAATTAATTTATTATCATTTAATATTATCAATATTATTTTTTTCAATTAATTTGTTAATTAATTGTTAGCAATTTTTCCAATATTAAAACTATTAAGTTGATGAAAAATGTAATGGTAATTGATTATATATTAGTCACTATAATTTATTTACACTAAGTTATTGAATTTTCATTGTTAAAAAAAATTGAATGAAGAATTATTAAAATTAATTTACACTTGTTTTCAAATTAATGTTAATTTTTTCTACACACGTCGTTAACAAAATAAAACTTATTGTTAAGCATGAGAATTTGGTACCTTTTATTCTCTAAAATTTATAATTAAAGGTAAGCATAGAGAAATTGACAAATGTGAAATTCATAACCCAGTTGTATTGATTATTATAGAAAAAGATGTTCGAATAATAGAAATAAAGTAATTAATGACAGCTGGGATAACTACATTTTTAAAATTTCTATAATTTCTAATAAAAAAAATTGATAATTGGATTTGATTTCATATTATTTATTTATAGTATTATATTAAGATATTATAAATCGGCGTATAGACTTGGGATAATGGAAATCGATTTTATTTATAATAATTTTGATGGTTAAAATATTTTATAAATTTACGATTTGGTTATTGTACCTGTCAATAGAACTAACAATAAAAATTACAATATATAATAGACGTAGCTGGTTTAATGGAAATAAATTTACAAAGAAAAAAGATTGCAAATTTCATTGGCCAACATCACCTTATTTATTATTTTTTTTAATTTTAATTGTCATTTACAAAAAAAGGGTCTATACAACTGGACAAAGTGGAAGTGATGGACACATGTTCTTGCAGTTCAATGGATTCGAATACAAATTTATACATTTTATATTCGGACCTGTCGAAATTACGATGCACTTGTTATACATTATGCAAAACAACGTATTTCACTGACTGATTTTTGTTATACAATGGTCAATAAATAACACGGCGTACGGTCAATGATCAATTCCTGTGATATAACATTTATCAGAGACCGAACGAATAGAATAAATTCAAATTAATCCGACTGTCGTTTGCAGTTTATATCATGGCGTATTTTTGTTTTATATTATTCAATTTCTACCGGTTGTTACTTTTTGTCGAATAACTTATACATCATGGGCACAAATTTCGTGTGCTATATCATTATAGAACCAGTATGTTTGTTAGAATAAGCAATCACATTCTTCATTAAATTAAGAGTTTGAAAAAAGATCATAATATTTTAACACTATAATAAATATCATTTGAAAAATAATAAAATTGATGAAAATAAATTTAATACGTATTTAATAGTGTAAAAATCTCTGATTCCAGTAGAAGTTTCAAAATAATATTCATTACTATTAATATTAATATAACTATTTTTATTTATTTTAAATTATAATACTTTTAGATTCTGAGCATAACCAGGAATGTGTTGGTTTTACAAAGATTGTTTTGTAATTTTTTTTTTTGATGCCTAAAAAAATTTTTCTGGATAGAAATAATGGTCCAATTACCATAAGTAGAATATGCTTTCAGTAGAAAATTACATTTACTTGGTACACTATCTTGCTTATTTTTTAAATTTTTAAAATCTTTTTCCTTAGGAAAAGAATAAATACTAAAAAATGAAGGAAAATAGGAAAAATAACGATTTCCGTTAATTTGATTTAAAAAATTTTGTGATAACTAATTCTATTTTGATCATAGGGACTTGAACATTTTTTAGAGTAATCTCATAGTAATTCACATACGTGTAAGGCAGTAAAAGTTGTCATGGAAATTAATGTAGTAGGTAGAATGGATGAAGGAAGACCAATAAAGAGGTGTATGGATGGAATTAATAGTGATATATAGATAGCTGTATTGAAATAAAATCTAATAACAATATTTACTTACTTATATTGAACAATTAGTACATAATTTTGTTTTTTGTAACTGGAAGATTTGTGAACTTTAAAGAGAAAAAACAGTTTTTATATGTTGGTAATAAAATTAATTTTAGGCACACTTGAAACCGTATCAAATATTTACAGTGTTAGTGTAAATGTTAGGTAAAGTATTAGTATGTAAATATGTCTAATATTTACTATATATTATTAGATCATTACATCACATCAAATACATACAAATGTTATAGTTTGTTACATATTTACATCAATCACAAAGTGTTATTTTTGTGTGACGATATTATATTATTATTATTATTATTATTATAACAGACAATGATGTCCAGTTTGTAGGGTTCTTCGAAACCAAAGCACGCACGACCTTGCCAGCGTTTTACGATATAAACCTACGATAAAATATTTTGTCCATGTTATAAGTGGAAAATGAAAAGTGTTGTTCGTTACATAATAATGGACGGAAAGCGATCGATATAAATACTATATTCCGTATGACCGTAACTAATAATAATGAAACTTTCGTATAATATGTACTAATATATTATATTGTATAGGTTAGTACGGAAAACGTGCACATGTACATACAATTATTTTCATCAGCATTTTATTTAACAGAAATTAAATTCTTTAGAAAAAAAAGAGGATTTCATATTTATGCTTCTATCAAATATCAACCCCAGGAAATTACCTAAAATTATGTTCCAACGTTGGTATGTATTACAAATTCAAATAATTTTAGATTATATTAGTCATATTGGATTATAAAAAGTGTATATTTTTCTCTATTTTGCATATTAAGTACATAGTATACCAAAAACATTTTGACAACTATGTATTCAGGCTGGATATCAATCAGTGAAAAAATTGAAATCTAGTAAATTTTAATTAAATTATATAACGTTTTACTTTTTTTTTAAATTAAACTTTTTAATATTAATTTTGAACTTAACAAGTTAAAGTTTTTTCTAATATTTTTTATTTAATTTTTTTTTTTTAAATTTAAGTTTAATAATTTAATTTTATTTAAATGTTCACCAATACTTTTATATTTTAATAATTTTAAATTAATCAATATATAGGTAGGGTTTTAAAACATATATAAATTAAAGAAAAAAACGAATAAATATATATATCATTTTTATAAATTAATATTTTTGACATTTATACTTTAACTATTCACTTTTATTTTTGTTTAGTCAATTGGCCTAGTTTTGCTACATAAAATAATATTGTTCAAAATTGTTTTATTTTTTAAATATAAAATAAAATAGTTTATAGTAAGTACAATTATGTTAGAAACGGCGCATTGTGTATGCAATATTGCAACATAACTGCGTGTGTGATTCAATTATATTCTTGTCTTATTAATTATATTTTAAAGCTCAATGACACAAGAATTTCACTTTCTTCTATTGGTTTTTATTATTATTTTTATTTTGGTTTCTATGGTTTTTTGTAATTTAAACTTTGAGTTACTTTAAATCCTACAAAACTTCATCAATTCACCTCTGATTTAGACGTCTTCTTGGTCTCTTATTGCTTAGCCTCTTACTCATCTAAGTTGATTGTTTAATAATTATTTATGATATACAAACATGCTCAGCTAAACTTAGATCACTCTTTTTTAAAATGTCTATTCGTTTTTGTACCCTCATATATAACTTCTAATTCAATTTGTTTGTATTATGTTTTTTTAAACAAAAATGTAATTAAATATTTTAAAATTCATACCCTGTCATTGAAATAATATATGTATTTCACGATATACAACAAAATATATTTAAAACAATGTTTTAATTCATTATTAAATATAAAAATAATCTATTAATTTCATGTTTTGAGACAATTTAGTCTACCCTTTAATTGTTTTATTTTAAATGTAAAGCTAATAGGAACTTACTATTTAAACAAATTTCAGTTAATATCAAGAAAATCAAATTAAACTTAATCACAAAATTGAACTTTTAAAATACCATATTTATCGGTTTAGTTAAAGTATCACATTCTTTATGTTAATAATGTAATAACATGGTATACATAATATACTAAATAATATAAATATTAAACTTAATTCATATTATTTTTAAATGTCAAATTATAAACTTTAATATTTATCGGTAAATATTATCTTTATTTTTAGTAATACAATTTTTCTACTAATACGACGTCCAAAAAATAAAAATAAAACACTTATATTAGTATAAATTCTTAATAATAACTGCATTATATGTTTTTCATATTCATATAATATATTTCTATCATATCGTGTAATATTGATAAATTTATAATTATACTTGCACATTATTTATTTCTATAAAATATTTTTACAATTCATTGTAAAATTCCGAGTAAACTGGAGATAATAGAATAATTGAACTGCAAAATGATTAAAATCAAAACTTAAAATATATGTTATATTTATATAAATGTAATGTTAGACGTTCAAATTTTTATTAAAAGTAATTTATGAAATTAAATACTTAAAATGTATGATTTTTTTATTGAGTTTCAATAAAAGCTTGAAAAAATCAAATTTCTGTGTTGAAATATTAGATTATAATATTTAGGTACATAATTATTTGGATTTTTAAAATATTTTTTAATACAAAATATATAAATAATATAGATTTTTCTTTGAGTGTATTATTTTGTTTCAACAGAATTAATTGAACAATAAAAGATAAAATATATTTTGAATCTTTAATATAAATACAATTTATCATATATTTTTTAAAACAAATAAATATTAAAGAATTTTATAACAAAAAATATGCTTTAAAATTTTTTTTTTATAGATAAATTTTTGTGAAATTCATGAAAATTGTTATTTTATTTTATAATTATAATTTTATTTCAACCCTTAAATTTAGTATAGGTTTTGATTAAATTTCACAGATGATTATTACTTTTAATTAATATTGATGTATTATAGATTTACTATAGCACTATTATAATAGTAATATAATTTTGCAAATAAATAAAATTAATAAAACTTACTTACTTGTACTTGTCAATCATCCTTTCGTATACTTATAAACATATATATTTATTATACCATTAATATTATAGTACCTAAGTAAATTAATTGAGGAGTACTCATTGAATGTCATATCATTATACAACAATAAAAACAATAAAGTTTTGGTATCATCGACAACTCAACAAGACATGGTTGTAAAATATTAATTGACCTGTATTTTTTGGCCAAATGTTCATTTACAAGAGACGACGGAGAATATTACTTTTAAAATAAATAAAACTTTTTATGACGTTTACTTTTAAAGTATGACCTAGAAAAAATTAAATATTAAATACATAAATACACTTTTTAAATTAAATAGGATTTATGTATTGTAAAACTTGAAAATAACCTTATAAAGGTGATGATTAAAAAACACGATATTTGGTAGAGTATATATATTTTCTTTTTACGATTCTCAACATTATACTTATCGTGACGTTGACTCGTAATGATTACTCATTGGTATACCTTTATTAATGGTTCAATGTATCTTATTACTGACATAGTCTTATAATCACATTATATAAGAAAATTAAATATTTTTAGCATAGTTTTAGGTGCGTATTTATGCCATTTGCGAAGGAATTAAGAAATTTGATTACAACGCAATTAAATGTTTTATAAAGCGCCAACGACAACTTTTTTAGAATACACTTTTTGTTTCATAAACATTAGTTAATTTCAAAATTTACTTAACTATTATTTAAATCTCTGAGATATTTATTATTTTTACATACTGATGATTGTTTACATGCAAAAAGTATGGTTATTGAATAATAATTAAATAATATATTATATTAATACTCTGTCCCTACTATTTGTCAGGTTAATGTATACTTTATGGCTATTTTTAATTGTCTGCCATTAGATTATAATAGTATGTCTGTCTGCGATTTTTAGTTATAGCTCAATGATTTTTGGCCCTCTATCACACCCCTGTTTATAATACGATCGTGACTCAACGTAAAAGTATACTATTATTTAAAAAAATGTTATTTTAAATCCATCTTAATAAACTACGATATGGGTTTTATGTTTTATTCATACAATGTGTACTACTGCACAGGGCCGCAGTAAGGGGTAATAGTACCACTGGCTATCTAATGTAAAAGATTATGAACAATAACTTAAACTCATTGATTTTATGGTTATGTGCTTTTATATTATTAAAAGTTAAAACCTTAATTTCGTGTCTTAAACTTTTTATATACGTCAATTAAGTAACCGACAATTTTATTTATAAATATCATTAAATTTGCGCTTTAAGCGATACTCTGCGACTCTGGCGAAATCTTTCCTTACAATGTCTTGCTATATCTCTGCTACCCTGTCTGCCTATGTTTACCATCCCTGGGATGTATCGCGTCAATAATTTAAAATCTCTGATAAAGGTAATCTAAGTTTTTCCACTAGGAGACATCATCAGGGGTCATAAAATAATTTGAACGTTTTAGTATTTATCTTAAATGACGTTATCGGAAACCAGACATGATACACCAACAAAACATTATGGTGCTAAATTTTGAGATAATATCTATATCATACACGGATCCGTCAGAGATTTTTTTTTAAAATTTATACAAAGCCTTTTTTGCACGCATTTGTTAAGGAAATAAGAGTCGATGATTTGTTTATGATATTCATACATAAAAGCGCGTTTCCCTAAAAGATCATGTTTTACATATAAACATTAGCATGCTATAATATGTTATCTTTTATCTATCATTCAATATGTTGAAGTAATACACCCTTTGTAAACTACTCTTATCCATGTACAGTCCAAAACATACGTTATCTGTTGATATTACGATTTTGTAATACAAAATATTATGATTTATTTAAAGGGTTAAAAAATAATAATATGATATATTTTGAAAGGAGAATCATTGACGAATTTTTATTTTATTATCGCTGTTCAATACAATGTTTAATGTGTTAGGTATTACGAATAAATTAAATAATTATGATAAATACTGCGTAGTAATTAATTACTCGAATAAAATGTGTTTAACAAATAAATGTGTTTTAATGGATGGAATTAAAATTTTCGTAATTCCTAACAATATATTCAACAATTATTTGTAATCATTGGACACGTTTGGTATCTTGAATATTTCACATGAGTCATGACAAAAATGTTGGTACAATTTTTGGCGATGGCAATAGAAAATGGCAAATATTTGAAACTATTTTCATCCAAGTGGTTATGTATACCAATAGGTATACAGAAAATAATAATAATAACAATTTTGCTAGTTTTCAATACGGACGTTAAATGCGAATTTGAATATTGTTTACACGACGGCACTATAACGACGACGACATATATTTCGGAAATATAAACGCGGAATGTTTGCATTATCAACGTTATAAATATTGAGAAAATTCGCCGTTCTCCTGAGTTAATTGGTATTTATAAAATTAATAAGAATACCCGCGAACGAAATCGTATTTCGAATAGCATAATATTCGTTATATGAAATAATAATCGAACACGATACCGCTCCCGCGCAGTTGCCCGGTCGGAAATTTACGATCGTTTCGAGGGGAAATAGAGCGGGAACGGGTTTCAAAAATACTCCGTTTTGCATAAGTCCTCCCGGGGGAGTTGTGCTATGCGCGAATTAATTCGTATAATATACTATTATAATACGTATTTTATGCCGAATGTTCGAGTTTTCGTATTTTCGGAATCAAATATCGGCAAATGACATTAAAACGAGCCCGCGCACACACACGCATACACATCACGGGTGCGCAATTTAATATAAATGAATTCGCGTGTGTCGATACAAAACAGCTGCGATTTCACACGATGTACCTATCTTTGCCTACGAAATACGCATGTAAACGCATCGGATTTATCTCGGGACGAGTCCGTGTGGGTTTCAAACGATGCATAAAACTTTGTGACAACCACCAGTGATAGTGCAATATAATCGTTTTATTATCAAGGTTGGGAAAATTAATTAATTTTTAGAACACATTCAATTCAGGGCCGTATTTTGACTTTTGCCGCTACTCCCTTCCTCAAAAAACCAATTTTACTACTTTATTACTATACCTGCTTACTTTTATTTAAGTAAAACAGAAATAGTCGAGCAGAAAAAAAATTATCCTAATTTCTATTCAATCAAATATAGATAGAAATATCTTTATTGTAAAATCATGAAATGCACAAAAGATTTAAGAAATATAAAAAAATATTATATTTAAAACCATCAATAATTTTTTTATAATTAAATGTCGACTAATAACACTATACCTGCTTTAGTTCCTTGCCTTAGCTTATATAAAAAAAATATATCTGATGAAATTTGCTGGTCTAGTTAAAATTTGCCACCTTTTAAAAAATCGCCACTAAGGCCAATATGGGACCGTTTCCCTAAATTTTAACCCTCATTCAATTAGGTAATTCTAGAAATGTTTTAATCAAACTAAAAATTAAATATCAAATGAAAATAAATGTAAAAAAACACTTTACTTCTATATTGTCAGATTTAAATGAATAAAAATATTAAATTATTTTTGATTCAAGTAAAATTAAATATAGAAATATTTTTTTTTTTATAAAAAGTATATTATTTAAAATAAATACTGTATATTGTTAAAAAAGTTAAAAGTTATAATTTAATTAAAATTAACTAAATTTTAATTTTCCAACTTTTTTAATGTCTAATACAGATTAAATTCCGGAAGATCGGACTACGCTAATAATATTGGATCCAGATAATTAGTTTCTTATAGGCTTTTTTTTTTTAATTGTTCATCCGTTTTTTGTGGAAGCCAAAATATATTACTGGTTATAACAATGATCAAAAAAAGTTTGGTGTTATATTTTCTACGACTTTACGCGGAAATATACATTTTTTTTCTTTTTGAAGTTTTAGAAATCGTATGAAATAAACGACCAGACATTATGAAGAAAAGTTTTCTACAAATCGGAACAAATTTTGTTATGTAATAAATGTATACAAATTTCAAATTTATAGCATCAAGATGAATTATATAATATTTACATTTTTTCTTTCTAAATTTTGCTTGAAATCAAAGGTTAACCATTTGTCCGATCTTTCGGAGACTACTCTATATTAGATGAGATTACATAATACCATCTAAACAATACAATTTACGCGATTTTCTGTCGTATCTACACAGATTACGACACGATGTCGATGTGATTAAAATGTGCGCAAGTGAAACACATTTGGTGATATTGAGTCGAATCAAAAAGGGATTTTAATTTATTTTTAAGGTAAACTGCGTCGGGCGGTTGTGTGTAAACGAAATTTACTATAATGAACACTCTTGTTTAATTTCCGGATAAAACGCTTTACGTGTGCAACACAATAAACTTAATATATATATATAATATTGAAATGTTAATCATATTACGGATTGATCATTTATTACATATAGATTTTATTTCTATAAAAAATATTAACAATTATAATTGTTTTAACTGAATATAATATAAATTATCACACAATCTTTAATTTTTTAATAAAAATGTAATATTTATTTTATTGTGCTTAGTTGTAATGTGTATGCAAAATAATATTAGCATAACACTATAATATTACTCATAGACACTCACTATACAATGTATAAGGTTGAGCTACATAAAATAATACATGTTTAGTTCATTATTTTAATTATTTATTTGTAAGTTTTAAGTTTTTTTATTTCAGAGAAATTATTTTTTTAGTACCTTCTATATATGTTAATTGTATTTGGACATTTGGTATATTTGGTGAAATAATAATTATATGACATTTTCTTTTTTATTATATATAGTCATATTTGTAACATTAATTATAATATGATACTCAAATTAAATATAAAAAATATTATTATATTAAATATATAAACCATAAAAGTAAACAGAGTTTTACTCATTTTATTATTTAATCAAATTTATAATAAATAATACACCATTATAATTTATAATATTCATCAAAGCTGAAGTGAAATAAAGAACTATCATCCTGTTCGGATTTTCATTTTTTGATCTTGGTATTATTTATAATTTATTAATATAAATCGAATTTAATAATAGATATGGTAAAAATAAAATAGGTATAAATAAATAGATTAAAATTATATTAAACTTCGAAAATAGTTAATTGTAGAGCAAACATTGATAATAGATAATTATAAAATGAGTTTATAATTTTTTTTTAGAGTTTTTTTCTTTTACATACTAATTTATAAATAATATGCTATTTTAAGTGAACAATTGGAAGTGAATACAATAATATTTTAGTATTTCAACTTTAGTTAGCCACATAAAGTTATAAAAATAACATACTATTGATATAATAAATCATAAAAGTATATGACGAACATTACTTAAGTCTGAAATATTTTAGAATAAATTTCGTTTTGATTTTACCTGCATAATATAGGTATTATTTCAATGTTATGTTTTATGTATATGACATGTTATGGAAAATATAAAAATTTACATAATATATATTATACAAGAATACATAGATAGAAAGCTATAACACCTAATAAAACTCTCCTGTGTTATTTCTAAAACTTTCATTTAGATCAATTTAAAATTCTTTGAAACCTATACAAATGATTCGCAAAAAAATTCTGTTATTTTACTTATAAAATTTTTTTAAATTCCTTTAGTATAATATGATACTTACATATTATATTAAATATAAACATTATATTTATTTATTATTATTCTTAGATTATTAAATATTAATTCTTACATATTATACTTACAATTACAATTTAAACTATGTTATTTATATTATATTATATATGAAATTGTGTCTACTAAAATATATTTGTATAGATTTTAATGAATAATCATCTTTAAAGATCTTATATAATTCCTTATTTCGATCACGGATTATATGAAATCAGATAGGACATTTGGCCGTTTGTCAAAATATAAACAAACAAAAATTCGTCCTCACGTCATGGTGACAACATTCATGAAATGAAATTTACCATAATATTGTACCATTAAATATATTGTTATCAATTATCATATAAGTTTTGTATACTAATATCACAGATTAAATTTAACTAATATTTCACATTATTTATATATAATAATATGTTAATATTTTATTTAACTAGTACTAAATAATTATTATTTTTGCTCATATGTATTTGGTCGTTTTATTAATAAATATATTTTTCACCGTCAAACCAAATTTTGGTTTGTTTACATTTTTGAGAAATACATTGCTTTAATTGGGAGTGTCTAAAGCATAGTTTGATCTAAAATTTAATATGATTATTTAATTTGTCACTTAGTTAGTATTACTGAAATACAAATTTCATCTTCTGCTCAAAGTAGCCTTTTAACATTTTTATGCTATAAATATCATTACCAATTATTCTCTCATTATGAATATGATCAAGTTTTAAAGATCAATTCATTAAAAATGATTCATTCAAAAAATATTTTAATTTCTATATTTTAATTGTTTATTTAAATTACTTAATAATTGCATTGATTTTTTTAAACAAATTGAATGTTTAAATTTCAAATTTAACTTGTAACTTCAATTTTAGCTTATATTAATAATAAGAAACCATAAAATGCATTATATTGTAATTACACATAATATAACGATACATTTTTATATTTTTATTTAATTTAATTTTTAATTTTTGTAAATGATGTAAACTGGTTTAAAATTATTTACAATGTTATAAATTACAACTATTGTTAAACTTATATTAATACAACTAGAATTAATTCATTTATATTTATACAGACCAATATATTATTATACTCATATTATGAAAATAATTTAAATAATAATTTTGTATTACATTATATTTTTTGACATTATAAAACAAATAGACACATAATATCATTGATTTGCGATTATTACGACGATAAAAATAATTTTGTAAAATTTAATATTTTGTACAACCTTATAACTTAAGTAAAAAAATAATGCTCTTCGTGTGTATTCTATACGGATTGAAGAATTCAAACTTTTTCTCGATGGATAACCTGCAAAATTGTTATTTATTGATAACAAGGCGTGATTAAATTTACTGAATTTTATGTATTATATTAGTTCTTTAAAAGTACGTAAATATGAGCTTTACCTTTAGTTTCGACAAAAGTTAATAAATCAGTATTTTTCTGATCGCCAAGTAATAATTTAATATTTTACTTAAATTATACCTATATATTTTAGGGATAGTTGAACTTCAATAATTTACATTCACTCAAATTTCTGTCAAACTCGTATTTAATCCAAATGTTTTCACATAAATTAAATATAAATTTAATCAACATTATGACTTTGTATATTATTTTAAAATGCTTACTTACCATTAAAAAAAAAAAAAAAAAATTGAGTTTAAAAAGCATGTGTATAAATATATCATTTTGTAAAAAATTTTACTTTATCGTTAAATATTTAATATATTGTTGCCTGTGTATTATACATTGGATTTTGGACGCTTAACTTTGTGAAAATAATGAATAACAATTAACACAAGATTAGTGTACGTGTTTTTTGATTGATGTATATTTAAAAACCATAAAACATAACAATTGTTAACATATTAGAAATATATTAAATTATATGAATATGACATAACTTACAAAATAATTAATATTATAATAAACACAAGTTATAACATATTTAAAAAAAAACAAATTGTTATTATAGTTATAGCTTAATAACACGTAATAACATCCATATCAATAATAAGAGCATTGCTTTTAATAAAAAATAATTTAAGACGATTATTTTTAATTTTTGTATACATAATAGTATATACATATTTTTAAATAATAAAAATCTTTTTTAATACATAAGCCATAATATTATGCCGCAAATATAATGTTATAATGTAGTAATATATAACAAATTTAAATATTCATTATATATCTAATATTATTAGTAAATTGGTTTTGGTTTAGGAAATATAGTTTTTCTCTACTTTTAATTTTTCATAATTTGAGTCAAAATAATGTTTTCATAAACACATATCTAAATATTTAAAATATTCTTTAGTTTTATAAAAAAATAAACAATGTCACAATAATATTTAAGACTCAAATAATTAATGTATGTTATAAAAATGTTGCTTTTAGTTGAAAATTATTGTTTTTTGGTATAATATTATTGTTCAAAATTATTCTAGTAAATATATTAATTTAAAATTCCTTATGTCATATTATTATAGTCATAATTAGAAATAGCCAGTGATGTATCAATAATAATTTAATTATAGAATAGAATCAGTAATATCAAATAAGATAATTTATTAAATATAATATAAAATATTTTAATAATTAAATTTTTTTTAAATATTTTAAGTATCCTTTGATTGAGCAGGAGTGAATGAAACCACTAAACTTTTTTTATACGTTCACTTCTAGGTATACTTATTTTTTACATTAGCTGCGATATTCTTTTATATAAGGAGAAATAAATGATGATAGATATTATAAATACAAATTTCAATATCCTGTAAAAAGCTCGGCACGTAGAAATAATTAAAATTCAATTTTTAAAATCAATTTTCTTTTGACTACTATGGTTACACGCTATTATGATAAATGTTATTTAATACGTTACTTTTGGATATTACTAAATATTGTGATATTAATGATGATTTTTTTAAAAAGAAAATAATAATTAAGTAGCGAAACTAAATCATCAATTTTTTTTGTTTTTTTTTTTTTTTTTGATGAATAGGTATTATTACGTATCTATTACAATTTATACGTAGCTGTTATTTCTAAATGTTTTAAATTATTAACTGGACCTGATGTTTCTTTAGGATTAAGTATTTGGACACAGTCGTCAACAAGAACGTACACAACGCTCCCCAAAAACTCGCATACAAACGACTCACTAGAGCCTGAACACAAATAAAATGACGTTGTAGTGCGCGCGCGTCCGATAAACGCTCGTTTTCATAATTTCACACCCGGACCCGTGTTGGGGGAAAAACGAAATAAATAGAATTGTAAAATTCGGTTGACGACTGCGAATTAAACTCGATACGTCCTGGTATCGTAACCAGAGACACAGTAACCTTAAAATAATTTTAATATAAAAAGAAAGATAAATAAATTAATACATTTTAGAAAAATAGAGTACTTTATAATGTACTCAATGATATTTAACTGTAAATTGTTCTATTTGATAATTATTATCTGTATAAATATAGAATACTAAAAATTATAAATTTTTAAATTAATAATTAACGAATATATGGAATCTCCATTTAATATTTAATAATCCAATGAATATAATAAATAAATATAAGCTTTTAAATAATTATGATAAGATATTTCGTTTGGTTTAATATAAACTAAATTTAATTTGACTAAACTTTAAGCAAGGGACAAGAGTTTTATTTACGACATCGTAACTTCGTTTATAAACTATCTGTCTATTGTAATATCTGATGATAACATAGATTTATCAGATATTTTAAATAAATGTAAATCATTTCTTGGTATAATTTCAAATAAAAACTTTAAAATTATGAGCTAAACTATTAATATTTTATATGCTAAAGATACTTAGTTAAATTTTCCATTTTATTAAAAGTTGATTACTTTATGAAATAAATAAAATATGTTTTCCATTATGTGATAAAACAAAAATTCTTTTAAATGTGTAATTCTTTTATTAAATGAACACTGAATTATCTTATTGTATAATTTATGTCATCATATAGATTTGAAAAATTTAATAAAGTTCAACAAATTTAAAAAAATCATATTTAATCATTTTAATACAATGTTATGAAAGAAATAATAATAATAATAATAATAATATTTCATTAAACTATAAAATATGTAATATTAATTTTTTTATGATAATATAAATTATGGATTATTCAATATTTTTCATCTGTTTTTATTTGTAAATTTTTTGCCCATAATATTATATATAGTGAAATAATTTACATAATACAAACATTTAATATTTAACACATTAAAAATTAATCATTTATATGTTTACATTTCATAAAAATAAAATTATTTTATGAGCTAACAAATATTATCATAAATGGTTAATACATTTAATATGAAATTTTGACAAATATAAAGTATGTGTCTAATTGTATACAATTTCCAATCTACTTTATTGTACTTAAAATATTAGTTTATTATAAGTCCAATAGTGTATTATTTAAATTAAGAGGGATTATAATTTATAAGTATATATAAATTATTATTTAAAATTCTTATAATTAATTTTAATTGGTTAATATATGTTGTACTAATACATAAATATTTTGTGTTAAAATATGAATATATTTAAAAATAATATATTTTAAAACTTTAATTTACAAACATTTAAAATAATTAATAAACAAAATCTTAACAACCAAAACGTTTGGAAAGGTGCTTTTGTTTTTTAATAATTATAATATTTTACGAAAAGAAACATAATACAATCGTTTTTTTTTTTTTTTTTTGGAAAATTTTTATTGGTACAATATTTTATTGCAAATAACTTTGTTGATTTTAAGATTTAACAGTAATATATAAAGCCATGTTTTTTATAAAAAATATATCACTGTTTGATGTTTAAGGTGCTGTCTTGGATAATTTGATATTTTTTCGTTTTGAAACCCACGCTGTGTGAATAATATCATCAGTGTATAACTTATTGATTTTTTACGTAATATTATTTCGAAAAACTAATTAAGTGTCAATGCAAAAAATAATACCTCAACATATTATATAATATCGTGAATTTATTTATATCTTTAATTAGAATATAATTTTTTTTTTTTTTTTGTGTAAACAATTATTATTAAGTATGTATTAATATTATTAATATTATTAAGTAGGTGGGTAATTTATAATTATTAAATTATTAATTTTGTTTCATATGTTTTATTTTACAATTAACCTTTATATTACGTACATAAGTGGTATATTATTATAATAAGATTATGAATAAAAATTTTTGTACATTTTATAAATTATGTGTTTTCATTAGCACTATGGTAGTAATAATAAAAGTGTATTGTTAGTGTAATGTTAATTTAATCAATTACGCATGGATTTATTAACAATTTTATTTATAATATTATATAACAAAGTGTAAATATTTGTTTAATAAAGAAAGTCTTCAAACTAGTTCTTTCATAAAATAGCGTGAGTTACAAGGAATCTGCGTCTAATAAAAAATATGAATTTTGATATAGTCACAGGATATATTTTCTAAACAATTTATATTTTTTTTCATGTCAAAACACGAATATATTTTAATTATTTTTATGAAAGACAATAATATTTGTAAAAATAATTGTGTATATTTGAATATTATTTTTTAAACTTTTTAAAATTGATAAATAATAAAACTAATAAAAATACTTATAACAAATTGTATCACTAATTAATTTATCAGTTTTAATTAAAATACTTTAATACATTAGATTAAATATGACTTATTTTATCTAACTTTAAATTCTTTATCTATACTATAATCTAGTAATTTAATGTAAAATTTTACAGATTTTAATTGTTTTGTATTAAATATAGATATAAAAACGAATAAAACGGTCTTTTTTTACAATAGATTATATGATTTTAAATGATTTTTTGGTCGTATATATTATTAATATTTTAATTAATTTAATATAAATCTATAAATTTATATTATTTTTATAAATATATTTTATTGAAAACTAATACATTTTTCGTTTCGTTCATTATCTAAAATGCTCCATAATAATTATAGTGTAAAGTAGGTGTTAACAAATGTTTTTAAATACAATTATAAAATACAAAATGAAACTATTTAAGTAAGCAGAAAATTATAAAATTACAGTCGATTTGGTGTAGTTCATCAATATGTTTATAATAAACTCAAAAAATAATTTCAGTAACTATAATAATATAATTTGTTATTAATTTATTTACTATGATTATTGTATTATAAGTATACTTGTATAGTATCCAAGTTTGAGCAAATAATAATAAATCTTTTTATTATATTAATTTTAACGAAATTTCAGAGAGATTTGAAATACTGTTGATAAACTAATTCTGTACACAGGATTGCTTTTAAAAATAATAATAATGCCAAAAACAAATTTAAGAAATGTTTTGAGATATTTTAAAGTATAAACGTTAAAAAAAAAAAATTTTATTCTTTCGTGTTTTAAGCATTACTATATTCGTAACTTAATTTGTTTTGTTTTTAACATTTGTAAAGTTAATACAATAAGATAATATATTTATCAAGATTAAAGTAATATTATTTGAAGGAAAATATGAAGTGTAAAGATTTTTATAAATGGCAGTTTGCTGTAATTTGACTTGGATTAATTATAGTAGTGTAACAAACGTCGATAATATTCATTATCTTGTGTTTTTTTATTATTAATGTCTTGAAATTAATTATAAGCTTATCAATATCCTATTAATATAAACGGTAACATTGTGTTAAGTAAAATGTTCATACTATATTTGCTATATTCTATACTAGAATAGTCGTATTTTTCAATTAAATATAAGATGAATTTTAATAGTACTGTATTATTAGATAGGTACCTAACGACAAGCGTATATCAAATATTTTATTAGTAATTAATAATTATAAATAGTTTTAAAAATATTGGTTCTAAAGAGTATATATAAGGTTGGTATAGGACTTTTAAATTTTAATAATATTTACAAAATTTTATTAAAATATTGTAATTTGTACAATGTTTTCACACAGGACACAGTATAATAAATTTATTTTATTCAATTATGTATATATCACCCAATATAAGATAGTCAAATAAAAAAATAATCTTCTATTGTAAATTTAAATTAATTTCTGTAGCGACTTATTTCACTTAGTTGTTTGTGCAGGACTGCGTTATTTATTAAAAGAATAACAACTATACATTTAGTGTATAGATAATTTTTACTCCGATTCATTTTTTATATCTGTTCAATCGTATTTTTATGCAATAACAGTCACTGTTAATATTTAATTTCAAAAAAACGATCTTGTATGGCCAAAAGAATGCTTACACAATGTGCGTGAGATTGCAAGTTTTTTTACATTTTACATTCTGAAAGTCAATTGGTTTTACAATAATGTATATATTTTTATGGGATATGGGTACTGTTCAGTGTTCCGAATGTTGAATGTAGCAGAAAATGTAATTTAATAGGAAATTCGTTACATATTGTATTTTAAACTATTTGTTTTTTCGATAGCTAATAGTACTATTGAACAAAAAAATTATAAAAAATGGTGAAGTTGTCGGTATAACAGTTTTTAACAAAATTGATTTTGGTTTTTTCGTTGTAATTTAAAATTATCGCAAACTATAATCGATTATTTTCTGTTATAAATAAATTGGATTATTATAATATTTTAAAATATAAATATTTTATGAAAATACATTTTAGATTTTAAGTGAAGCAAGAAATGTATTGGTTTATATTGATCTGTGCTTTTTTTCTGAATGTAAAGACTTTTTTGGGTAGAAATAATGTTCGTTCATATCATGTGGAATAGGTTTCCGGTAGAGAAATTTGTCTAGTTGATACGTTATTAGGCTCATCATTCATTCTTTATTTCTAACAGTTTTCTTAAACGTAAGGAATAACTTACCAAAAAATAAGATAAAATAATAAAAAATACGAAAACTTATTTTTAACGAAACATATTTTATTATTTTGTAATAATTGAGAAATAATAGAGATTTAACATATTTTGTATATTTGTATACACACATAATTAAATGTTTTAACGTTTAAAATTATTTTTATTCTAAATATATGACTTTCAAAGTATTGGATATTTGTAATTTTTTCCTAGATAATCATTAACATAATATACAATTTTGCGTTTTATGATCTGAAATTTCAATACAAGCTCGAATACTCTTTCAATACATAACTTAAATTTTAATAAGTGACATTATTTTCAAAATAAGCAATTAAAGGTTGAATTTTGAATAATATTGACGAAATGAGAATTATTACGACTTTTAATTATATTATATATTATTACGCATTAATTTTAAATAATATACTAAGTTGGAAATTTAATATAAATATATGATATATAATATATTGTGTTTTTTGTACATACACAGTTTGCAACTACGGAGATCACATTATACATTTTTATTCGTAGAATTGTAAGATGTAGATACTCTATACCATTATTAGAAACATAATGTTGGATACAAATACAACGTGGTTCCTTTCAAAATTATATTTCATTAAATTAAAGTTGTTTCTATTACCAGTTCATAATTATTTAAAACTATACACTTAGTACAGTTTATTATATTTTTCTAAATTCTGTTAATTTCTAATCATACATAACATACTTCTTCTATCTCGCTTTAATATCGACCAAATAAATCGGTCGGTCAGCCTAGTCTTACACCTTCATATATTTCGTTCTCCTATTTCTTGTCAATTCAATCCAGCTATATTCTAAATTTGATCTATTTATTTCTTATTCTTATAATAAACTCGAAATAGTTTTAAAATTATATATATATATATATATATATATATATACACAATTTTTTTATTAAAATTTTTTTTAAAAAAATGTGAACTTGTAAGTAAAATAATACAAGAGTCTTTGAAATTACATTTGTAGGGATAACTAAAACCAAAGATTGATAAATTCTGTTTTTCTAAATCCTTACATATAAGTTTACTTTAAGTTCTTTTCGTAACTTCGAATTTATTTACAAAATACTCATAAGAACTTTAAAGTTGATACGCAAATAAACTAGATTTATATCATCGTAGTCACCCTTAAGATGATCAAAGAATTAATTACACATTTGTTTGGATCCTTAAAAATAAGTTTGCATTCCAATAGAATATTTAATCTAAGATAGAAAATAAATTATTATAATTTAATGTTTTAATAATTATTTGAAAAAAAATATTTTTGTCACCTTTATAATTATACAAAAGCTGGCCAGAAATTAATATTAATATATATTTACTTGATACAATTTTTTAAATATTCATTAAACAAAAATATTATTATGTATTAAATGTATCTATAATTGAACATAAATTTACATTTTTAGACGAATTTCTTAAAAAAATAATGTTAGTTATATTATATAATATACATAATTGTTGATTAAATAGTTGATAAAAGACGTAAACCTTAATTGTACTTACCGAATATGCTTTTTCATATACATTTTCGAATTCAGGCGAATGAACTGGAGTTGCCATTAGACGACTGGCATCGTAAATCGTATACTGCAGTATTTAGTTTGTTGTCCGAATCGATGGAAGCCTCATATCGATGCTTTAATACTAATATGGAAATTATCAATGAAACACAGCACAATAGATTACTTCAAATAACCAGAATGGGAAATTCTTTTTCTAAAGAATAAAAATATAATTGTTATACAAAAATTAAAAAGTATGGGTGGTTAAAAGGCGCTATTTAGAATACTGTCTTTATTGCAAAAATCTTTATTTTGTATAAATAAAAAATGATTTAGTATAACGTAATAACTAAAAAAAATATGTTTAAGTTTTCTTATTAAAAGTAATAATTGTAAAAAGAAAAATACATTTAAAAATTAAAATGATATGAATTTTTTTTTTACCAAATAATAATAAAAAAAAAAAATGACAATATATATTTCCATTTGGAACACAATATCATTTTAATAACTCTACAAAATGCACGTATTACTTCCTTACTGATTTGTAATATAAAATAGTGCAAATAATTCTTAATTTAGACTTTAAATTTATACAAATATTAAATATTCTAAATATATATTGTGATAGCAAAACAATCACTACACTTTCTTTTAGATATGATCCAAAATAAATAAATAAACATCAATTTTCAGTGCTTAATTAAATATTTAATTAATTTAATATTTTAAGATTATTACCTTTTCTTACTATTATTTACTATTATTATTATTTCTATATTTTACTATATACATTATACATATATACATTTTTCTTATAGTTTAATATTTTCAATTGAGAGTTTTAAATAAATACTCAATTAAATATGCTTGTAAATTTTAAATGTTTATTTTATTATTTATTTACAAAATATTGAAATCCAATAATCTTAACAAAAAATTAATTTTTTTCATATAATATAAATTATT
Source organism: Eriosoma lanigerum (assembly GCA_013282895.1). Classification (NCBI taxonomy): domain Eukaryota; kingdom Metazoa; phylum Arthropoda; class Insecta; order Hemiptera; family Aphididae; genus Eriosoma; species Eriosoma lanigerum. The sequence goes on from CM023357.1 coordinate 15,818,429, forward strand.
TTATTACTATTTAATATTTAAGTTATTATTCGATTTTAGTATATATTTATATATATATATATTACTATATAAGTCTGGTATATAAATTGTTATGGTTGATGGTTATGTATGTTTATTATATTTGAAATTAATTATGAATTTATATTTTTATCATTTATTTTCTTAATATGAAGACGCCCGCAGTACTTACTGTCTATGCCTATTTATATTAGCGATATTATATTAAAATTACTACCAGACGAGTTACTGCGACCAAGTAAATTTTACATATTTAATACAGATTATAAAATTTAAAAAAAACGAGTACATACCGTTTTGTAAAACATTCCTCATTATACATTTTGTAATAAATGTTTAAACTTTATATTTAACCCAAACACCAGAATTCAATTTCTGATAACGTGATTTTGTTAAAGAAGCCAATAGATAACCGGAGATAGAAAATGGACAAGAAACGTCCATAGTTAACTAATAGTTTCTAAATTTAAATGAAAGTTTTAGAATTCCATAAAATAATTTTCGTCTTCTTCGGTTTAATTAATCAATGATGAATAATAAATTGTTTATAACATATATACATTTGCAAAGTGGCATAATTAGGAATTTATTTTAGGTGTGATTAACATTTTTTTTTACAAATTTTCTATACTGGAAATATTGTTTATATATATACCTCCTACTAGGCATATCTCCTTAAATATACCACCGATATTTGATACGTATTTTATTTGAACTATTATTTAGAATTAGAAAAGTTAATCATGTAATTTAATTAAATAATCAAATGTAATAATATATTATATCAAAACTATATATTATGATATTATTATATTATAATAAACCTCGCGAGTTGCAAAAAATACTTTATATATCACTAAATGTTTTTGGTTTTGTATTAAAACTATTGGGTTTCAATGAAACAAAAATTATGAACAAATATAAAATAGAATTAAATTATATAGGTAGTACTTTTCTTTATAGGATACATTTTTAAAAGAAATTTCACAACGTTAAATATTAAATTTATTACAAGTTATATTATAATTCAGATGTTTTTAAATCAAACTATCAAATCTAGGTAATTCAATATGGAGTTATATCTGAATATTAACTGATTTATTTAATGTATTCGACATTAAAATGTTATTATGCACAACTATGTATATTACTTCATGCGACACACAATAGTTATTATCAAAACTTTACAAGTTGATAAGCTTTAAGGTCAAAATATATCTTAAAGAGACATATAGACCAGATATTAGTATTCAGTACGTGGACACATTTTGACGATGTTTTATAAAGAAATGTTATACAATGTATTTTACTCTTGATGTGTTTTTGTTTAATATAATTTTGTTAATAACTTTAGTCGTAAAAAATATAAGAATTTACAAGAAACGATGTTAAAATAAAAAATCATTTTGAAATTTATATTTAGAAATAAAATATAAAATTGTATGTTAATATTGAGTTAAAACAAATAATGAAACGTAATACAAATATGTTATTTATTTATATTCGAAATACATTTAGATAATAAATTATTATATAAAATCACTTATAATAAGATCTGTTCATCTGGAAGTAATCACGTTAATAGGATTAAGGCGAAGTTTGGTGTAGAAGCGTATAGAAGGAACGTAAGGATTTAGAAAAGATTTGTGTTATTTTTGGTTTAAGATTGTATTTGAATTTATTTATGAATTTTCTGTAATGTTTTAAAAAAATATGTATTTAGACGATTAAAATTTACACATTAGGCATTAAAAAAAAAAAAAAAAAATGTAAATTTTTAATAATTAGTCGTTAAAAATTTATTGGATTAAATCAAATTAAATACAATATATGTGAAGTTTCTACTTACCTACCTAATGAAGTAAGTACGTAGGCTAATATTTAAGTAAAGATCTGTTTAAATCTCCTTGTTATTTCAAGTGCAAATCGGATAGTCATTTTGGTTCAAATGGCCGCCGTGTAAATGAAACTATAGAATTTCTATTTAGGGAAAATGGTTAAGGATGAACATTTTATAATATAAATCCCAAGTATCGTTATTCGTTACACTAACCGAATCGTAAATTCGATATCAAATTTATGGGATGTTATAAATGTGCCATTGGTTTTTCGAAAAATAAAATGGACACCATTTATTCATGTTCCAACCATATTATAGATGTGAACCGGCATCGAATGTAAAATTATATTAGTGTAGTTTCACAAAAACATCCAATAAATACAAATATCCGCAAAAGAAAAAAATACATTTCCTAATACATTTTTGAAATGTATACATTTACTTTAGAGTACCTACTTTTTTAATGTAAAACTGACGTTATAAAAACAAACACAAATTACAAAGATCTACGAAGGAATATATAAATAAAAACAATAAATGAGATAAATTAATACGTATGAAATAAACTGCATTGTAGTATAAAACTAAAAAATTTCATTCATATATTAGTATACTTAGATAGAACAATTTGTAGTAATTTGTAAATTATACAATTAATACAATAAAATTAAAATTTGTTTTCTAATTTAAAAAAACCTAATACCTACTTTATTTATATAAAATGTCTTCAAGATGAAGTCGCAATGTTAACTAAATGTTAATTTACGAATAGTTAATTAGCCAAATATGATTAATAATCTCATAAATATATATTTTCATAAGTTTTTAACAACATTGTTTTTTTTTCCAAAATTTAAATATTAAATATATGTAATTAGGGAGTTATTAAAAGAATCTTATGTTTGTCATTTTTAGTGACTTTCAAGTTTTAAGTTTTTCTATACAAGTATTTGTATTTCATTCAAAATAATTTTCAAATATATTGATGATACTCGATTAATCATTTAAAAAAAATACCAAAAAATACTTTAACATTTTTTAAAAATATTTTATTAAAATATTTTACAAGAACGAACGTTGGTATATATATATATATATTTATTATGGTTTTATGAAATTCGCGTTTGTGTATCATTCTAACGATAATTGATTTATGATGTTGTGAGAGAGAAATATTATATCGCGGTGATCTCTACCTACACGTTGTTAGTATTAGTTGTGATATTATGATTCGATTATTTAATCGATTATAGAATAGCTGTTTTATGTTTAGTGTTTAATTATAGCTGCTTTTTAGAAATTTGAATGAAAAAATGTAATTAAAAATAGTCATATCATTGTTTTTTTTTTTTTTAACCCTCCCCTTCCAACACGATATTCATCAACTAAAGATTTGGCCTGGGTACGGTTCTGCGTTAAGAGTTTAAAACCACGTCTCGATTTATCTGTAAATCAACATACGTAAGTTGTTCGAAAACAAAACATCGTGGTAAATATGCGCAGCAACAACGAGTTATTGTCTTTATTCGTGTCTTTGCAGTCTTTATGGCACTAGTGTATTATAATTATTCGCGTGACGTTTAATGGAGAAATACGACCCGCGCGGTTCTCCTTATACAGAGAAAGGTTATTAATTTCAGCGTTCAATTTCAGGCGGTACCGAAAATACGCGCGGTGGTAAGCAACCAAAATTACACCACACGTGCACCGTTAGGCGTTTGTTGAACATTATTAGCAAGACAAAGTGTCGCGTGGTCACACAATGGACAGGTCGTGATTTTAATCACGGCAAAGGGACTGTTTTCATTGACTTCTAGAGTTAATTAAAAAAAAGAATCCATGCTGTCTTTGGTTTTAACTCGTAACTACGGAAATCCATCTGTTGCCTATTCCGAATGGTGTTGTCAAACATTTTATTCTTTTTATCATAATTAAATTATTATCTCAAACGAAACAACGTTTAATCCGATAACAATACCGAATTACTATGTGAAACACGTGTATAATAATGTTATGTTATATTACCGACATAAAAATGACCAAGTGTTTGTGTATTTAAGTACAACAACACGTCACAGTAACCCGTTTTTGCACTTAGTGTTTTAGTGAATGTTATTCGAAAATAAAGCCTACCGAGTCGTATAATGTGTCACTAAAGATAATTGTATAGGCTTTATAATAATTTGATAGGTAAACAATGAAAATCAATTATTTAAATATATTTATTATTAATTCAGCAAGACAGTACTGTTGGGCTTTTGTTTAATTCGATTTCCCTAAATTGTAATGAAACATAACTATAGATATACATTTAAAGAAATATATATATTTTTATATACGTATTTTAATAATTAAATAATTATAAACTAATGATTTCAAGACAAATAATTATTAAAAGTTCAAACTCATAACAACATTACAATACTTTATGATAATTACTGAATAGTTTTGTCAATATACAATTAAGTATATCTTTGGATATTTGTATTAGTAATTTCTAATAAGACATTTATAAACTTAAAAATTAGCTTAAAACTTTTTTTTTTAATCTCATTTATAATTGATTAGTAAAAATGTTACATAGTTTTTTCCCAAAAACATAAATGCAGCTATAAAAATATGTACAACAAACCACATAATTATTTAACTACACTGTAAAATTTGTAAAATATGTGAATTATTTTTTCTCTTCCGAAATTACGTTGGAAATAAATGAATTAAAATAAATTTATCAAAATCGTTTTAAACTTTTAAAAAATGTTTTTAACTTTGTACTTAGGTATTGTATTGTATTTTATTTTTTAATAAATGTTATATTTCATTATATCTGACAAATGAGCATATGAGATACAAATCATATAAACGTATATAACGGAATTTTTTTTTTTAAAGTTCAAACTTGGCATAATTTTGTAATGAAAGGACAATCAAGCCACTAACGAACTATGAACAAAATATAAGCTAATAGAGTTTCCTGTTCAAATTGATAACAAAGGTTCTTTATTACTATTATTATATGCGGGCGTTGTTTTTAGTTTATTTCTGAAATGGATCAACAAAGAGTTATATTTAACATTTAGCACTTTAAAGCAAGTTGCATATTTTATATTATAAGTTATAATACGTATAATAGGTAGATAATAATATTATAATATAATATAAACTTTAAATTATCTAAAACATTTAGGTATACCAACATATAATTAATATGTAACATTAATATTTTGATACATGTTGTATGAAATAATTATTTGCTTGTGCAATGTAATATTATGACTTTATATATATGTTCCAATTTATTTTTATTTTTATCTAGATGTTGTATTATTATCATTAATTATCAATTAATTGACAATTTAAAATATAATAGTTAATATTTAATATCTGACAGTTCATTATTCCAATTTTGTAAGCAAATCAATTAAAGTAAAACTGAATAAATTACTTAATATTATTTATTTATTTTACTGAATATTTAATACTCATACTTGATCGTTTTATATATTTTATTCATTTAAGTAGATATATTTTATTATAATTAAGATTCAGGAACCTATAATTTACAATAATGGTTCTACAAACATTTAAAACAGTAATATGTAATCAAATATACTTAATTGAATATCCAAATATAAAGTTATCTTTAAATTCATAAAATTAAAATAATTAATTAATTATTTTTAGCTTGAAATATCATGTTTCAAAGATAGAAAAACTAAAATAATAAAGTTTTCTATTTTCTAAATTATTTTATTTTGCATACCTAGTGAATTTAGGCGCAATACATTATTCTATGTTCCCTATATATTAATAATAATAATAATAAATATATTGCAAAATATTTATGTTAGAAAAAAGATGTAACAATAACATTTGATGTAACTTTTATTTTGAATATACTCGTAATAATTAGATTAATATATGAAATTAAAATATCAAACTAATTATTAAAGCCCAAATTCATGAGAACTTATTCATACATAATTTGTTTATTTGATATGAGATCAAAATTCAATAGAAAATAAAACAATAATGTGAAATATTCATAATATACTATTATTTTATCTGCATTATTAAGGACATCCATTCTTTTTTAGAATCTGTTTATAAATAATATTGCGAGTTTTTTCTTTTAGAAGTGTTTTCCAATTAAATTATTAAAAGTTGAAATTCGATCAAGGTTCATAATAAAAGGGACCGGATGTTAGTCAAACTTCTCACGATGGTTCAGAACAGTGCTGTGTTATTTATAAATCTATAAGAGCAAAAGCAGTAAAAACAATTTCATCGGAGAAAAATATTTTTTTTCTTTCTAAAGCGCCATGCATTCATAATATGATATGATATTTAATAATAAATATTTATTTCTTATTAAATTTCTAATGTTAAAATTTGCATACTATAAAAAATTACTGTACGAAACAAATTAAATGAAAGTACTAAATTGGATATTAATGACTTCCAAGACAACTTTAGTAAAAAAAAACAAGTGTATTCTATGATTAATCGTATAAGAAAATAATATTTTCTTTAATATTAGAGCTTTAAATCGTTATAAACATGATTAATTGCCAAATCCAATAGTGTTATTCAAATTATAATCAGGGGTTCCCAATTGGTATGTGGTGGTGAAAATCACTATTTTATAAGCATTTATTTGAGTTTATTTTTAATTAGTTTTGGTATTAAAATATTAATTTTAATTAATTAAACTAAATTAAATTTTCGTCAAATAGTAAGGCTAAATGAAACAATCATCGAGAAAGAATCTGTTTAAGTAAGGTTTGATAAACATATGTAATAGAAAACATTATTAATACAATTATTAAACTTAATATATTTAAATTTAATTTAATATTATCGTGTATTAATATAGAATAACTGAATTATTGTATAAATTATTAATTAAATTACGTAATGTATGTACAATAAAATTAATTAACATCCATGTATATTTTAAAATTCAAATATTCATCATCACGTCTTTATGTTATACGATAATAATATTGTTATTTATAATTTAGTAGTAAACGAATAAATAATATTTTAAAAGTTTTTAAAATTATGTTATTTTTTTTCTTCGGCATTATAACTTGTAATTTTAAATTATTTGAATTAAATTGATTATTCTTAAATGTTAAATATTTCAATGATATAAGAAAGCAATTTCCAATTTTCAATTAATATTTATTTATTAATATTCAATTAATTTATAACTGATACAGTTTGTAGTGCATGTGTTATCACTCATTATTGATTCGCCAAAAATCGTAGTTTAGGATATACGTGTAAAGCTCTTATATTTTTAGATAGGACATATAAATATATTTATATTATTAATATTAAAATATGCATCCATACTTTGGTGTATTCATAAACACGATCAAATGTACTTAAATTAAAATATTCAAGTAAAATAACGTGACATATTTTATTACATAATATTTTAGTTCATAGGTAGTAGGAAATGAAATATCCATCAAAAACAAATGTTGCCAAAGAAAGTACGGTCGTTAAAAGCACTATTAAAAAAAAAGTAAAATAAATAAACACTTTTCCTAAGAAAAAAAACGCAACACTATCATTATTTTTTTTCCCGTCTGCAGGTTTTCTTTTTTTTTTTTTAAAAAAAAAAAAGGATTTACTCGAAAAACCGTAAACTTTTACTTCATGACTGACCGGACATGGTAAATCCTGCCGCAATGGAGTCATAAATAATAATAATAATAATAATAATAATAATAAAAATGGTAATAATACGTAGCCTAATATTATTAAAAGACGAAGGGGTCCTAAGTAGAAAACTATTAGTGGTCTAGATTTAATTTAATTTAATTTTTTTTAAAAGTGGTGATATTTCATTGTCTTTTCCAATGAACAAAACGACGATTAATGTGTTGGAAATTATTTGTACGAAGCGTTAATTAAATAATGAAATCAATTTAAATAGATTATTTTTCTTCAATAAAATAATTTTTTTATTTACACTTACTAATAATTGATAACTACTAATTGTTAAAAAGGATTTATTTCACTTTAAATACAACGAATATATTAATTAAAGGTAAATTCAATAACATTGTATTAGGTATATAAATTGTTTTCATAAAACTGTTATTTGAAGTGATGTGTCAAATATACAAGCCTAACCTAACCTATACATATACTTATTAGCTTAAAGGTTGATCTATATATTTAACATTGTGAAACCCTTTTTAAAAGGTATAATTATATAGTTACCCTTTGGTTCTATTTTTGTTTGAATTCAACTATTATTTCGTGTTGACTCGAGGGGAATTGTTGTATATTTATAACGTAAGTACTAAAATTTTCGCATCAATTAATTATCAATATTGATTACATCAAAATGTTATATTATTCTTCGTGTGAATCCATACATAACAAAATAATACCTATATAATATTATATACCTAACTATTACTAAATCATTTTTTATTTATAATACAATAGACCATCTAGATGGTATCGTGAATTTACGATTTATTAATAATTGATGTAATAAGAAGTTAATTGGATATTTACGTAAATCATATTGTAATGAAATATTACTTACCCGATAGATGGACGTGGACAACACACATTCAGTTACGTTGAAATTTGTTTGTACGCTCGCGATCATCGTCAACGACGAAACGTAGCGAATAACGAGACAGACGGAAATAGCGATTTTTTGTAAACGAGATCGCGAGGCATGTTCACAATAATAATAATATTATTATTATTATTATTATTATGTTATTATTATTCGTAGTAGTTCGGTGGAAATTCGTCGCTCCGGACTGTTCGACGGGTACGGCATAACTGCACTTCTGCGAGTCTCGTCGTCACATGCATACACGCGGTTTCGTCAGCCGACGTGCGCATGTACCGCATTGGTTTTGGGATTTTTTTTTTTTTACAAATTGTTTTTATTTCTATTTCAACCAAAAGTGGGCTGACGAGTGACGACGAGCTAGCAGCTTTGTTATATGCATAACAAACATACAACAAAAATAAAAACAAATAATAATAAAATAAATACATTTATTAGGCAGGTTTTTTTTTTCCTTTCTGAAATTCGAATAAAAATAAATAGTTGTTTTATGGTTAGGCATTTTACATTAAATTATAATATTGTGATATTATAGCATGTATACATTTTCAGCTCGATGAACGCACCATAAAGCACAACACTGTAATAAAAGTCACTGATTTTTAATATGCACCGTTTGGATCGGGTCCAAAATAATATACAAATATACATATTATTATTAAGGTTATTTTATTTAACTCGCACACACCGATGCAACAGTTTTGTGGACAACACTGTTTATTTTTTAATAATTATTTTACAACAGACGATCGAAGGAATGTTATTGTTTACGTTGGAAATGTTTACACCTACATACAAAATAGGATATTACACAATATATTATTATTATTATTATTATAAACACACACCGACTGTTACTGGTTAAATAATTAATTTTCACGCTTTACGAAACCGTGTCATAAAACCTCATTAAGGAATTATAATAATTAACCATAATAATAATGTTATTCGTTGATATTATTAAGACACAATATTTTATAGTTTTGAGATATATCGCATTTTCCGATAAAATAATCGATGCATCCATAACACAACGTATACGTACAGCAGGGCTTAATAGAAACTATTTAATGAAAACACATATTCGTATATCAACTATCGATTTAAATATTTAATAGGTAACTATTAACAATTATAATTATATATTATTAACTACTGATTCAATATTTTAATTTTCAACACGTTTGGTAACTAGATGAATCTAATTTTAAATAAAAACATACAAACAAAAATTGATTTATTTTCCATATTTTAATTGTTTTAACGTACTACATAATAATATATGATAGGTAATAACGAGTATTAATCGTTGGTGTCTATTGTATAAATTTATTGGTTATAATACATTTTTGTATTTCTCATCAAGGGTCACATTCTATGTAAAATAAAATTAAATGCATATATATAAGCTCAAAGGTAGGTAGGTACTCAGAAATGTTTATTTCGCAAACAAATTAAAAAATAAGTCAGAAAAAAAAAGTGTTGCAATATATATATAGTATATTTTGTTATCTGTTGAGACATGGGTCAAAAAATCAAATTAAAAACTGAATATATATATATATATATTCATTTCATTAAGGAAATACAATTGTATTTATAATATTTTAAACGAATAAAATACAAAAGTATTTCACTATTATGTGGTTGCATGAATGGATATAACAATTTTAATTTAAGCGACTTTATAATTTATGACTTATACAATATATTGATTAAAAAGTATATTTAAATTTAAAATTTAAAATTTAAATGTTCAGTGAAAAATAAAAAAAATAAAATTATTTTCTTCTTTTATAATAAAGAAGAAAATTATCAAATTATAACGATACAAAATAATATGCCAATCAACAAAACATTGCGCGTAAATCTTGATTTCATACATAATGATTGACATAACTATATTCAAATTATTCTATGCTTTATTGTCTTATTGACGTCATTACAATTTACAAATGTATATCTAAACTTGTATTATTTATTATGTATTTTTTATTATAATACATAATTATTTTATAGTGGAACAAATTTTACATTTATAATTTTTGATTTTTTGTTAATAAACTTTTGTGTGTAAAAATAAAATGATTAAATAGTTTCTGTTATATTTTTGTTTTGTATAAAAATACTAAATGTATTATTTAGGTCATTAATAATTATATACTATGAATAATTATTTTGTAGTAATTAGTAATAATATAATATTTATAACTATCAAAAATCTAAAATGTAAAATATAGAAAACAAATTTAATTTAATTTAATAACTGGGTAAAAGTTTTGGCATCTTAATTTGTTTGACAAAATTCTATTTCCAACTTCATTTATTTGTATTGTTCATTTTTTAATGTTTCATATAATGCCTAGAAATGTTTTGCATAGGCAATAATAAATAATAATAATCATTTTAATTCAAAATATTTTATTTATACAGGTTCATCTAACATCGTTAATGGATATTATAATTAAAATTAATTATAATTTATATATTGTGTTAAAAATGCAAAGTAGGTATATCTAATAATATCAAAACGTTCTCTAATATGTAAATATTAAATAAATTTGTTAATATTATCGTACATATTTTGGACCGTTGTTATTTTTAATACCATCTTAAGCAACTTATATGTATAATAAATAAATAAACATTATTATAATATATACAATATATAAATATATATTTAATGTAACAACAAATTAAAGAACTAGCCATTGTTATGTTAATATTTCCTACTTTTAAAAGATATTTTGTGACACTAAAATTTAAATATTCATTAAATATTAAGTTTTGGAATTAATATATTTAATATGAACAAAATAATTAATAAATAATAAATCCCAATTGTGACACAAATATACGATTCTATAGTATATGTATCGAAAAAAAAAGTTTAGTTAAAAATGTTCATTTTCAATAACATTATAACTTTAAATTATAGTTACATATGTGCCTACTATATATTTAGTTTCAGTTACTAAATAAATATAGATAATTTTATAGTAAATTACCCATAATAAAATATACTAACTAATATAATAACTAACTTAATTTTTGTTTTTATTACAAATGTGTATAATTATTTTGTAAATTTTATAGTTGATATAACTTTAATATATCATGTAGTATATCAACTAAAAGTCTTTAATTAATTTTTTTATAGTTATAGCAACCAAGAATATAAAATATTTATAACAAAAATATATGTAATTTAACCAAATAATTGTTAAGAAAAATAATTTAGAATTATTTTTGTTTTGTTTCGAATCATAGTCAAACAACAATGATGTTGTTATCAACAATCTAATTTTTTACCAATTTCATTAAACTATAATCGTAAATAAGTAATATTTAATTGATAATTTTTTTTATCAATTTAGTAGGCCATAATATATTATATTATATATGTTCGATCATCACTTGGTCAAGTGGACGAGTTCTGAACCGTCTGAACGAGATCTAAAACGACGAGGGGATGAGGAGAAACGAACAATATAATATATATTGGTATAATATATACTGGTATATTATACCATTATTCCATTTACCTATTATAACCGTTTGTAGTTAGGTTGTGCGCGCGTAATTCATACGAATGAATTAATTTGGTTACATATTATAATAATACGAACATTGGACATATCGTTGTAAAACCATAATACGACGAAGCGCGCAACATTTGTTGTAAATATTATTAATAATAATAATACGTAATAATTAATAACAATTATTCAGATATTTATCGTCTTTGTGATCATTGGCCGTTAATGATTTAGACAAAATATTGTCGCACGGGTGATTTTTTTTTTAATTTGTCCATTAACTCATTTTAAACATGACCGTAATAATAATACACATAATACACAGTATAATATATTTTGTATTTTCGTAGTAGAAATTTCAGACGTTAGTTATTTTACGTAATTCTGTAGATAAAAAACGTATGGTTGCCATAACGCGACACACTTATACACAAGGACGTATATTGACTTTTGTTGCCCCTGGGTATCACGATTTTACCGCCTCTCCTATCTTCAAACAAAAAAGAACACATTTTTTTTTTTTTTTAAGCAAAGCAGAAATGGTCAAACAGAAAAAAATTTTATTTTCATTCAAATATAGTAGGTAGAAATATTTACATAATAATATCGTGAAAAGTACAAAAGATTTATGAAATATAAAAAAATATTATATTTCAAACCATCAATCATTTTTTTTTGTAATTAATTGTCAAATAATGAGACGATAGCTGTCTTATTTCTAAGGGAAAAAAATATATTTTAGATGACATTTGCTGGTCTAGTAAATATTTGCGGTCATTTCAAAAATTGCCGTTCGGGGCAATACGGGATCGTTGCCCCTTCCTAAATTCGAACCTTCTTATACACAATCCAGTAATTGAACATTTTTTAAATATTTTAATTATTTAACGTAACTTAAACTAGATCTCCATACAACACAAAATGTAATAATTATTATTTTTAGTTAGACTTGGTCTATTTCGATTTTGTTTTCAATTAAACATTTACAATTAAGTAAAGTTTATTAAAATAAAATAAAACATTAATATTTTGATACTTTGATCATGTCTGATAAGAAATCAGAGTTTGTCTATTCGAGTGTTCATTTGTCACATATACACATGCAAAAAGTTATACCTAAAAAAGTTTTAATCAGTGTTTTTGTTTGTTTTTTTTTTCAAAACTATTCTCGCGCCACGGAAAGAGCTTTTCTCTTTATTATAACGACGATGAAACCACCTAGGTTCGTGTATATTCCGATTAGAACTAGGAATGCATTAGGGTGCTCTCACGCTGCTCAAGTAGGTTCATGCTTCACTAAACATACACGTTCGTTAATATTATCCTGTGTTGATCCGTAGGTCGGTGTGTGTCAAAATAATCCGGGAAATCGCTTTTTACACGGTTATACGCACCGACAAACGGCTCATTCGTCCGAGTGCTCTCTACGAACATAATATATAATATAGAAACATAATATTATGTTCTGTATGGATTATTTAATATATATATATATATATATATATATATATTTGTGATCTTGAAAAACGCCCACCCAAATTTGTATTACATGACATGACCATTATTTTGCCCAACATATGGCACTCGCCTAAAGTTTTCAAATTGTATTTATTAAAATTAAATTAATACAAAATAAATAATTAGTTATCAAACGCGATAGGTAGATTGACAACAGTCAAAAGCTAAACCAACTACGATCTACGTCCTTAAATATATTATTCTCGATTTCAAATCTTACCTATAACTTATTACATTTATAAAAGTATTGATTGTGAATGCATTATATCTATATTCGTATATTAGGTTCGTTAAGAGATAATATTTTAATACGAATAAATTATGTTCATTGAATTATTTGTTATCTATAATTAAAAAGACAAAATTTACAAAGACATATTTTGGTAAAGCCCTAAATAGTTAATAATAAAGTTTATTTATCATTAGACAAAGTAAATGCTAACAAATTAATTAATTAATTTAACAACTATAATACGATTATGAATTATGATAATTATGTTTGATGTGGTGTTGTATTATTATTGCCAGTGTCTGCTGCTCTGTTCTTACTTTTCAGTTGTTATTAGAATTTAATTAAGTTATGTTCAGAATATATCTATGTTTTTATTATAATTTATAAGAAAAAAAAAATGTTGTCAAGTAATAGCCAAGTATTACACTGATAAAAAGACTTGCGTATAATAATCAATATATTACAATTTGCGATATAAATGTAATATTTCTGTTATAATTCGCACCAATTTTTATTTAAAAAAGTACATTGTTGCACGATAGGCGAAATCGTTATCGTTGGTGACCCATATGTGGGAGTGTACTGCAAAATAAATGTTGTCGTTTAATAACAGTCACAAAGTTCGTATAATTAACCCTTCATGTTGTTTAGAAGTCCTGATAAAATAAAATAATTTTCAAAGAAATACTTTATCGTTAGTAGCAACTACGTGGTATGCAGAGGGAAAATAATGGTAAAAAAACAATTTTTCCCCTAGTGGGGCGTGTCTAAAAATAATAATGAGCCGTCAGTATAATAAAAATGTAGATGACATCAGAAAAAAAACAAATTGAATTCATTAAATTTTTTACTGAATTCTTGTCAACTGTTGTACAGTGGTGAAGCTAAACAATTTTTCCTGGATAGACCCGATATGTTTTATTAGGAAAAATTTCTAATATATATTTTAATATTATTATTTAATTATTAAAATTAATTTTATATATTAAACAAAATTTAATGTAAATTTTAAAGACAATTTTTTAAGTGCATAAATGTTAAACATAACTACAGCGATTAAAAAAAAATTTGATAAATTTTGGCCCGGACCACCCGTCCTACTCGCTGGCTACGCCACTGCTGGTATAATAATTACATTAATATGACAAACATACCAATTAAATAATATAACAATAACCAGTTTTATTCTTTGAAAATTTCGAAAATTAAAAGTACCTTAATATTATATAAATATGTTTATCTTTATATATAATGCAAATAATTAAATGTTTCATGAATATTAATTGCGTATAGTTAAAATTTCGTCGGTACAATTATTATTAGTTTTTTTCTTTTCGTTAAAATCGTTTTATTTTTATTTTTTAAATGTGGCTTACGAATCGCGTGTGTGAAACACTTTTGTTGAAAACTAGCTTACACGAAAGTGCACTTTGTAATATGGCACAACATTGTTCTTAGAGTGTAGTTGTCACATAAAAAGGTTGGTGAGCATTTGATATTAACAAGTAAAAAATATTATTAGTTCATATTTCGACCTTACTACTGACAAATGTATATTATTCAATTTAACCAATTAGATAATAAATAAATTTAGTTAGGCTGGGTTAACTAGTTTTTATTTATAGATTATAACTAATAGAATTAGTATTATTTAATATTATTTATAAATTCTAATTCGCATATTTAATATAAAAATAACTTTAAAACAACAGACGATTAAACGATTTATAAGGTACCTATACGAACTTATAAAAATTCAAATAGTATACATATTTTTATGTTAAAAAATAAAAATAAAAATTTAAGTAATTTAATTTAACGTTTGAAACGATATACTATGTGCACTAAATGTTTAAATTATTTCGTGCTCATTGTAAACCGTAAACATTAAATACCTAAGTAATTTTAAAAGTGTAATGTGCAAACAACAAATGTATAATAAAGTCTAGTGCTCACAATATTCAGTATACTATTCCTATTTGGGCTTTAAGTTGTACTTGGATTATTCGTTTTTATGTGAACACAGCTTGATGACCGCCACATTCGAAATGACACAAAAAATGAGTCATTTTAAAAGCCAACATGGTCGGGACCATAATGACGCGTTTTCACGAAGTTTTTAGGGTTTTCATGTTATGACCGTTTTGAAAGCTAGATCAAGGATGTATATACACAATACGTATAAACGTAAAAACACTAATGGCGTTTAACGTTAATCTTTTTCTCTGTTTTTGAAATGATTTATTTACGAGGCATATAAAGAACGGTGTTGCAGAGTTGTAGGGTGTTGATAACAAAAGTCAGGCTTTCAACTATTCTAGGTGCAAATAGAAGGAAAACGTACATCATTAAACACGCGTAATTTACTTCATAGAGCACAAGATGCTGCGATGTCGAGGAAAATTATAATGACCTGAAATATTAAACATAAAACAAAACCTTCTGTATCTGGAATGTCTGAAAAAAATGTCAAGTGTTGCATAAACATACTTGTATGTTTTATGTTAAATCATATTAATTTATTTAGGTACGTATCTATGGATTTACACGCAATTTTTACATTAATTTGTTCAGCGGGGGTTCAAAATTTTTTTGAAATAATTATTAGTTTGTAATTATTTTTGGTATAAAAAATAAATGAGTTTCTATTGAATTTTAAATACACATGTCATAAATGTTGAAACTTGAAAAGGGAGTGCCTAGCTTCCCTCGAATCCATCAACGATTAAATGTAAAATAAATGCTATTACAAACAATCCAAGTTAATTGTTTTTACCAGTTTACTTCAGACTATTATCGTTTTTACGAGACTGAATGCTTTAGTTTGTACTGAAGGAACCGTACGAACGTTTTCGTACCATTTTCGTAACAATATCGTGAATGATTTCTTATCAATACGTTTTGCACAAAATGAATTACATTTTACAATAATATATTTTGTTTGTCGTTAATTACATTCGCGGATCTAATTATTATCAAATCCCCACGACTAAAAGCCCTCGTCTCGTTTTTGCTCCCTGAGCACCCTCGAGAAATATTATAATGTTTCGTTCATATTTATTCATTCATCAAATTCACTACGCGATCGCCCACTCGGTTAAAACAATGAGCGCGTTTGTGCCTGCGAACGTCACGAGGTGCGGCCTATATACTTTATCCATAGTTGTATTTATATAATAACATTAACATAATGCTCTACGGAATTAATTTTGAATATTATACCATGTACACTGTATCAGTTCTCAGTACATAAACTGCGGTATATCATTGATTTTTTAGAATAATAATATACAGATGAATTGTGATATTTGAATATCAACCCCTAAAGATTCTATAAAATAATTCATCTCTACAATCTACATATAGCATATATACGTATACGATATGGTTGGAAACTAACCGTTGCAGTTGACGACATAATTACATAATTATATCTGCATGTTTGCGATACTACTGTACCGTAAAAATCAACCAGTTATATGTATACAATTGTTTTCAACTCAGACATTTAAGAATAATTTATAATATTTATTTTAGGATAGTAACACATTTTTTTAATTAAAAAAATCCTAAAGACTAAATATTTTATTAGGTACGTCGTATAAACGAACAAAGTTTCAATAAATATGCAAAATAAACGCTTTTATATTTAACTAATAATTATAGCTATAATTATTTACCCATATCAAATATTAATAATATTTAGACCTTAATATATTGATTAGAAAACATACTTATGTCATTTTTTTTTAGATATGTAATATTATTTATTATTATTTAAATATAAATTATCCAAATAATTTGTCTAATTAATTCTATACTATACCTTCAAACAAATATAATAATAAATATATATATGTATATATATTCTTCAATCAATTGTTATACATTTAATATGTACATTTATTTAATAAATGTAAAAGATTAATTTTAATATAAGTAATTTAAAATTTTAGAATTAATATTATATAATCGTTATAATATTACAAGTAAACAGCAAAATAGAATCATCTATTACTTATTTATTGCCAAAATTATACAATTCTATACGACCCGTATAGAATACGTATTCGCAGTAGCCGCGTTCGCTACAAAAATATATAAACAAAAAATAATGTCATTATATTACATATTTGACGGGTCGAAATTAAAGATATACGTTCAAGAGTGGAAGTCACCCGAGAAATTGCGTAAAACAAAATTTTATTTTATATATATATAGGTATATGAGAGCTTTTAAATACGATTTTTTACGATTCCGTGGTTCTATAAAAATACAATTACATAGAATTTGAGTGGGTACAAAATAAATTTCTCGAAAATCCAACGAAACGTATACTTTATATTATGTTTTACTCATTACTGTATAGTTACGGCACATTATTTGTTAAAAGAATCTAAAATTATATTAAATTAAATTACAAATCCGTTTCATACTGAAGAAGATTCAGAACAAAAGTTTTTAATAGAGTTTATATTCAAATATTTCCAAAAACTTATTACTAATTTATTATTGTTTTTACATTATAATCTAACTTAACATGTGTTTTTTTATGTAATTATCGATTTGTTAAAATATCAAAGAATGTTAGTTGGGCATTTATTAAAACTTAATTTGTTGGTATTTCAGAATAATAATTTTAAAATACTTAATTAATTAGAAAATTAAAGTAAACAAGTATTTATACTACTTTTAATATTAAATATAACTTTTTAGATTTTGAGTGAAGCAAGGAATGTATTCGTTTTACAACGATGATTTTATTTTTTATTTATTTTATTTATTTTTTATGTCTGAAAACATTTTTTTAGGTAGAAATAATAGTCTAATTACCATAAAAAGTGTATGCTCTCAGTAGAAAATTGCATCTAGTTGATACTTTATTTAGCTTTTTTTTTCGAATTTCTCAAAAGTTTTCCTCGGGTGAAGAAATAATATCAAAAAATGACGGAAAAATGGCAAAATTCACGGAAATCGTAATTTTGACGAAATTTGATTTTAGATTTTCATGATAACTAATTGAATTTTGAACGTAGGGACTTGTAAATTTTAAGTTCTCACATAGGTAATTTACATACATGGTAACCTTTTATAACGAATTATAATATATTGTATATCTGTCTGGATTTCGCTCAGTATCGTATTTTCGAATGCAATATTATTCTTAATTAAAATAAACCACCAATTTCTCCAAGGACCGGACGAAGTAGAAACGTCCAAAATTGCCCTTCCAGCTTTTTTAAAATTAATCGTATTATATATATATATATATATATATATATATTTAATTGTTATTATATTTTACCTATATTTTCTTTATTTTACAATTTTAGAAAAGTTATTAAAATACATTAAATTATTAAAGCACATATTGCTTTTTAGTGTACATATCTTGGATTTTTTATTCTACACTCGGGCTAATATTCAACCCAATTTTTATTTATAGATTAATTAAAATATTCAATTCAACATGTTGGTTCAACTGAATATTTTATGTTTAATGCCTTATTTATAGTATAGGTATTCTTATCGTCTCCCTTAAATCCGTAGTGTAAAATAAATTGTGTGATTAATGTCTCGTATATCTACAGTATAGTGATTTACTAAATATTTATATCAAAACCCTTATAATTGAATTGTATTATAATAAGAATTTAAATTCATTTACAAATTTGTTATTCCAAAATTGTTATGATTTTTAAATTATTTTTATTTTTTATTCTTATGTATTAAATTTTAACAATGTTTTATAGTTAATACAAGGATAATAAATGTAAATAAATAAAAAAAAAAAATGTAATGACAGTTTAATGATATTAAGGATATTTAATTTTAATTTTTGTCATAGAAGGTATGAATACGCATTCTATTTTTTTTTTTTTAACATGTTTATTACTAATTAAACCAATTTCACAACATTTTCTTTTTAATAAGTTTTAGGTCTCTGCTCTTGTATAAAGATCCAAACGATTTAGCTAAAACAAATCTTCATACGAATATACGAGTTTACTTATCGTAGCTTATTGTGCACGTACAATACACTATCACTGATACGGTTTACTTAATGGACACGCACGTTGCGATTGCGATAAAACCACATTAATTGGTACCCATTGTAAAAATGTAAGCCTCAGTAGATATTCTGTGTAATCGAAAAGTATTCTCATGTGGCACACATGCGAAAAGTCGATCCGTTGGTATAACATATTATTATCTATTATAATATGTATATTATATCATATTATTTTGCGTGTAACTAATTAGAAATGTGGATGATGATCATATTTATATAGGATGTCCCACGAGGTTTTGATTAGTATCTCTTTATAGTAAATAATTATAATTGTATAACTAATATGTAATTTATATTATAATAATTGCGATAATTATTTATTTTAACTAAGCAATAAAATATTATATATACACTATATAAAAAAAAAAAGAAAAAAAAATACTTTGGTAAAAAACGGCCAATTTATAGATTATGTTTGCCGAAAATTATGACGTTTCAAATTTTAAATTAGATTATAGGTTATACTTGAAATCTATTAACAAATTAATATGCATTGTGGTACAATACCGCGTATGTAAATTGTTTATATTTGTACCTATGATATTTTAAAATAATCAAATATAAATACGATATTGTAAAATAATTAATGTACATTTAATATATATTATGTTCATTAGATTATACAATTACAAACTTTAAAAAATCATGAATTTGTCATATCAATATATATATATTTATATGTTCAGTAAACTTAACTATTTTAATTTGGTAATTTTATATCGTATAATTTGATTTTAAATTTTTTTTTATGATGTTTTCTTTTGATACTAAGAATATTTATATTATGTTAATATTTATTTATAAATATTAATTAATATAATCAATTTTTAGCTCAAATAGTATTTTTTTTAAAAAAAATATTTATTTACTTAAGAGCTATTAATATTAAATCCTCGTTGAACTATCAACTACCTATTATTTTAAATTGTCAATTAATTTTGAAGTAGAAATTAATCTAAACATCTAGAGATACTTGGATTATTCGGACAAGGTGATTGAATTAGATAAGTACTATTCTAACGAGAACGACACTTGTTTAATATTGATTTATTTCTGTTGGACATAAATAAAAATGTACAATATGATCTGTCATTTATTAAATTAGTCAATTTTATTTAAAGATGCAACTAAAATTCGTTTAAGGAAATATATTTTTGAAATATTCTCATAACAAATTACTCTAATAAATAGTATCATAGTATTTTAGTATCATTAATTAATTTTTTAAACTAAAATAGAGAATTGAAAATTTAAATGTAATTTGTTTGGTTATTTTTTTTTAGTTACATAGTTAACATCCATTAAAATTATAATAATTAATGAAGCATTTAGTAATAATAATAATAATAATAATAATAATAATAATTTTTATTAATATTTTTTAATTAAAAGCTTTCTGAATAAGAAAAGTACATATTTATTTACTGTTTGTATAATCTTGCTGAATAAACGGTTTTAATTATATTTACATTTTACCAAGTCGTCATCTCCAATGTGCGCTATACTCATTAACAGAGACGACAGAGACAGAGTTATAAGTTTATAACTTATAAAAAAAAAAAGTTAAAATCATACTTCATAATTAAAAATCAGTAGTATTTTATAATTGTATAATATAATTTAATATTTTAGATTATAATTATGTTGAAATTTATTATTATTTTATCATTGCTATGATTGTTTTAAAATAGTTAAAATATTTATATCGCATGAAATACTGGTAGTAATAATGATAATAATAAAATAGTGTTATGAACATTTGAAATTATTAAGATACAATATTTACATTCTATTGTTTTCCACTCGATTTATAATTTAAATTGTATTGAAACAAGGGAGTACATTTATAATAATATTATATCAAACGGAAAGAAATATCGAATGCAATATTATTATTTACACTGATGTTTCGACGGAAATTCTGTTGAACCCATCTAAATCATAAACTGCGTTCGTGCAATTTAAGTTACCTACCTTAGCGATTTATGTGATATGTATAAGCCAACCACAAAATACTAGGTATATTGAATGCGACATTTTGCAATAAACTACACTTAACCTTTCTGATACGATTAAATTGTATATTTTTTGATATTTTTGTCAATATGATATAAAACATATTTAAATATTTTCGGTTGCTTGTTAGTACTTATCACAGCTAAAAAATATTATCGCATTCGCAAACAATATTGAATTAATCATGAATACTGTAATGACACGAAAATTAAGACAAACTAAAATCCAATGAAAAAATATAAAATAAAATGTAAAATGGTTATAAAGTATAATGGGGAAAAATGGAAAAGGGAAATGTTTGTCTACAAGATCGTGTCGTTACTTTCCTCCCTATATAAGAAGGATTTCGGGGTAATAGGTTCGAGAGTATCCAGAATCTATACCTGTGCACGGACTTCGTGTTCCGCTTGAAATTTGAAATATTTTTCTTAATAAATTTAACTATTTGAATTATATTAAAATACGGACTTCTTATTCCGTTTCTTTATTTTAATTATTAAGATTTATTCTCTCCAATTTAACCCACTAAAATTATACAAAGCGTGGACTCGTGTTCCACTTGTAACTTAAATATAATTTTATTGACTATGGGTTTATTGGAGAAATATTAGAATACGGACTTCTTATTCCGTTTCTCTATTTTAATTATTTTATTTTTATCTTCACCAATTTAACCCACTAAAATTATACAAAGCGTGGACTCGTGTTCCACTTGTAACTTAAATATAATTTTATTGACTATGGGTTTATTGGAGAAGTATTAAAGTACGGACTTCTTATTCCGTTTTTTTATTTTGATTGTTTAATTTTACTTTTTTCAATTTAACCCACTAAAATTATACAAAGCGTGGACTCGTGTTCCACTTGTAACTTAAATATAATTTTATTGGCTGTGGGTTTATTGGAAAAGTATTATAGTACGGATTTCCTAAAATAGTGAAAAGACCCCGAACAAAGCGTAAAAAGTGATTCTTACCTTAAGGAACACCACTATCATATATATTGTGATAAGAATGGAAATCAAAACACCTTGTATATAACTTTGTTTGGAATGTTCTGGCTATCGTCGGAATATCGTTTTGGAGTCGTTCGCTGGTTCTTGATTATGCACACTCGTCACTGTACGCACGAACTGAACTCACTGGGGGAGAGCCTTGGTGGGTCCTATTTATGCCTTCGTGGGGCGGTTATGGTGGTCTAGATCAAAGCATTTTCCCGAAAATGTGTAAAATGTTTTATGATCTAGAGGGACTGATCGAAAAAATGTCTATTTTATGAAATTATTGAAAGAGAGTCGGCGACGCTATAGTCGGCAGGGTCATTTGGCATGAATAGAATACTAGCAGTGTATGCCGACTATATGGGATCCTATGGGTTGCCGACAAAAGGAGTTTATCATATTGAGACGTGTTAGTATAAGAAATGTGGGTAATAATGGTTGGCGTGGTCATAGTCGAATATGTGTTAATTTGATGGTTTCTTGTGACACGCCGACTGTATTGTGTCTCTTATTATAATTGATAGGATCACTTTAAGTTATGTGGGAATGTAACGGTATTCCGACGGCGCCAGAGTCACTTTATTGTACATGTATTAATGTTCTTTACTAATGTTAAAATATGTGTGTGTAGTATGAGTGTTATTTTAAAAGACGTATTTTTTTAAAATGATATGTGCTCATATCATTACAATACTATATGATTAAAAATCAATATTGTCATTTTCGAAACATAAAATTCGAATAATGTTGGAGTAAATCGATCATCATTTTACACGAGAACGACTAATAACAATCATAATTTGAATAATAAATATACCTACTATTTAAACGATTTATTAAATTATAAAATGTTAATTTGTTCGACAGGAATTATAATATTATACACATGTTATATCGAATTGCGTATACTAATAAATCATTATCATAATAAATACCTAATTTAAATTCAATAAAAATTATAAACTAAGATAATACTTTAGTACACGATTGAAACTTAATATATATTATATTTGTGAGCATACAATAGTTTTACTAAATTATGACTGATTATAATTATTATAATTACATTTTTGGTATTATTTATTATAATATATGAGTTAGGTAAAACGAATAAAATGTTGATTCATATAATGCATAGAAACAGTACTATGGAATAATAATAGTTATTAATAATTTATACACTAATAGATAATACTGTAATATTTACATAACATTAAATTCAGATTTCGTAGAATATATTGGTTTTAAAATATGTGATTTTATTATATCTTTTAGTTTTCTATATACTTACACTTCATTTTAAGTAAAATATAAAATAATTGTTTCGTTTTCATATGGGAAAGGTTTTCATTAAAGGACAATTTTGTGTAGTTAGTACTTTATTTATTTATTTATTTATTTTTTAATAGTATTATCAAGCGATAAAATTACAACTCGTTTTATTTTGAAATTTGTTTTTAAGTTTACTATAGGTTAATAGATACTTGGTTTATGATTATTTTAGTCTAAATATAGAACTTAAAAATATTTGGATTTTATAACCTAAACATTTAATAAATTTAATTTACTCCAATCATATATTACACAAACTACAAGATATAAAATATTTCAAAAATTGTTTGAAAAAATTATTTTATTCTAATTATTTTATATATGTGAATAGATAACTACAAACGAATAAAGTTAAGAACAAATTAATACATAGGATAATATAAAAATAACAAGATTATTACTTATATTTGTATAATACGAGTATCAAAACATATATTATACGGTCAAGATGATTCGAACGTGATGATTTATCATTAAATTATATTATATCATCATAAATAACTACATTAAATCCATCTAATACCAATATACAACTATGCAATTAAATAAGATCATTATCCTCTCCAAGGATCGAAGGAACGAAGAAAGATTTTCTATCACTCAGATCTTACTGACTATTTATGTTTCAGTAATTAATTAAAAAACATCATGGATTTGATGAATTCACAATACAAATTTATCAATATTCTTTTTTTACAATACAAAAATTATTTTAGTATTATGATTTATGAAAATAGATTCTTATAATAATTACACTAATAAATTTCATAACTTGAATAATATGTAATTATGACGTGTTGTCTAATTTTTTAAATTATTAACAGTTTTTTTTAAACAAAAATGATAAATTTCGATTAAATTATATTGTTATTTTATTAATAAATATAATTACGAGAGAAATAATTAATTTGAAAATATATTTATTATTATCATAAATTATAACATTATATATATATTTCTATTTTCTATTGCTACATCAATTATAATGTTATTCATTTTGTTTAAATTATAATTTTAAACGTATACTTAATCAACAAATTAATCTATTTTATATTTTAAAATAGTCAATAAAAAATATTATAGGTATTATCAGTTAAAAATTCATTATTTTAAAAGTTGTCATAGTTACCAATTGTTGATTTATAAATCAATTTTTTATTGTTTACTTGTTATTGGAAATGTTTATTTGTTTAATATGTTGCTGAATACGAACCTTTGGTCAGTAAACCGTTTTTCTTTTTTGTTTGTTCATATGACATAGGACCAACAAATTTCTATTATTATACAATATAATAGTTCTAATATACAAAACATGTACCATCAATATATATTTTCTCATCTTGTTTGTTATTGCTATTCGTGATTAATATGTTCTTATTGTGTTATAAAATAGAAATAATGCATTACGAATTTACTAAAAGTTTAATAGTAGATATCTTTTATTAGATTATATAAAATAAGTCATATTTCTCAATATTTAATTCATCAGAATTGAGATGAAAACATGTTTATGCTTATTATCTTCTTAAAGAGTTTCGAACATAATATAACAAAATTAATATCAACAAAAATAATCATACTGAAGGTAGAAAAATCAGTTGATGCATTTAACATAAGTTTATAAAGAAAAACTTTGTTAATTCAACAACAGCGTTTACAATGAAATAATAGTTGTTCATGCAGTTGTGAAAGAAAATTAATTTAAACTTCATCTTCGAAGTTCTTCTAACTTATTTAATATTATACTATAGCGCTGTCTACTTATATTTTTGTCATTTACTCTACATAGCAAACACATAAGTTTAAACCGTTAGATGTCGCTATAAACAATATTTTAACAATAAAATTGTTATAAATTTAGATCAAGTATGTCCTTTAGTAATAAAAATAATAATGTTATTTATAATTCATTTTACTATAAAAAGTATTATTGGTTTATTTTTATAGTTATATTTAAAAATCTTATTTCTAAATTCATTAATTTAAATATTTTCAAATCAAATAGTAATTATAATTATAACTTATAAGCAATATATTATTTTATATCAATACGAGCGATGTACATTGATTAAAAAAAATTAAACAAAATATCATAATCAAATGTTTAATTACATACTTATAAAATATAATAGTAATTAAAAATTATAATTAGGATATTCCATTATAATATAAATTATAATACTTGCAGTAAAACAGTTGAAAAATTCGTGTTTCATTACGTAAACAGTTTTAAGACACAATTGGATCACGTTTTTGTAATTTTAAATACTCATAGGTATAATTAACAAATAAATACATTTCAAATGTACATATTTAACTTGTTGATTTAACAAAATTACAAATTCTTTAAAATAATTATTACCGAATAAATATTTAGTAAAATATGTATACTTAGTGTTCATTTAATATCTATTAATTTTTTTTTATAACAATATTAAAATTCAATAGTAAATGTTTATAAAGACATTATAACTACAATTAGAGTTTTAAACTTTGAGTAGCTAATGACTGTCTCGGGCTATATTTAATTTAATAGTAATTACTGCAGTCAAATTGTGGAGGCTAATTACTGTTTTGATATTTTGAGGGTCAAAGCTTCATTTAGTTTTTTTTGACTGAAATTATGAAAAAAAATATTTCAATTCTGTAATAAATGTATATGCATATTTGGTACCTTTTGAGATTTACATTAATTAGGTGCATTAGGATGCTATTTTTTTTTAAAACTATTTTTAATAATTTTTTTTTCGTTTAATTGTTTGTGAAGTGAATTGTAAATGAGCATAATTTTTAATAAATAATTCACGTGTTATTTGTTGACAGGTTAGATTATCACTTATTATTGAAAAATCTCAACATAAATTTTCGTCGTTTCTTATAACTAATCTAATACAGTTAAACCTATATATTTTTATGCTTTTTTTCCATTAGTTATTCTTCTTTTTACATTTTAACACCAATCATTAATATATACGCATCACTGTTTCATATAACACTCTTGATGTCCAATAATATATATAATATCGATTAATATTACTCATTTATAGCAGTGATCTGACTTATTTTCTAAGCATAATTTTTCTTTATCTTAAATTGTCTTTAATATTATCTGAAGAGATTTCTTTGAACAATTATTAAAAATAAATTGGTCTTTGATATTGCATTATAATTAAATTAATTTTATTATAAAAATATTTTAATTTCATACATGGTCACATAATATGGTAAAAATATAGGTTAACATATTTGTCATTAAAACTAGTATAAAAACTTAAATATTATCGGAAAATTAATCTTTTACTCTTAAAATTTTATTCTAAACATTTGTCTTATTTATAATAATATCTAGAGATACCAGATCCTGTTTGATTTTATAAAAGAAAAAGGTTTTTTTTATTATATAAGTATAATATTTGAAAATATTTATTTAAACGATTCGAGCATTATTCGAAGATATACATAATCTACGTGCTCAATGTATTAATGCGTTTCAGATGTATCTTACGATTCTCGCGATTTACATTTGACTTTAAAAACTTAACGCAATGCCGTTACACAACGCGTAAGTTTATACCGTATTTACTATTGTTTTTTAATAAAAAAAATTGAATATGTCCAACTTGTTCTATTATTTAATGCTATTATAAATTTATAATGTTATGTAATTAAATGTTTTGGTACAAGATATTAATATAATGAACATTGCGTTTAATTAATTTTTATTAAACAAATTATTTT
Source organism: Eriosoma lanigerum (assembly GCA_013282895.1). Lineage (NCBI taxonomy): Eukaryota > Metazoa > Arthropoda > Insecta > Hemiptera > Aphididae > Eriosoma > Eriosoma lanigerum. The sequence continues at coordinate 15,846,349 of CM023357.1, forward strand.
AACAAAAAAATACGATCTCATTCTTTATATTATTATATAAGATTGTAATAAATTCATAATCTGGTGTGTTGGAGAAAATTTACTCCAGTTCAGATATTTTATTATGGTTAAATTTTATAAAGGGTTATCATTAATGTGAGTACCTATGTAATTTCGCCATATAATATTATATTATAACATTATTATATTATAATCATTTGCAAGTAAGTCCTTAACTTCCGTCTTTGATATTTGATGTTAAAAATAATTAAAATATCATACTTTCATACATAATTAAAAATATATAACATACACATTTTATTACTACTGACAAAAATAAAAGAAACTTATCACTAAACCCATATTATAAACAATATAAACCCATCAATTAGAAATTGTAACAATAAAAACAGTTGTGGGTATAAATACTTCTTTTTAAATTTATTTAAATATGTTTACAAATATTTTTTATGAATTTCTATGATTGAGTTTATAAAATATTAAAAAAATAAATATCAATTTTTATTTATAGTAACAATAATTAAATATAAAGAAGTTACGAGGATTTTAATGTACACTCAACTTTTTTCAATTTTTTAAAATACACTCAACCACGATTAGTGCAAGTAATCTGTATTACTATTAATGTTACGAATTAGGTTATATTATATGTATATATTATAAAGTAAATAATGTCTATAGAAAAAATATAGTGATAAAAAGGGATGAAAGTAATTATAATTTATCGTGTTTTTTATATTAGTTGTACCAACGCGACGGAAAAATAAAATACCTCATATTAAAATAATAAAATCCATCATACAACTCGACCTCAATTAATAGTGGTTAAATACAGCGTGTCTCTGAGTCATCTTACAAAATACAATAATTATGCTATACGGTATATGCTATAAATTTATCTTTAAGTTAAATTTTTCAAACCAAATTGTAATAATATTTATTCATTTGAGTGTTACATATTTGGGATTTTTAAATACTTTAGATATCTGAATACGAGGAAAAATTAGTAATAACTTAAGTTAACTTTTGGTCGTTAATTTGAATATTGTAATTTAATTATTATATATAATATAGTATTGTTATTATGGTAGATTTAATCATAAATTTCTGTAATGATTAAATTAAATCTCAAACTAATAAAACATATTATGAATATCTACTGCCATTAATCGGTGCTATTAATTAAATAATTAATAAAATAAACTTCAAAATTTGTAGAATATATAAAACCAATTTTATTCATACAAAATATAAATAATCTTTAAAAAAAATATATTATTTTAAAGATAAATTAAACCTAGAAGAATAAACATATACTGAAGTTATAGCATTTGACCGATTATTTAGAGACAACTATTTTGCGGTAAGTCAGACGATTTACTTTCTATCTCCGAACTCAAAAATAAATATCATTCAATTATAACTTTAAATTTAACGACTTTGTTGACTTAGTCGTAACTTATTAAATACTACCATGAAATATATATATATATATATATGAATTTATATTGCTAATCTCTAAATATGAATTCATTGGTGTACTTTTTCACGTACAAAAGTGTACAATTTGATAAACGCGTAAATGTACGCTCGGAAAGTGTTTCCTAAAGAAACGCTAAAAAATCTAATACATAATTTCATAAATATATATTTTTTATGCTGACGTTTGACGTTAACAGCAGAACGATATATTATGCATATAATATTATAATAGGCAATATTCACCAACTAAACACATTACACACCTATAATAATAGATTATTCTTATGAATAATATCTGGTGACACGTCATTACACGATGTTTTATCCTCAAAACAGTTTCGTCGTCATATAGATATCTATAAAAAAACGGCACAAAAAATTTGACAATTTTCCACAATATTTACATAGAAAATCGTGATACCGAAATGGATCCGGTATGTGATATCATATACTTTTGTACCATATAATATCATAGTTATACGCGGGCCTCGATCGTTATAGATATTATAATGTTCGCTAACAGCCATTAATGTTGATGACCGTTCACCGAAAACATATTTTAAGGTAATAAAATTCGACAGCTGATGAAATAAATAATTCCACAGAATAATAATTTAAAAAATGTTACTTATTTAAACAAATTCCAATTCGCATATTAAAATCGTATTTTATCATAATATTATATAAATTATTATTAACTTTAAAAATATATTATAATGATAAAGATGTATTTTACATACTTAGATAAAAAAAAATTAGAATAATTTAATTATATAGTTAAAACTTTAAAAATAAAAATTAGTATGGTTACATTTACATATTATTGACTATTATCACTATATTAATTACAAAATCATATTTAGTTATTGTACAATTTCTATTAAATCCGAAAATAAATGATAAATTATGTAGGTATATCGTAAATTTCTTTGTACCTAAAACAGACATACCATAAAATTGTTTAATTACTTTTTTAAACAACTACTAATTAAACATAATTACATCATTTTAATAATTTTTCAAAAACAAGATTACAAAATTAAGTTATTGATTTAATATTATAAATAAAATTAAAAAGACCACAAATCAGTAAGTATTCATTGATTTAGTACAATGTTAAATATGTTTTCATGTGCACATACTTCAATTGATGAAATATTTGAGGCCGTGTGTGTAATTAAAATTGCATGCAAAAATACTATATTTTTTTAAAATTATTGTTTCTTAAAAAAAATTCTTTAAAAATAATTTTGTGCTGTATGAATAGGGTTTAAAATTTGTAATTAAATTCACAGTATTACGTTTTAAAAAAAATATTTGAGATTATTAATAAAATTGTCATATTCAAAATAAAATTTACTGTAAGCATAAATTAATTTTTCAATTAATTTTAGGAATCATTACAATAATAAAAATAAAAACACGAGTCAAATAATAATAGAAAAAAAAATATTATAGAAATAAATTATCATAAATAAAACAAAATCTTAAAGGCCAATTGCGTAATAACTGAAATAAAGGCCGAGCAGGTTACTAAGACAGATTATTGAGCTCTACTCTTCTCAAATTGTTCACCATAGCATAAAATTAGTGTACATTATTTATTGCGCTTTTAAAAAAACTATATATCATCACGTCTGGAAATAGTGTTCTGTGAAAAGTTTAGTATGATTTTTTTTTTATAAATTTAATGTTATATTAAAAAAAATAGCATTAAAAAAATAAAACCTTAATTTAAATTGTTAATATTAATTTTTAATATTACGATTAACAAATATGTTTCATTGTTATTCATTGTTATGGCTGATGACACACGGAACTATTTAATTCAAAATAAATGTATAATGTTTATTCGCAATAACATCTAGAATTATAAAATTAATCAATCATTTTGACATTTAAAATATAAAATAGGTATTTAATTTAATAACACATTTATATATAAATATAACATATTATTTAAAATTAAATAGAGTCTCCATAAATTGTAAAACAACTACTATTTTCTTTTAAATTCAATTATACCCACATAAAAATAAGTATAATTTTAAATATTTAAAACTTAAAATAGATATATACTCGTATTATACACAATTAGTTTAAGATTAAATTGAATATTTAAATTAATGTAAAATATAAATAATAAATGTAAAATGTTATAATTTCTTTATGAAAAATGACCTTATTATTCACTAGATACAATGTTTATAAAATTATCAAGGTAATTATAATTATTTTTTGTATCTTAGAGGGCAACCTATTGTGGTTGTTTATCAAATTGTATGACAAAAAGAGAAGTCATATTAAATATATACAATTTTAGTATTGTTTTTTTTTTTTTTTTTAATTTTTAAGTAGGCAATAGACTATAATATTATCGGTACATCGAATCGACCGACATTTGTTCGTATCAATAGTCATATGTTATATTCGATTTTATACGTATTAAATTGAAAATTTGCGTTTTACGGTCCACGAGACAGCTTGTTTGTGTACATGTGGCAATTACCAGTGTAATTAACTACCAGTGAACTTGTGTTTAGGTACCTAATATCGTTTCGATAAAGTGTTTTGCGACAAAAAATATGATTAAAAATATATTTTAAGTTTTTAACTGTGTAGGTATCATATCAGATGTGCCAATTCATAATGGTTAACGTTAATTTCAGTAATATCTTACAAAATTTAAAATACTTTAAATATCTTATCAAATAAATTCTGCCATGTTTCGGACTATACCTACCACATACGAACAGACGTGAAAACAACATCATAATATGCTATAAATTTGACCGTTCTTAAGAGTATGGTTTTTCTTCAACTATTACAATGCTGATAAACTTCATATGTTGGCAATATATTTTAGTATGCAACGTTTATTGATTGATTTTTTAATTTTTCTAATCGATATACGACGTTTTCATTAGATCTTCTAGTAAATAATTATTTAACATCCTTATTTTAATGATATTTTTATATGATATATATCATAATTAAGAATATTACAATTTAAATTGTCTTTTTTATATTTTCATCGAAATCTGTGAATTATTGTAAATCCACGGACGAGTACATGAGACTGAGTAGACTTGTAGATATTATTTATTTATTTATTTATTATTCATATTTAGTTCCTTTTTTTGGAATTTTTAGAAAAATGAATAACATGATATTAACAGGAAACTTTAAATAATAAACGTAGGTACTTATTATGTTTTATGAATTTAGTAGTTGATTAAACCTCAATAATTTAACACTTTTTTTATACAAAAAATTATATAAATACAGATTATAATTATGAGTTTGCAGTAAGAAATATTATTATGGCATATTCTTATTGTAAATTGCGTTTTATACTGAAAATAGAAATTAACTTTTGCTGATTTATCGAGTAACAATAAAATTAATAGTAAATATACTTTCTATTAAATAGATTCACAATAATTTAATAAAATGTATTTCTGTGCTTGCGGTCATAACTCTGTTTATTATTGTGTTTCGAAATTATTAACATATCAAAAGCTCGGAAATATTTTTTTTTTTTTTTAGGTACAGTCCTACGAATTGTTTGTCAGTTTTTTTCGACAACTTCTATCGTTATTTTTTTGACAAGTCCATGGATGTAAAACAATTAATATTTTCGGCCGCTACCATTCCGTCGAATTTAGTGTCTATGTCGATCAATTTTTCACTAACTAAGTCGTCGGAATACGAAAAGTTGGCTATCAGATCGGGAGTTTTTGGGTCTCTCAAGAAACTTGCGGCATGTGCGTACATATTTTTCGGTGTTTTCTCTAGGATTTCCATGAGTACAAGCGTCGCTATTCTTCCGACCTGTGTAATTTAATAATTAGGCCTTTGATTTTAATTTAAGTCTAAAAATCATCAAAATAAATATAAACGAAAAACGTTAATTACCAATGTAATGTAACGATTTAAATATATGCTAGAATCACGTATTTTTAGCTTCAAAAGATTAGTGTCGAGTAAATTAATAAAAAAAAAAAATCCCCCATTAAAATCCAAGATCTGGAAAATGATAAATTATTACGTTCAACTGAGGTGCCTGTCAAAAAATAGGACAAACGGTAATTGGACGAAAATTCCACTTTATGGACAAAAACACTCTGACAATAAGCTGATACGACGCAATTTTCTATATCATATATAAACCAAAAGTTTTATTTTGATTAATCAGTTTATTGGGAATAATAAATAAATAATCATCCAATTTTGCAGTATATGTGTATTTAATAACAATATCATAAAATTTTGTAATATGAATTCAACAAGGTATTATATTTTTCATTATGTAATTTGTATTTTATGCGTTTAAAATAATTCCCATAAAAATAAAACAATAAGATCAAATTGTTTAATGTTATTTTAACATTATTTTATTTCCCTTTATTTTATGCTTTTTATTCATTTAAATATTATTAGTTTAAAATGTATTACTATTTTAAGCGGCGGATGGAATAATAAGAGTAATGAGAGATATTTTCTTAAATTGAAATTAAACATATGCTTAATATATTCATGTAATCATTGTTCGTTAGAAGTAAAGTTCATTTTTAATTTGTAATTTTTTAACAAAACATCGTATTTTATCAACTTCAATTACTAATAGGAATATAGTTCAATAATAATCATGAGGCTTTTATGAATTTAATCAAAGATAGGTTAAAATAAGGTTATGGGTAAATTTATGGTAAAAATAATTCATATTAAATGTATATAAAATCCAACTCATTATTATATTAACTATTTATTAATATTAAGTTTGAATAATATTTATGATTTATATTTCCATGAAAATGTATGAACTGTTGGTGATACATGTTATGAAAACAAATTAAATAATTAATATTTACTTCTTTATGATTGTTTAAATATATAGAATTTTCGCGTGCCAAATTATTTTTCAGATCATTAAGTACGTTTTGTTGATCATCGCTTATCACGTCGTCACGGTAGTTTTCCATTGCTATCGGTGTTGCATTTCTTTGAAAATTTGTATTGCAATATACACTTTCATCTTCTGACATATTTAAACTCAATATTAGTTCCTAATATATTATTATAAATTAACAGAAGAAATAACAAAAAAATATTAATAATTATGAATTAAAATTATGCATGATTCGCGTTACTACACTAAAAAGAAATTATGCGCTAACATCACGAAATTATTTAAGAGTATCTAATGGCAAAAGTCTTTTTATTGTTGTCAAGATATTTTACGTTGTCGTAACTAGGTAATAATATCCGGTGTAAAAAAAACAATTTGCATATAACCCGTGGACAGTAATATAACAGGCAGAGAGTAATAGTGATATATTAGATTTAATCGGTATTTTAGATTCTGAGCGAAACAATGAATGTATTGCTTTTACAACTTTTGTTTTTTATGTTTGAAAACACAATTTTGGGAAGAAATAATGGTTCGATTATAACGAATACTAGGTATGCTTTCGATAGAAAATTGCATCTAGTTGGTATTTTATTTAGTTCATTTTTTGAATTTTTCAAAATTTCTAGGGTTTATCATATTTGTATAATCCTATTTATTATTCATGTCTTAGGAATTTTTTTTATTTTTATAGCACTCTAACGTAAATAAAAAATAATTTATATCATCGATAAATTATGTCCTCTGATTATTATCGGGAATAATAATCATAGATAATTAACGATTCAAATGTTAAATTTTAATTAACTTATATTACAAGTTAAATTTTTACTATAATACCTAGTTATTTTTCAATACATTTTTTTATGGCGTTATATAAATGGGTAATTTAAACTTTAAAGTTAAATAAATATTTTATATTTAATAACTTTATATATGATAATTATTATTAGATACCAAAAAAATATGATACAAATTAAAGGTAAAACAAATACTATATTTTAAATAAAATAGAATATTATATTTATGTTTAAAAACGGATATATTTAATTTTCAAATTATTAAGTTAACTTAAATTCAAAGTTACTTTTACCTCAAATTACGTTTCTAGAATTATTAAGTTTAACGAGCTAAAAAAATCAATCGACTTGCTTATTTTTAATTTATAAGAAACTAATTATCAGTTCATTTTATTCATTTCATTAACTGCTATCGTTATACAATTTTTGTCATTTAAGATCACGCCCGATACAGTTGAATTATTTATATAAGCTATTACAGAGAAATGAATAAAACCGTTCTTTTTAAGGACCAAACATAGAAAAGTCGGTAATAGTGAACTAAGCATTACGTTTCAGTTATGTACACTATTAAAAAACACAATCATAGGCATACACAATATACGTACACATATAAAAAACTCGTACTCTTGGCCAGCATATGACAGAACTGTGATGCTTATAAGTGGTACGATCGAACAAATATTTGTATTCCATGCACAACAACAATCGAGATAAAATCAACACTTAATTTATCAACCTTTTTGCAAACAGGAAACACATTAAACAATATATTAATATGACAAAACAATAGCTTCCGTTTTTCGGTGAAAGGTAAGAGCTTTTCCGATGAGCAGCGAGAGACGACCATGGTTGCGTAAACAACAAGGGTGCTTGACTGATCGGTCTGCACAAGAAAACGGTTCTTTTCAGAACTTCAGTCCGATAAACAATATATTTTCCTGGATCGTGAACTAATTAAAAACCACGAAAAAATGTTGTAGATTAAGAAGATTATAATAATTAGACTAAGGTAATAGAAAAAAATTTAATCTACCAAATCCGTGAATTTCGATCATATGTACATTAAAACGAGAGAACTACTTAAGCCGGAAAACCATTGTCCCTATTCTCCGACGTGATTGCGAAGTTTAGCCTACTTTTTTTCTTTATGATTTAAATGGGTCTTAAGACCATCCCACCTTATAACCAAACCTCTATTTTTCTCTGTCCATTTCTAAATTCTCCTAATTGCCAACAACGTCCTTTTTTGTAACATTTTCCAGTGCAACATTAGCATTCTCAAAGGTCATTTACTTATAGGATTCTGTTCGATTATTGTCTGTAATAGCGAATTTTGGTTATTCCCGTAGTCTTTTTTTTCTGATTACATTTGATATCACCATATAATATAATGTTTCTAGCTCTATAGTCTTTCTTCATAGCTATATTATAGTTATATTGTCAGTAACTGGACCATTCTTTGAAAAACTTTTCATTCAAAATCAATAATCCTTATTTTTGTCCTTATTTTTGAATGACCAAGTTCAGAACCATACAAAATGAATCGACATATAATAGGCGTCTACGTCTAACTGCTTTTTTATATTTCGTGACAATACTCATGCCGTTAAGAACTTTGAGAGTTCATAATAACAAATATTTTCTACATTTTTTCAGCTAAGATATTACTAATATATTTGAATTATATAATTATAGTTATATTTAATTAATACTAATAATTATTCTTATATAATTTATAAATTTGTATTAATTTGTAAATATTTTATTATTTGTTGTAATAAACCTTAATTGTATAGATAAATTGTAAGAAATTGACTTACTTCGCAAACTGGCGAACGAATTTTCAAGAAAACTTTTGATAACAATATAATTTATTGTTATTATATTTTTTTAATGGGTACAATTGGATTGATTTTCAGCTACTATCTGACAAATTTCTTAAATTATATTTCTCACAATCTTTCGCATAATACAACACAAACAATATAATATAATATTACAAAGATGATCCGGTGGCGCAGAAACAGTGGAAACAATATTAATGTTTGTTTTTATTGTATCATGTTTGGTACAATATTATAAGAAACTTCATCACGCGTGACCCTGATACTGAAAGTGACCCGCTAAGTTAAAATAATTCAATAATTCCCTTTATGGACAACAAGAGAGTTAGAAAAATAATTTTATAGTGAAATTGCGCTGTTGATGTTCACCGTTGAATAATATAGTTTATTTTATTACATTGTATATTTATATACATTTATTATATTGTAAAAACATTTTGCCAAAAAAAAGAAAACAACATAATATTTATGATTTATTAGGTATACCTTCGGAAGTTCCTAGTCATTCTGGCCGAACGTTTTATGCGTATTAAAATATTAACTACCAATACATTTAAAAAAGAAAAGATTTTTTTTTTCATTTATGAAAATGATTTATATAAATATTAATCAATAATAAAATATGTTGCTTTATATATATAAAATGTTATATTTTTAACTAATGATTTTATAATTTAGAATACATTAATTTAGTATATTTTGACATAAAATTATGCACAGGCACATCATTTAAAAATCAATAAATAGTATGATAATTAATAGATGCAACAATTAACGATGAATGGTTAGAACAGATACAAATCTATTTAAAAATATACATTTTAACTACAATAAAAAACACATTTAAAAATTACATTGTCTAAATATTTAATATATTTAATTAATTAAAAACAATATACAATCTACGTGTTAATAAAATTTAAATTTATATATTAAATAATAGAATTATTTCATTAATAAGTTTTTGAGTTTTTACAATACAAAATTATGAGGTTTAATACTGTAATATAAATATATTTATTTTTAAATTTAAAATTGCACATATAACTATATTATACAGAATATGTTTATATATAAAATTCTTTAAGTTCATATACTTAAATTAAATGATAAGAAATCCTTTAAAAATTATTACAACCAAAATGAATTTATAATTTTAATCGAAAAATTATGTTGTTAATTGTGTTAATATATGAAAAAGTTTAAATTATATTATTGTTTATTTACGTACATATTAAATATTACATTTATTTTGGTTATCAATAAGTAATTTACATAAAAATGTTCCTAAATAAATAAAAATATACGCATATATACTTAAAGCACATACTTCAGAATTTTTTAATAATAAAATTTAAATAACAGATTACCGAAAGTTTTATTAGTTCTTAAAGTTCAAGGACTAAACTAAGGTTTATTTTAATATTTATAATATTTGTCATGGTTCAAAAATTGTACAAAATAATATATTAATATATTTTGAGTGGGTAATTTTAAATACACTAAACATATGACTAGAGAAATCCACAATAATACATTGATCAAAATATTGATCAATTGTGTCAAATTGTTTGAATCAGAAGTGTACTTTATAACACCATGATAACATCTATTTAATTCTTTAATTATGTAATTCTTGTTAAAAAAATAGTAATTTAAATTTTTTTTATAAGTTTTTTAGTAAGCTTTAATTTTTAAATTTTACGATAGTTAATCAAATATATAAAAACTAAAAAATTATTTTATCGTAACCGTATGTAAATTTTAGATAAATAATACAATGTATTACCTACAAATCTACAACATATATAAAATATAAACATAGGTATGCTATAAAGCTTATAAAATTAAAATTTTATGAAATCCCGTATATTAAGTATAAAGTATGTTAGAAATAAATATTACAAATATAATATTTACAAGATTTACTAAAAAAATGAAATCGTATAATTTGATTTTGTACAATGTACCATGAAGAATTAATAATTTTAAATACGTAATAAAATTTGAATAACTAGTGTCTGTGTTATTAGATTTTCACTTACATCCCCACGTTTATTATTCATGCAAAACACATTATGCTATTTCTATGTCTCTATTAATTTTAAAAATAGAATATGTAAATTTTGATTTATTGAAAGGTTTAGTAAAACGATTGGCAAGTTTTTCATTTAATCATTTTTGTTTTGATAAATTTCTGATACTCTTTCTGATACTGATATTTTCATTTAATCGATTTTATTATATTATGTGTTAATATGTGACTGTAGCATTCCCCAGTAATACATTATAATACGAGTATAATATATATTGTATATATTATACATATATAATACATATATATATATAACGATTTTTGTATAATACTAGTTTGGTAATATCCAGTTACTCTGGATATTACATAACATTATAGATATTATTAAAAGTCAGTAAAATTTTTGGATTTTAAATTTTAATAATAATTATATACGTATTAATAATATAAAAAAAAAGTTTTATATAGGTAATTTTAAATATTTATAAAGCTTTTCATCAATGACAAATTCTCATAAGTTTTTTTTAAGAATATTTTATGGTACAAAAGAAGCTCATTTAACTATAATCTAGCTTAGAATTTGTAATATGTAATAATTGTAATACTATACAAGAAATACGTCTTTGATTATTAATTTTTAAAAAATATTTAAAAGCTAACTATATATTGAAAGATTTTTATGTTTCTTTTCATACAATGTTTTGATGTTCTTTTTATAACCAGTATCTATTAAATTAGTAGTCACTTCTTTACTTGCTACTTAACAAAAAAATCTTAATATAACAAAAAAAACAAATTTTATATTTTTACTCAGATTTGTATGTGGTCCAATATCTAAACTGATAAAAAGTCTATACCATTCATTTGTTTGTATAAATTATAAAACTACTTAAATGTAGAATTTAATTATTTAGAATTATTGCCTACGCGTATAAGAAATGAGTTATTTTTTAATTCGTTTTATTTTCTCTGATACATTATTAGAAAAATTAAAAGTGATATTATGTTTTGTTTTTATAAATACAAATGCAACTGAGTTTAAAAAACAAAAATTTTCTTGAACTAAGTTGAAAACTATATTTATTTTTGAAATGTTTATTATCACACTTAAAAGTCGTATCTGTTTTTCTAATGTAAATAAAAAATATTTAATAGCCTGTAGGAAAGTTTTTGAACAAAAGATTGCGAACACATTTGTTTTGATATTAAACTATTGAAATGTTAGCAACTAGATTTATTTTAATATGTATTAAAAATAATCGTTAACAACTATAATATCCTATTATGGGAAGCGCAGTAAAAAAAAAAAAATTTAAACCTCTCGTTTTACCTAGGGGAAAATTCTATTCGTACACAGAAAAATAAAAATCTCACCTCGTTTCCTACACTAAACCCTAACTCGCGTCTCCGAGAATCTAAATTCCAATATTACAGCCGTGGTGTATTTGTCCGTAACGTTGAAATGTATCTTTTAACGTGAGATTGGGGATTTGAAATGACAATATATATATTTTTTATTATTAGTTTTTAGACGTGCCGCTTGGAAAATAACTATAACTACCGCGTAGTAGACCATTAAAAAAAAAATTATTCTATCCATAAACGTCACGTTGACATACCGTATGGTATCCTTTATAATGTCGTAATAGACCCGTAGGCCTATAAAATAATAATAATCGATGAGCCTTTTAACGTTGAAACCGATTGGTATCGTCCGATTGGTATACCGCTGCGATAAGTATTTGAGAAACTAAACATTATGCATAGCTTTTCACCCGGGGAGGTAACATATAAATCTCAACATTATTTCTTCGAATCGTTTTAAATTTTAGACGAAACAATTGAAGTTTTAACAGTTAAAAAACTAAATTCACGATTATTACCTATTTTTCTTTCAAAACCGATTTTTATTTTATATTTTATCGCCGTACCCCTTAATAAAAATACATTTTTTATCCCAATTAATAACATATAATAAATCTATTTTTCAAAATATTTCATATTTTAATATTATAAAAATGAAGGTTTAGGATACACAAAATATAGTAGATTTTACGATAAAAATCATGTCAACACCTGAAAAATACACTTAATAACACCAAAAATTTAAAAATTAATAACAGTTTGTGGAATAATTTACAAAAATATATGTCATGGGGGTTCGATTCTCTTGAATAATATCCCCGACCTCAAAGAATATTGCAATCGATTGCGATTCTCTATAATTTGAATAAATAATCCCTAAAAATAGTTTTTTTTTTTTTTATGCATAATCTGCTACGGATTTATGTGAACGCGTCGTTTTGTATTTTTTTTTTTTTTTATAACCACCTAGTTTCGCGAACCACAATCGTCGTATCGGGACCACAGCGCCGTCGCGTAAAACCTTTAGAAACAGCTGCGGATCGTCTATACACGGAAATGTGAATTTGGCGCCGACGTTCGACGCCGCCCAAGCAGCAGTTCGGGATACGAGGCTGTATAGAGAACCGAACGCTGTAATACAGTATCGAATCGTAGTAATTTTGATTGTCTATTGTTCGTTGGATTTAATAATAATATAATATAAAACTATTAAACGTAATATTATATTAATCGACGATATTGCCTGCGCAAAGACACATTTATCACATTTTATTGCTCGTACAATCTAGTGTAATAATTGTCTCCACAACTCGAGTAAATTACTCGGATACGATTTTAATTGTCAATTTTTCCTACTGATAAATATAAAATAAATTTTACTTACGTACAATAACCGTTATTTCCTATACGAATTGAGGTCATCCATTACAATTTTCATAATGTATTATGCTATATAAATTATTTAGTTTTTATTTATAGTCTTCTGATTAGATTTTTGCTTAAAAATTTCAATCCTAACTTAAAAGAAAAACAACTTTCAAATCGCATACGAATCCTTGGGATTATCAGGAGAATTAGAAACTGTAATTCATGGACTTAGAAATCCTACAACTTTATACATTTTATATTGTTCTACCATTTCGGTTTTTAGTGAAATACTGTTCCACTAAATCTTCGTTTCATCATCGTGGTCAAAATAAAACGCATTCAAAATCGTTTCCTAAGGGGTTTTTTACGTTTTCTTTATACAATTTAAATACTATAAATAATTCCACTTATAAATTTGTTTCAAATTAAATTTAAATTATTAAATTTTAACAAATTAAATATTATACATATACTATCAAAACTAGTATTAAAATGTATTTTTTAAATATTAACTTGTATGCTCTTAAAATCTTACTATTAATTTTATTGTACCGATTAGGCGAAAATGCACATTTTAACTATTTTATTATCAGACGTGTGAGACTATATAATAATTGAGATATTTATCATTTTTGTATCCTTTTTATTAAATTATTTATTGTTAAACAAATAAAAAAATCATGTATTTTATTGTATTATATTGCATTTAATTATTAATGTAGCTACGGAATATAACAAGTCATTATAAGATTAAATATGACTATATCCATTGTACATGATATAATATGTTAATGGTTAACATTTAGATTAAATAAGTAAATAAATAGAAATATTATAAAGTTTTTTTTTATTTGTGAAATATTTAGCGAATTTTTATTCACATGAAAACTCTATCTAAAAGAGAGAAATATAAAATATTTCTTTTTTTCAAAAAATTATCTAAATATTTAGATATTTTATAGACAGATATTATGTGTACTAAACAAACATGAAACGAAACTCATAGGTGTTTATGTAAATGCTGAATGCACATAAATAATTCAAAATCATTAATAATATTATAATATGTATATAAAAATAAGGTAAATCAATAGTAGAAAAAAAGCATTATTTAATTTCTTATCCCTCATTTTTTATTAATTAATTAATGACTTACATAATGAAAATTGAACAATTTTTTTTTTTTATAATATTATATACAAAAGATGTATATATATGTTTTTCTAAATTAAATTGTTTGACAAAAATATTTTTAAAAAATTTTATGTTCGGTAAAATTATCATATTTTTATAATGTTTATTAAATAGGATTATAGATCACACTCAATGTTTGTTTTTTTCTGTATGTTGCACAACACAGTAGTGTAATTGTAATAGAATATTAATGTGATGACCACGGTTGATGATCGAAATTATTTACCATTTTGTTGACGATACTATGCACTGACATTTTAGTATTTGATAGTCAATAATATATTACGTTAACGTTAGTTGTTACAGTCGTTTTGAGATAGAATTCACGTAATGGTTTCTGCTCGTATAGCAATATAACAAACTATTTATTTATTTATTTTTTTGGCACGATAGTGTTATTATCTATAACAAAAAGCAATAAACTATTACCAACTTAGAACTTTAAAGAAATAAAAATCAATAAAATAATAAACAATTAAGTCTTTAGTAACTATATTATATATTATCATTAATTATCTCAAAGACATATCATATAAAGTGTGTAATAATAAAATTAATAATTGTTTTTTATTAGTTAAAACTTAATTCTATGTTTCAAAATTTTATTGGCTTATAACGGCTATATTATATTGCAAACGTTACTAATAATAATAAAGTCATTCAATTTTAATATACAGTATTAGAATTTCAGATATTTGTTGAATGTCATATTTGAAAGTCCATATTATAATGTGATATTTATGTATTCAATTATTTGTATTAAAAACATGATATATAAATATGTATAAATTATAATTTTATTTTAATAATTTAAATTATTAATAAACATTATTCTGAATTTGCTTAAACAATGTGTACATTTTGTGTTACATGTAACAATTAGTTAACTATAGAAAATAATATTTCAAATTAAATTGTTTATATTTCAATTCTAAATCAAATTTTATATTAATTGTAAAAAACAATAATTGTTTATAAAAAATAAATGCCAACCCCTACAAAATATAATTTTTAATAAATATTGATAGTCAAATAGTTAAACGCTTAGTTCTTAAAATAATGTTAGTAGGTAAGTAAAGTGTAAAACAATTAATATAAAAAAAATATCCAATATAACACAGCAAAAAACATAATATAATATTTTATATTACTTCTAAATCTCATATTGAGATGATTTATTATAAACCGCTTAATATTCTTGGTTTCATCATGCAACTAAGTTAGTAGACTAAGACTAACCAAAAATGTTAAGTCTTATATATCGCTAAAGGTACTTTATATTATACTTTAGTATCTACGTCCAATTCTGAAATATAGTTGTATTATGTGGGACCATCTAACTGTTAGTGATTCACTCCACATTGAATACAACATAGATTCCTTATTTCGTTGTATTTCTCTTATATATTGGATATTCAACTCTTTATTATCATGTTTCTGGTAAACCTGGATTGAAACCATCAGCTGATCGTAGACATTGAATTAATCTAAAATTTCTTGAAATTTACTATATTGTAAAATTGATTCCCCTTCTTTCCTTAATTAATTTTAAAGTTCTTCTATGTTCCATAACATATTGTGTACTTTTCTTTACTCCAATATACACTTCAAATTATTTATTAAACCAACCGATTAATCGATTAACGACTTTTACCAATTGTGATTTTCACCTATCATTCTCATTATAAAAAAAAAAAATATGGTTAATGTCTTTATTTAATTTGATGATTATTATATTAATACATGTATATAATATTTTTAAACGTATATTTATGTACTCCAAAATGTATTTATTTAATAATTTCAATGGTCATTAAGTACAGACCTATCGTATTTGCCTACGTTTAAAACAATGCAAACAGATTATTTTATCATAAACTTACAATGGTTTTTGTGAACTAAAATGTATTAACATTCAATTGTTTTATATTTTTATTCTTCGTTTGCAAACAAAAAAGTGTTCATATTTCGAAATTCGATGATAACTCTATTTGCCATTTCACGCACTATATAAAACGTAATAAATCGTTGACTCGACAAAGTAGATATTTTAAGAAAAGTACATTTCTGCATTCAACCATGCATCATTTCACTACAAGGGCTCTGAAAAGGCGTTTATCTCACTCAAAATTGAATCAAACTCATGTGCTTCTGTGCACATAAAGTGCTTAGACATTTATCGATATCAAACATTCGATAACTCTTATCTGATATTGACATATGACATTTATTTATACAAGTAGCAGATAAATACGCATGGAAATGATTAAAATTTAAATGAACCCTAAGTGTTTTTGTACATTTTAATATTAAAATGCATTATACCGAATAAATTGTAAAATAAAGTTCATTTAGTATACTACTAAACTTCACTAACATAATATTTTCACATATATATTATAACAATATTAATTAATATTTTACTAGTAAGAATATAACAGAAAAATTTGTTTTAAGATAATACCAGAATATTGTTGTATCTAAAAAAAGTTAAAATTAAATTATTACTTAAAACTTTGATAATTTCCTTTTTTTTATTTGAAACATATAACAATATTGAACAATTATTTTTCATATAACGTTAATTTCGGAAAATTGCTGTTAGTTATTTGTGTTTAAGATAAAAATTATCAAATAACATCACAAATAAAATATTTAAATAAAATCTTCACAGAAAATATATTGCAAAACTATTTGGAAAAACTAGACATAATATATATTTAATGTTGTGCCTATCTGAAAAAGTTCATAATTTATATTCTCAACTAATTAATAAGTAGTTCGGTATTTAATAAATAGTATTACCTGTCATGGATTCATATTTATATAATTCATTATGTTAACTACCTAACTAATAATGTAAAATAAACATTCTTCATAAATTATAATTACTTATAGGTAGTAAAGTACATTTTCAAAAAATATATTAATTCAACATAAATTAATTCCTGTCGAAACATTAAAATATCTAAGATAGAATCAAAATATTTTTTTTTTTTTGTACTAACTGAAAATAGTTTTTTTTACAATTGTACAAATTATTAGTGGTCTAAACTGTTCAAAAAATTAATTTAATGTATAATATGAAGGAGATAGTTCATCAATTGATGGAACATTATGAAATTCATTTTTAATAATCTTTCACAAAAACACATTCATGAAATTAATATATTTCCATTTAATCATTTCGAAAAACAGTCTTTAATGTTACCTTAATATTTATATCAATATTATAACATTACACTAGATGAATACGTAAAATAATAAATCAAGTGAGAAAACTGCTAATTTCATTGTTTATTTTTCAAATCATTTTTTATCATTTTTTATCATTTGCAAATATGAAATTAAATGTTTATTATTTTTATAAGATCGCAACACTTAAATAAAATTATAAGGAAAGATATAAACCACTTATTGTACGAAAGTAACAATGTACCCGGTCCAACCACATTATTATTAGATAATATAACTAATATAGTCATGCACCTTTTATTTATATTATAGTCTGATGTTTATTCTTATTTTTTTTTATGTTTATTTAACAATAAATGTTGGATTTACGATTATTTGACTTCTACAACATTCAGTCAAATGTGATTAATTATTATTATTATTATTATTATTATTATTTATAATGTTACACGATATCTAAAATATGTTTGTGTGCGATACTTAATACTACTTACTATGAAATATTTAACTATTATATCAGATTATTACAATCTGCGCATATCAATGTTGGTATAATTTAGGTATACCTACTTAATAATACATTTTCATTTACCGCGTACAATAATATAATTCTGCAGGTATTATTTACATTTAGAAATGAATTATTAGTACTTATCCATATCAAATGTATAACACTTAATATTATTAATAATTGAAGAGTGACATCTCCTTATAAAATAAGCTGTTCATAAAAGGAATGAATTATCGCCGTACCTTACTTTAATATTAGAATTTTTAAATTGGATATTGATTAATCTTCGAAAAGGAGTAATACTGTTCCCTATACTATTCCCTAGAGATACCACAAATCGTATTTTCTTTCTACGCAATTTTAAGAAAAGACACAAAGAGGTAAATAATTTTCATATTATTTTGTTAATAATTAATAATATACCAATATTGATTGGTATATTAGTATACTTTAAAACTTGTAAAAATGTATCCTACATTTTAATTTTA
Organism: Eriosoma lanigerum; assembly: GCA_013282895.1. Taxonomy (NCBI): domain Eukaryota; kingdom Metazoa; phylum Arthropoda; class Insecta; order Hemiptera; family Aphididae; genus Eriosoma; species Eriosoma lanigerum. The sequence goes on from CM023357.1 coordinate 15,865,546, forward strand.
TAATTATCTTAACTTATAAATCAGTAAAATAAAATAATAACTTAGACTATAAATTGAAAAATAATTAAAAGTTTAAATAGTAACAATACTTATTTATACTTATCAGTGGTGTAATTAGGACTTGGTCTTGTGGTGGCATATACCATAAGTATATCATATAAATGATACAAATTTTCACAAATAAATAATTGATAATCTTATATAATCTTTTTACTTATTACTAATTAAATTTTAAATTTTGTACAAAAAGTATAATACTTTAATGAAATAAAATAGATACAAAATTTAAAAAAATATTATATAACAATTAATTAAAAAAAGAAAAATTAAGGAGGGACATCCTCTATACGACACCCATATCTCCCTCCCCGTAATTACGCAACTAATACCTATATATAATAACAATACTATTAATTGTATCAAAAAACCTAAAGAAATAGATATTAAATCGTTAAACAATATAATTTAAATAAATTTTTTTCACATATTACAAAAAAGTAAGAATATTTAACACTCATGTAATTGTCACAAGATTCTTAAATTTTTTTCATACATTTTACGCTAAACACTTATTAAATACGTATGTACAGCTATTGTTGAAAAACTAATATACTTATTTATTATTTCATATTTTAGGCATAAAACCTATGTGATGAAATACTAGTCTTGTTTTGCTTAATTAAAATTAAACATAGAGTTTTGTGTATTCCTTATCAATTTAAAAAGCAATAAAAGGTTATTGATTTAAATATTTAATCAGTGGTTTCTTTTTTTAAATTTTATAAATGTATTATTATGTTTATAAATATAATTTTTTACGTATTAAATTTGAAAATTTAAGTATAAAGGTATATACATAGAATTCCGTTATTTATAAGTATATTGTTATTTCAGAACAATTAAATATAAAATAATGTCACAAGTAACAAATAAAAGTAAATGAAATAGCCTAAATATTGCTTAAAATTATATAAGCAATTATATAATTATAACACTGTACGTTTAACTATAATTCTATAAATTTCAATTTGTGAGGAAAGTATTTCCTTATCCTTTTTATTAAAATAAATGCATACGCATCATTGTATGACTAACAACGATTATTAATTAAGAAAAAATAACGAGTTTAGAGATTAATAGATTATAGGTCGATTTTAAAATAAATAATAGTAGATATTAATTTATGACTGAAATTGTATTTATAATCAATATTTAAAAAACATATTAAGTGACATACGTTTATAATATACATTTTTAAAAAAATTAAACATTATTTTTTATGACGATATTTGTTAAGCGTATAGATAGAAATTATAATATAAAATAATACTATTTATTATACATTATACAAAAAATCATAATATGTATATATCGTAACAATTTATTTACATAAAATATCAACATTATTTGTAATTAGTAAAAATTATGTATCAAATATTAGTTAAAACAGATAAATATTAAATACAATATTTTGTAATCATTATAATTATTTAGGAAAAAAACTGAATTTGCTGCAGAATATTTTACATTTGTCAAAATTAAAAATGTTTAAAATATGTCATTAGTTATGTATTCCAATTACTCAGTGATGGATTTATATGAATATGACCTATAAAGGATGAAACAGGCAATATATTATAAAAAAAAAAAGAAAAAAAGCCGGTACGTCAATTTAGGATGTTCCTCTTTGGTTCTTTTGGTTCTCGGAGAAATTAGTAGTTTATTATAATTATTTAGATTTGAATGCAATGACATAGAAAATACTATAAAAATTTCATACAATTAAACCAAAAATAACAGGTAATGTTAAACATTTTTGGAAAAAATTTAAAGATCTATATTTAGCAAAGAAATCAATAAATACGTTGCAAAATTTTACTAAAAGTAAATATTACCTATTATAGTACTAAAAATTTTTTTCAAGTTCCTACAATCAAAACTCAATTAGTTATCAAGAAAAAAAAATAACGGATACTATAATTTTGCCAATTTTTAACCTCTCAAGGAAAAACATTTGGGAAATTTAAAAAATGAACTAAATAAAGTAACAGCTTGATGAAATTTGGTACGGAAAATGTACCCTATTTGTGGTAATAAGACCATTATTTCTACCCGAAAAAATATTTTCAATCATAAAGAAAAAAAAAATCTTTGTAAAAACAATACATTCCTCGCTCCACTCAGAATCTAATATAACAATTCATATATAAGACACTGAACAGTGAATATTTATATTATGCAATAAAAAAAAGACAAACATTCAATAACATTCATACTAAAATGTATTTGTATAAATATATTAGTGATATAAAGAACCCTAATATTTGAGTTCGTATTGAAACTATTAAAAATAAAATATCTATGAATAATTCATAGTTTGAAATAAATTATCACGATACTTGAATTTCATAGAGTTCGTCACATGACTAAAATATGTAACTGTGAAAGTCAGTAGGCATTACATTATTATCAAAATACTGCAATATAAAACATTACATATTCATTTAAAATAGTATTAATATTATATACTAAAATTAAATAATAAATATTAAATATATAAAAATAAAAAGTAGGACTGTGGACATTCCTCTTTCGTCCCTTCGGTTGTTGATAAAAATATGAATAGATGCAATTTGCTACAGAAAGCACACCTTATTTGTGGTTATTGAACCATTATTTCTACTCGTAAAACTGTCTTCAAACATAAAAGAAAAAAAAACATCTTTGTAAAACCAATACATTCCTCGCTTCGCTCAGAATCAAAAATATTGAAATATTTTATGATACCTAAAAATAATTATTTTTATTATTATATAATTATTTAAATTATAAAATACTATAATTATAATAATAAATAATAATAATATATATATAAATATATATAATTTTTTTAATTCGTCCAACAATTCCTGAGAATAATATAATTATATAATTTATATAATATAACTCTTGGTTTAATTAATATTAAAAGGCCATTGGATAAATTAATCAATACTATTATATTGTAATACTGTAATTTGATTATTAAACTATGTAGTACAAATTTTAATCACATAAGATTATGCAAATTTATTTGTGTTATAACTTATACAAATATCGTAAATCAATGCTGTACAGTGTACATATAATGTGTATTATAAATTCATTTTTTATATTCTGATCGTCATTATATTATCATCATGAATCATATATGTTAACGCTCTTATTGATGCATTTCGTATTAAATGTTTAAATATTTAAACAATATTGTAAATACATAATTTAAGTATACGAGTTGAAATCATAAAAAGTATTGTAAAATAAAATTATTATTCACTAAAGAATGTTCCCATTGATAGATAATTTGATTAAGTATACGGTTTTTAATTGTTCAATATTTCATATTTATAGTGATATATCACAAATTACAACCTTATATTTCACATAATTAATATTAAATAATAAATACAAAATTAATTATACTATTAAATAATGCATCGTAATATATATATATAAATATATATACATACAGAGTGGTCATTGTGGTCAATATTTCGTACTACAATAATAGTGGTAGATTGCTTACATGTTCAATGTACCTATTATTTTTATAACATATAATTCTGACCAACCTGTATACATTCCAAATGTATTTATTATTAGACAACATTTATTATTATTTAAAAACTATATTTAAAAATATGAAATAATTTCTATACATTGATGTGTTTTCATAAATTTCAAAATTATAATAATTATTAAATTGTATTAAATTTAATTTTTATATATATTTTTATTCTTCTGAAATAGTTAATATCATTAGCTAATATACTAATATACCCAACAATTAGTTAATTCAATTTGTCTTTAATAACACTCAGCAAATATTATTTAATTTTCTTAAAATGTAAAAAATATAGGTAGTTACTAATTTATAACTATACAGGTACTCACTATACAAAGTAAATACTAAATAACAAATAACTGTCATGCGAAAATCAACAATATTATTATTAAAAGAACAATTTTTGCACTTCTATAAAAAATCTCGTAATAAAATGATATTTGTTATTTAATATAAGTTATTTATGTTTATTGAAAATGTATTCTCTTATATATAGTATACATGAATGACAAAATAATTGATAAATCATTTACATTTAATTGTTGAACTAACAACAACATGTTAATTTTGTTTCCAATGTTTTAATGTTGGATTGTATTGTGCTATTGGTATAAGTACTTTTTAATATAGAAAATTGTTGATTTTGTTATTTAAAATTTACATTAAATCTTAAAATAAAAATAATAAAATAGTTTTGATTAAGAACACTTAAATATATCGGTGTTTATTTATTGATTATTGTTTAATTATTTAATTAAATATTAATTAATACTCGTGTGAAATACAAAATACATAATAATTCGAATGATGGCTATATTTAAATTAAAATAAACACTTTTTCTAAATACTTTACAAATACTTTTATAAAAAAAATAAGCTTTATCAATACAAATTTATCATACTAAAAATTCTATGTAAATACAGATGTAATTTAAATTTATTGTTAATTTACAAACAATTATTTCACTATATATAAGGTTAGTATCCATATCCCTAGTATTAAAAATTGTATTCCTTAATTATAAATCTTAAATCTTATCTTTATTATATTTTAACTTCATTGTTTTTATTTTTCAAAATTAAAATATAAAATATTATGTTAATAGGTAGTAAAGTATATTTATTTTATCAAAATACTTATAACAAATATTAAAAATAGCAAATAAAAACTTTGAAAATATAATACATGAAATACCGAAAAATACTTTACATTTTTACAATTTATTTACTATTACTTATTTTTTAGTTTTTTACTATAACCTATTGAAATATTTCTATTTGAAAAATCTACAAGACTGCAATATAATTAGATACTAATTTATTTAAAAAGGGATTTTACGGAAAAATAAATTGTTTGGTCAAGTTCACAAATTATATAAGTTTTAACTTTTAATAGAACTGTGAACAAGCTAACTTTTATATATCATTTCCTTAGTTAATTATTAGCAAGCTATAAATTAATAAAATAGATATGATTTACTTTCATTCATAAAAAATATAATAATATTTGTATGTTCACGAAAAAAATTAAATTTCAATCAAATTAAAAATTATAATTCAAATATAGACAGATGACTGTCGTTTATAATAAATTTTAAAATATTTTTGTAATCATATAAGTCTAATATATTCATTGGTATTAGAAATTAATATATTATATTATTAGAACTGGAACGTTATATAAGATGTTAGCAACTATTTTAAGTATTTTATAAATTATTTGAAATATATAAACACATTCAATATAGATACAATAAATAATCAAAATATATATATTATATCACCTAATATCTACCGGTTTAGCGAATCAGGGCCTCAAGCTTCCGTCTTCCCAGGGTATGAAAAGTTTATCGTAGAGCTAACAATTCTACATCGTAAAATAAAACAACGTTAATAAACTACAAAACAAGATTTCGAACAGAAATGACTGAAAATTGAAACTGGCATCAAAATTGGTACTTGGAACGTTAGAACGCTTAATAAACCTGCTTGTTACAATATATGCTGAACGATATTAATAATTATAATATTTCTATACTATCTCTACAAGTTCCACGAGAAAATTTAGAACGATTTTGTATATAGCAAAATAGAAACTAACAAAACGCTCAAGAAGGAAAAAAGACGAGAAAAAAAAGTAAGATTGATAAATTGAAAATAACAGACTCAACTCCAAAAAAATCTTTAGCAATAGTAGAGATATCAAAAAGGATATAAAGAACAAACTAGGATGGTATAAAACTAAACAAGAGACTTATTAAAAAATGAAAAGAAAGTAGCTAAAGAGTTTAAATACTACTATAAAATGTTGCTTAATAAAACAGCTTCCAGGTCATCTGATGTTACTTATTTGCAATATAGTACGGATGAGTCATGTATTAGTAATCTCCCGAAACTTGAAATCAACAGGAGTACAAATAAACTAAAGAACAATAAAACTCCAGGAGAAAGCCATGTAGTAGCAGAGTTATTGAAAAAAAATGGAGAAAAAAAAACGAAATATGGAAAATGATCGATCTTATTTGGAAAAAATAAAAAATAAAATTCGTAATTCATCGATATTACGTCTGGTATTTAAAAAAGGAGACATACTGGACACAAAAAACTATAGAGGAATTTCTTTATTAGATACATGCTATAATGTATTAACAACAGTTCTTTTAGAGCGGATAACTCTGTACGCTGAAGAAATTACAGGATGTTACCAATATGGCTTTAGAAAAGGAAGATCAATTACGGATCAGATATTTATCCTGAGACAAGTGATGGAGAAAAATTAAAAATTCGACAAAGATCTATATATGGTATTCATCGACTATAAACAGGCGTATGATAGTATAAATAAGGAAGAGTTTGAGGAAGAGGAATACCTTGATCTACTTCGGAATACCGAAAAAGTACGTTAATATGGTAAAAATTTGCAATAAAAAAACAGAATGTAAAGTGAAATATCTGGAAGAATTGTCTTTGAAGCCTTTGAAGTAAACTGGGGTTTACAGCAGAAAGATGCCTTATTCTAAACCTAATTCAATTTAGGTCTTGAAAAGATGATACGAGAACTAAACCATAGTCATTAAATAGAGGTAGTTAATAAAGAAATAATAATGGCGTATGCAGGTGATATTGATATTTTATGAAATTCCAGACAAGATGTCACTCAAACAATGTCTAAGCTTTTGGCAGCCAGTAAAAGGATGGGACTTTATATCAACGAAGAAAAAACAAAATGTATGGTGCTTTTCAAAATAGAAGAAGATTAGCCTAATCTACAAGTATAGATAATCTCACATTTTAAAGAGTAGAAAGTTTTAAGTATCTGGGTGTGAATATAAACAGTAAAAATTATATATATCAGTAAATAGTTGAAATTAAAATTGATTGGCAAGTGGAAACTGATGTTATCATAGCATTCAAAAGTTATTGAAATCTAAATTGTTATCGAAAATATCGAAAACACTGCTCTACGTCAACTATCTGAGACCAATGGTCACTTGTACGTGTGAGACTTGGCCTAGGACGAAATGTGATGAAAACTGACGATATTTGAAAGAAAGGTTTAACTCTTATTTTTGTTAAGGGGGTACAGGAGGGGGGATTGACTTGCAAATTCTTGAAAATTGAAACAAGTCGATAGACATCAGTTTCGACCATTTTGGACAAAATCGGTGAGCTACGTGAATTTAGCCCACCCTTTACTTAAGTCTCAATATTCGCTGATATTTAAACTTGCAAATTTTGTAAACGAACTTGCAAATTCTTGCAAACTACTTGCTAATTGTGGATGCAATTTTCACCTTGATCCGACAAAGTCTGTGGGCTAACTTCACGCACACGAAAATTTGTACTAATTGTATGGAAAATAATTTTTCATTCACATAAAAGAACCAAGGAAATGGAGTGTTTTGGAGACATTTGTAGAGAGCTGAAGATGATATATTAAAAAAAGTCACAACTTCATCGAAACAAAAAAAACGAACACTAGGTAGTCCGCGAACGAAATAGAAGGATGCTGTTGAGAGGGACATTCAATTGGTGGATGTGAATGCGTCTGTTGAATTAGTATTCAAAAGGGAAAGGTGGAGAGGCTTACTTGTAGCAGCTCAGGGACCTGCAAGGACCGTTAAGCTGAAGAAGAAGAAGAAGATATATATTTAGTCAATTTTGTTATATTGTTTCTGAATAATAAAAAAAAATATTTTTCAAAAAAAGTGTAATACGAAATTTAATGGTATTTCATATAATATTATAACTTGATTTTTAGTGTCTATAAAAACTAAACATAACTTACTCAATATAAGTAAAAAAAAATTAATGAAATAAATTAGAACAATAGAAGTTGAATAAATAGCATGCGTTATGGGGACTAGAATATTAGAATATTTCCATCACTCATCAGAAACAAACTGATATATCCTAAAAATTTTAAACTATATTCTGTGCATCTATATAAAACAATAATACAACGCTTTTCTCATATTTTAAAAATCTTTGTAGCTCTTATGTGAGTTTTATTATATATATATATATATAAATATGATGTATTTAAATATTTACTTAAATAATAATTTAAATATTATTATACATTGAAGGAATCACTTATTTTTAATCCTGACAACAAATTGATAAGGAATGAAATAAATGGAAATTGTGTTCAGTAGCACGTTATAAAACCCGATGAATTTTTAATTATATGTCTATTGTAAAAACTAAATAATATAAGATAAATAGGAAATACTTTTATTAAGAATATATTGGAAACCCATTCTATTGTTTGAACAACTAAGGTTTAAAACATATTGATCGGACTATAGCTCATTACTTTTATTGAAGCTGACTTTCAAAAATATAAACAAAAACACCTATTTTCATTGGTCAATGAAGTTATAGTAAGAAAATAAGACTTAAAATTAAAAATCATTCTTCCATTTTACCATCAAATATTTAAGAAAAACGAAGTAAATATAAGAAATTATTGTGATTAATATTAAAACAAATGTCACACTGTTTTGCATTTATTATGAATTTATGAGATTTCTTAAGGATTTTATTATTAGTAAAGGAAAGTATAATGATTTCCTACAGAGCATTAACAAGTTATTTCTCTTATAAAATTGTAAAATTAAAAAAACAATTATAAATAATATAATAATAGACAACTAAAATGATATATTTAATTAATTTTCAAGAGTTTTATTACAATTGCGTTTCTTTAAATCATACGTATTAATTTGTTTGTGATATTTTTTGTACAAAACTTTAAATATATAACAAAAATTAAAAACAAAACAAAATTAATTTAATTTAAAAGTTAGCAGTTTACAGTTGGCAGTTCACACTGAATGGTGTTTGGTAACCATTTATAAATAATATCATTTCAATTCGCTTTTATGAAGCTTAAAATTATTAATTATTGTATTACCGTTTTATGCCATCCAATAATATATAATATATGTAATTAAATTAACAAATTGATCTATTAACAGTATTTATACTTAAAATTTCGTTTACTAAAAGTGATTTCATGAAATAATATCTTGATTACTATAATTTTTTTTTTTTTTTTAACACGTGCAAATAAGAGAGTAGATTAAATAAACCAATAACAAATTTAATGACCAATAACACAATCAAATGTACTGTAAACGATTTTAATAAAAAAAAATACTCCGAATAGTTTACTTGAAAATTATCTACATAAATAATAGTCAATTTATATACGTAGATCGACCGACGAAATTGGTACTTTCATGTTTCATCTATTTATGTTAAATTTACCATTCAAGTTACGATATTACAATTTCAAGAGAACATTTATTTTAATATAATGACATTTTTACCTTAAGTAAGTAATAATATTAAATTACTAACTAGTACCTAATTAGCGATTCATCATACAAATCAAAAAAATTTTCGCATTTTTAATATGGTTTTTTCAACTACAACAACTTTTGATTTTTAAAATTCAAATATTCTCGAAATAATGTTTGAAAAAACATTTTATTTATAACCAAAATAACTTATTAAAATTAAATCATATAATAAATAATAATAATTTGTACCTAATTATTTATTTTTAAATGTATTTGTACTGTACAATTATGAATAACGATTCAAAAATATAATTTATTTGACTATTAATTCCTTAAGTAAAATAATTGATAAAAAAACAAGGATATCTGGTAAAAACATTATCTTGATGCTTTATTAAGAGATACGAAATCATTAATTTATAAATTAAGTTATTTGTATTATATTTTAATAAATATTTTATGCTCTTCATCATCGTAATATTAATTAATAATAATTGATCATAAAAAATATTACCTATACTAATAAATTACAATCATATTATTTGAAATTCAGTAAAATATATACACATTATACAATGCATTGATTAATTCAATCTAAAAGTTATTTTTTAAATATATATTACTAAAAAATATCTATTTATTTTTAATTATAAAATAAGGTTAAATTTGATAAGTAAAATTAAGTAAACTTTCTTTTGTTCATTTATCGTGTGCCAGCCCAATATAAATATCTATAGTGTTTTATAATGTAATGTATAAAAAAACAAAACAATTTATATTTCAGATTTTCGCAAACTATATTTTTTTTTTGTTATTAGTTTGTATAATCATTTTTTGCCTATATTTGAGTTTTGTGAAAACAAATATATTTAATTAGAATAGAAACTATTTTATTCGATTTATAATTTTAGGTTAAAAAATATTTATGATAAACTAATGTCAAATTCATTTAAAATTATTACATTCAAGATCATAAATACATCTACTCCACTCTATTTTTCATTAATAGAATTAGTTTTTTTTTTTTTATTAAATTCTTTCTAATGATATTAGTAAAAAAATACCTATAAAATAAACAATAAAATTTCATTATAAGAAAAAATAAATCTCTATATATAAAAAATATTGACACATACAATTTATATTATATTTTGTAGTTCCTTTGAATAGTTTTCTTTCAATATCTTGGTATATTATTATAAGTACCAGGATTGATTGTTAATATATTATACAAGTATAATGCTCATATGTGATGATCACCCATTTTATAAATGTTTTGTAACAATTGACTTTATTAAATAAATATTTCATTTAAACATAAAAGTAAATTTATAAAATTTTACTGTAAAAATTATTATTATTAACAAATATTTTGGTTAACTGTAAATGTTATGATAATGCCATTATTGATTTTATAATAATATAATATTATAAAATATTGTGAGGATTGATATTTTGATCAAATAAACGACTATAATAAAGAAAAACAATTATTCTGGTAAGACGCAATAAAACATAAAACTTATATTTCGAAGAAGTTATTATAAATAGAACTTTATTCGTAAAGAAACTTCCTTTAGTATTGACCATTTTAATTTGCAAATTGTAAATAATCTAAATTCAAATTTATAACCAATATTTAAATTTAAAATTCATATATTAAAATATTATATTAATATTAATATAAAATTAAAAATATTTTTATTATTTTATCTGAAAAGCAAAATAGGTACCTAATATTATAAACTATAATTATTTATTATTTAAACGATATGTTTGTTATTTTGTTAATGTTACATAAAACAATTATTTTAAAACTTAACGACAAATTTATTTCTTATTCAGTTCAATATTTAATTTTATTTATTTCAACTTTATTCAAATTGTCTAGCGATATAAAGGCCAATAATCTGAATAGCTCGTTAATTAAAATACTAAAATTAAATGCAACTCTTAATGGACCCACTGTTATTAACTTGAACGATTATATTTACTTTAAAAAGTTTCTAAAGTTAATACAAATATATATTTCAATTAAAGAACCTTACCTTAATTAAGTATCATTATATTTAATTATTTAATTAAATAATATTATCGAGTTGATATCTATGACACAATTTTTAATTAATGAAAATTAGTTTTTGAAATATGTTATTATAAATGGACATTTCTATCAGTTACTTTTAAAGATTTAAATAACTCATTCAATTATGGAATGCACAATATAAGTAAGTTTGATAAGTTAATTTGTATAGAAATTCCTTTTATAGTAAGAACTTAAATACTTAAGCCTTAAAGGTAGAATTGTAGCAAAATTATATTTATGAAAATTTTGTTTGCCAAACACGTGCAAATTAAAAAAAAAAAACAGTTCTTTTAAATCATTAATATATAAGATTGTTTTGTAGAAAATATAAATGTACAATATTTTTATAACTTCTTGAATTTCATTTAAATGATTAAAAACTTATATATAATTTTAATGTTTTTGTTTTTCAGAAATTTATATTATACCTACATCATTTTTTTCAATTTTGTTTAATTTCAATAATATACTTATTTTATCTGTTTATATAGCACATTGAATAATATTTTGTCATGCTCTACATATTTTTTCAAGCCAACGAATAAATTAATTAGTCAATACAAAAAGTACCATACTTGAAACAAGTATATAATCAATTTTTTCATTAATTCTTATTTCCGTATGTATAAAAAGAAATTTTTTATATTTTTTTTATTCAATAGTATTTTTGTTAAATTAGTCGAGTTAAATAATTTTCATTAATAGAGAAAACAAAGTTTATTATGATGATTGATTCACATTTACTTGGATTTAAAGAATTTTTTTCCCTCCGTTGGTATGTTAAATTATTGCATATCATCGTTGTGTAAAATCTTAATAATAATAACCGGGATAGAATATATTTATTGTCTAACAATCAATGACACCATGACCGCAATAATTTGATTGTTTGGTAGTTTTTATTTGTATAGAATGCCAAAGAAAAATGATAAAAAAAAAGGCAAATGTTGTCCGTTTTTACAATGAATTCGGATCAAGATACGGAGAAAGAAAGAGAAAAAAAGAGCGGTGAGAGATAGCCATTTTGTTGTTAGGGATAGGGATGGACGAAAAAAGAAAAAGTTAGACTCTGATATATAGGACGAATATTGCGGGTGAGCCAGAGAGGAAAAATAAAATAATATACAATATAGTTGGAAGGGTGGAAGGAAGGGTGCGGATGTTAGTTTCCGGTGCGAATCATAGGCGCCATGCGACACATCGACCTACTATTTGGCCGTCGATGTAATAATATATTCGAAAAAATCATGTACTGCTTTGTTTACACGATACTTGCGAAATAATTTTTGTGACAAAATTAACAAATTAAACACTTTATTGTTTTAAGGGGTAAAATCTTGATATGATTTTTCGGGCCGACCTTTTTCGTCGAAACGACGTTAGATGTATTCGCACAGTTTATATTGTCGCCGCTTTTTAGACGAAAAGTTTCTCGCTCGCGTTTGTTATTGTATAACAACTGATTTGTTTTCCTGACCCTTTCTGAGCGTATACTTTTGGAGTGTATCTACGTGCCTCGATTGAAATCGCTGACACACTCTGTGGATATTCGCACTTAAAATAATATTTTTAAAACGAACCGTAAACACAATATGGCGATCCGGTAACGTGATAAATTCATTGATAAACATTCCGAGTGTATTATATTATACACAAAACTGAACCGACCAAAATACGTACATTATGTAGGTAATAAAAATTAATCACCATGTGAAAATACCATTAGATTAATGTTATTAAAGTCCCACATGAAAACAAAAATCTAAATTATTTAATTGTATTTAGTATCATTTTTTTTTCGATGTTATTATTTTGATAATAATAATTATGAAACTATGTCTAATTTATATGTACTAATCAATCGTGTTGAAATAAGCTATACTTAAATATACTGATAATGAAGTCAGTAGTATTCAGCGTACTCTTAAAAATTCAATTTCGGTTTACAATAATCTGATTATCTATGTACAATTTTAATACAATATATTTAGACAATGATATCTATATATACATTGTATTTTAGTAGGCAACAATTATTTATTCGAGTATATTTATGTTCAGTAGATAAATGAAATATTAATTTAAAGACTAACCGATAGAGCTTAATATTATAATTTTATTAACAAATAAATCGTTTCTAATAATATTGTTGTTTAAATATAAATTTTTTGTTTCTCAATAATTTTAATATGTCCAAATTAATAATTGTTAATAAGATCATATTTTTCTAGGTTTCATGATTATATTTTAAATAATAACTTGTTATCATTCGTAGCTTTCTGAATGATTGGAATATAAATTAAAACTATGTTTTCGAGCGACTTACTATGAACAACACCTACCTAAATTAGGTAGTTTATACTGTATTTTTTATTTTTTTTATTGTATTAATATAAAATATAAATTTGTAATGAGTACTAGTCAAAACATTTTTTTATCATTTTTAAATAAAATAAGTTGCTAACTAACAAACTTGATACTTTATTTTAAAATCAAACACACTGAATTAAATTATTTTAATATTTAATTAAAATTGTGTTTAATAGTGTATTGTAAACAAATCTGTAATAATTACTCATTACTTTTATATTTTATGAATTTAAATTGTATCGTTACTACTATAGTTATTAAAAATTGTTAATTAGAATAATAATATAAATTTCTTTTATACTATTTAGAAGCTCAACTAATATTCCCAATAAACGTGCAATATGAGTTTTATGCTTGGGTAGCTAAAAATGTATTTTTAAGAAAACCGCGGGAAATACACATCCACACCGTAAATACGTTCTATTATTTGTGAACAACTATAACTCATTATGACCTACAAATACGTTTATAGAATTTTAGTTACATAAATGCAAGTGATAATGATAACCGTCGTCAAAGGTATCAAAGTGAAAAATAAGTGCAGAATAATAGGGTATTTCCATTGTGTGTTGCATGAGGATTTACAATGTTAAATATTTTACCGTCTATCACTTACTACTGTAAATCTGGTATATTCACGATGAACTAAAAATTAATTATACAATAACAAATCATACGACAGTGAAAGACATTTAGTTTAATATAAATTAATATTTACGTAAGACAAATACGGCCTCATAGGCTATTAAAAATAAACTGTAATTGACGTTTATTTCTATCTTATAATCCATTAATAATATAAATAAAAATGCAATATATATTCTTTAATATCCGTGAATTAAATGAGAGTTTGAAAATATATCAATATTCTTTTTTACAATAATAAATGTAAAGATTCTATAATATATATATATATATATAATATATTATAAAAAGCAAAATAATTATACCAGAACCAAAATATTGATATTCTTGAATATTAAACAATAATTTAATAATAAATTAATGTCTTTTAAGAGACAAATTAGCTATTATTATTTTATATTAGCTATTTTTTTTTATCAAGTAACGAATAATTTTTTTTAGAAATACTATGCCTAATATATTTTAGATTCTTGGCGAAGTTAAGAATGTATTAGTTTTACAAGGATGTTTAGTATTACCAGAAATGTTGAGTTAAACGGTTTGAAAATGCTATTGAAGTATACAAATATAGTACTTAAACTATTTACAAAATATTTTTAAAATTGTAAGTCACAATTTTTTTTATAAGCAACTAAAATTATATTCTTTAGTAGAATTTAATATTATGATATTTTTTGTTTTAAAAATCTAAAAACATGTTTTCGAGTAAAAATAATAGTGTGTATAGTATGAAGTATAAAGTATGCTTTCAGTTTCAAATTGAACATACTTGGTATTTAGCTTATTTTTTTAATTTCTCAAAAGTGTCCCCTTAGGAGAAGAATAACTACCAAAAAAATAACGAAAAAACAACAAAATTAATGAAAATCATAATTTTGATGAAATTGATTTTAGATATTTCATAATAACTAATGTAATTTTGAACGTATTGACTTTTTTTAAGTTCTCACATATGTAGTTTACACACTTGGTAACATTTCGAAATGAATTATCAGTATAATAAATTATACGTCTGTCTGAATTTCACTTAGACTCGTATTTTCAAATGTTATATCATTGCATTTAAATCTTAAATATAATAAACCAATAATTTCTCTGTAGACCGAAAGGATGAAGGAGGAACGTTCAGAATCGACATTTTTTTTTTTTAAAAAAGGCTCAAATTAATAATATGACTAAAAGTCAATCAATTTGGAAACAAGTCCGTTTCTCAAAATAAAAAAAAAAGACATTGAAACCAATATTACTCAGGTTAAATAACAATAAATGTTATTTGTGTTAAATATCAATATACCATATTTCCATTGTTTATAAAAAAAAACATATTTATTACATATTTTATTGTACTCATACAATCACATGATATATATTTAATTAATATATACCAATATATTAAATATGTATGATGCACATTATCATTTTAAAAAACTTATTGCGAGCATGTAATTTTAAAATTGATCTACTGACATAATAAAAAATTATACAATAAATAATAAATGTATTTATTTTTTATTTTTTAAATTTATGCATTTGTGCAACTATATAAATACATATATTATGTAGATACAATTTTTGATAAAATATTTACAACTTCTTTAAACATAAAATTATATAATCTAATGAGAAATTATTGTATAAATGAGTACATAAAAAAAGTTTTTTAATATAATGAGACAGCTAGCGACTCATGATTTCCCTAAGGTACGCTTTGGGATTTGTGATTTTATTATTATTTCATAGTTATAATATCTATAGACCCATACATTTATATTTGAAAATGAGATGATAGTTTCATTCAGCCTTATTAATTATGCACCTGTTTTATCATGTAACTTTTATATTTTGTCAAAAGTATGATAATATCTATATCATGTAAAAAATCTGATTGAAAAAAAAATAAAACGTTTATTAAAAGTAATTAAATGATATTAAAAAAATATGTAGGCAGTTTTAAATGCAGATGATATCAACTTTTACAGCATTATTATCTATTTGAAATATTCTAAAATAATAATTTATAGCCCATTCATTATCATTTATCAACTATAATAATAATAGATTTCATTAAAAACAATACAATTACAATATTTTATGCAAATATTTAATATCATTTATTTGTTATTATATAACACAAAGATTATAATATTGATAGTTTCCACATATCAAATTTGTATGTCGATATATATCCCTAACTAAAATAGTATTATAATGATTTTTAATGCTATTTTAGTTGTAAACAATTTAAAAACAAATATTTAATTATTGTTTATAATAACGAAGGACAAATAAAATATTATTATTATTTAAATTCACTTTGATTTTTATAATATATATATACATATAGTTTATGTGTTAATGTGTATGTTTATCACAATTTGAAATAGGCATTTCAGAAGAACATGATGTTCGCATATGATTTACATACGTAATTGTATATCAACAGAACCGCAATGGACCTGGTGATGCAAACAAAAAACAAAATAATATCGAGGCCAAAAATCGATATAACTAGGAATATGTCCCACCGAGCATTATAATCATAATATTATGCAGTGGTGTTTTGCGCCCAGGAAGACAAAAAAAAACATACTTTAAATTGCAGCCGCGATGCATACATAATTCATAATTCACGGTAGTCAATCTATAATTCTATATAGCCTGTCAAACTTATATAAAATCTTGTTGATATAACTTTTAGGGTATTATAATATTTTTTTTATTAAGGCTGTACCGAAAGGACGTATTATCGATGCCAGTCGAAACTATAGAAAATGGTGTTTTTCCCGTCTATCGAAAGGGAATATACTTTCTACCCACTGCGGTGTAACCAAATCAGATAAGTATAAATTAACGTATTAACTGGTATCTGTCTCATTTACTGGTATATTCCGCGATGTTCTAGAATTCCAGATAAAGATTTAGCGAATCCAAATAATAACAACCGTTACCGCTGTAGTATCTAATAAAAGAAGTGATAAAAAATTGTATCATTTTTGCTTTTGTGAGATAGCAATATAATTTTGGGCAAAAATGAACTTTTTAGTGACCCTCAATCCTCATCGTTACATAATATAATAATAATAATGTTTAAATAAAAATAGTATTGTAAGCATAATATACAAAATATATTATATTTGATAGTTAATTCTGTATTTGTGAACACAACTTTACATTAATATAATTAATTTGATTAAAATTATCAAAACACAAATTATTATTATGTTATTTACGTTAATAATACATATATTAATATATCAATTAATGTTATTTTATAAAAATAAAAAAAAGTATCGTGGACTTATAATATACTTATATTTCTCTTGAAATGAGATTGATAATTGTAATGACTTTAAATGAGTAATGGTGACGTAAATGATAAAATATAACGTTTATCGATAAATAGTTAACACTATTATTAAACATCTGTAGAAAACTTCCATTGATTATAATTGATTTTATATTTTAAAACTAGGTAGAAAAACTATAAAATATGCACAACATTTGGAACCTTAGTATAAATAGGTAGTATAATCGAGGTTAAATTTATTTTTCCTTTAAGCTGTAATAGGTTAGGTTAGGTTAGTAATAATTAAAAATATATTCTTATTAAAAATTAATAAATATTTACTATTTCGATCTACCCACTCACTCATTAATAACATTGAGATAACTATGTAAACTTTATATATTTAATAAATTCAAATATTGAACATACGATGTTTTCATTCAAGTTGACCTATTTTTTATGATACACTCAATACTGTGTAAGTGAAGGGTTCTAATATATTATTTATATTAATGTGGTATTGGTGTTGTTTAGCAAATTTAGATTTTTCAATGAGTCATCGTATTTATTGATAATAAACATGTTTTAACTTAAATTAATAAAAATAAGATGCATTATACTCGATCACGCGTTCTCAAAAACTAATTTTAGTATGTGTGAAATTTTTCCAATTCTATTATATTCATTGTTATAATGAGTAAATAAATAATTTCAGGAAAAAATGTGGCAAAATAAATGTTAGTTACAATATATTGTCTGGAGCTATTTCAGTCACGGGCGACGACGTGTACTGCATTTTGTACAAAACTAAAATTGCATTCTCGCGCGTGTCATATGTATTATTTTTTGTCACATTTCTCATCGGGACATCAGATACTATCACGGTTATGGTTGTTTACGTTCGATGTGGATGAACAACCTTTGAACGGTTTTCATATAATGTGCCCCCCCCCCCCTCACTCGACAGTCATAATCCTGAATATCCAGTTAAAACACATTTATCCATTTTTTCTCTTTTACGTTTGACCTAAGGTATGTTAAGTAAGCAATAATATTTTCACTTTAGTTTATTTTAAAATTTTAAAATAATAATTTATTTAGACCATACTTTTCAATATTTCAACATTTTACAGTTTTCTTAGTATATTTTACAAATTTAATGTCATATTGATAATGTATATTGTATATAGTACTATTTTATATTTTTATATACATTTAAGTTAAAAGTAAAATATACAGAAAATCAAAATACAGTTCCATAATCGTCTGTTACCCGACCCATGTGCACGACGCAATGTCAATAGTAGGAGAATCAAAACATATATTTTAAAAAATATTGATTTTATACTAATAAAGGTAAGTGATAATTGTAATTCACATTATACATAATTTATTTTGTATTTTTAAATTATTTTGATAGTTTTTATTATATTATTATTAATAATAAATAAACATTGCTGTTAGTTTGATATTAATTTAATCTTAATGTAATAACTTATTATTTTATTAATATAGTTTATACGATCCTATTTTATCGCATATTAAGCCATTTTTGGTACATAAACGTATATTTTTAAGATCATGTTTCGTGATTTTTTTACATAAAAGTCTGAACTCCATTTTAAAATATTAAAATTTACTACAAATTTTTCTTTTAGAGATCACTTTGAAAGTCTTTAATCACATAGCCGATTTCGATAATCCAGGTTAAAAGAATCATTTCAAAAGTTCATTAATCTAGGTCTCTCTAGTATGTAATCCAACTTAATGTCGCTAATTGTCATAGAAAATTTAATTTCGTTACAGTTTTGCTAGCATAAAAAGAAATCATAAAAAAACTATTATATCATGTATAAGCATAATGTATATAGATTTAGAAATGTAATATTTATTTCGACACCGTTGTGATGTAACAAAAAACAATATTAGGTATTCAGTATTCAATATTAGGTTTAACAATTCACCGTGTTATTTGATGTACGAGCAAAACAAACGGATGTCACGCGCGGGACACATTGTTATCAGACAATATATTTTAAAATTATTCAATTATTATGATGAATACAACGTTCATTGTTTCGGAAACTCATCGATATTGTATAAACACTTTATGTAAACAGTAATATTGGCATCGTTGAGAAATTCTCCAAGTTTATAGAAAATATTATATATTTTCTCGGCATCCATTGAACATTTAACTTGGCAGAAATGTATAAAATAATTCCCCCGATTATAAATATTTATTACTATACTATCACTATTTATGTATGTATAGTCAATGATTGTACGAACTAGGAAAATAATATACACTATTAGAAGATCCGTGAATAAATTAAATAATATACAATAAACAAAGAGCATAATAATTATGAAAGATTTTAAAAATACTATAACTTGCAAAGCTTAACTAAACAAGTTAAAATATTATTGTTAAGTTAATTTTAATAATGTTAACATGCGTTACTTTTATGTGTATGTTAAACTTTTGATTTACAAGGAGTTAATTTTTTTCTGAATTCTCAAGTTAATTACCTACCTAAATATTTGTAATTCCAACCTTGCATAACAAACGAGGGTTACATTAGAAATTTGTTGTAAACTTACAACCGACCGAGTGCAACGATAGAAACAATTTTTTGACCACTGGTGTAGAATACTAGAATAATCATTTAGTTTAATATTTTTATCATTTATTAACTTATTACGTTAATCGTACGACGAAATTCTGTCAATATCGTTATTTAATTATTCTGATAATCGTAAACGATAAATTGAATTTTGGAATATTGCATTAAATGTAATATACTCCGTAAGAATGTATATCGCACTGAAGTTTACGAGAGGCCGCATTGTTCTATAAACTTGTGCGTTGATAAATAATAACACCGTGTCCAAAAAGGTGCTAAATTTGAATTAGACAAACTTGAATGTTTCATTTAGCTCTACTAAATAAGTTCTCTCGGGTTTGCTATAATACCGCGGTTTGGGAGCCCGTCGCGAAGTCGGGAGACGACGTCGGCTATTCGCGAAACAAGAGAAACAAACGAAATACACGACGACGAATCTAGTGATATATATATACTCGCAATATTATTTTATTACATGTACGACGACAGACTGCCATTGTGCGCGATGTTTTTGCATCCGTTTAATACGTCTGTTGATATCTCGTGACAACGAAAACTAAAACTACGTCGACGGTTTGCGCGATGGGATTACATGTCGCGCTAGACTTGTTTTTGTCGAGTGATGATTGATTGCCCAACAGCGTCTTGTGTTTCGGGCGCACGCATAACTAGATAATATTGTCCGCTGACGCGTATTCAAAAACAATATTATGATATTGTAATAATATTTTCGACGTTTATACAGGCTGATCAAAATGGATAGAACAATATATAACATGGAATATAATATTATGCTGTTTTGATGTGCGAAACACGGACGAATCTCTTTATATAATATGTAAATACTATCACCGGTCGAATGTTTGATGTTTTCAAACGTTCGATTTCCGGCGGTCAACTACAGCATGATAAACAAATGAGAAATGTTAACTTTCACCTCCCTGCGACGTCATAGCCTGATCGTTTCCATTTCGTATTTTTTACAATTAATCATATAAAAATAAAAAATCACATTTGTTTGATATTCAATTACATTTCGAGACACGTTATTTAGAATTTAAACATTTAAATTTGCGTTTACTATTGACTATATAAAAAAATCGAACGGGGCCATTTTGTAGATTTAATTCTTTTAAAATGAATAAATATATAATTTTAATATTTCTATTAAGTAATTGTAACCACACACACTAACGTCTAACACGAAAATTACTAGTTATAATAAAAAGTTTAATTGTTCATTTTTAAAATATCAAATTTACAATATTGAGAAAGAGAAAAAACTCTTTTTTTACTCGATTTCCAGTACAACTTTTACAACTACGATATCTTAAAACTTAAATGATCTGACATCCGTCGTTCCAAAAAGAAAAAAAAA
Organism: Eriosoma lanigerum; assembly: GCA_013282895.1. Classification (NCBI taxonomy): domain Eukaryota; kingdom Metazoa; phylum Arthropoda; class Insecta; order Hemiptera; family Aphididae; genus Eriosoma; species Eriosoma lanigerum. Next base: position 15,887,352 of record CM023357.1, read on the forward strand.
ACATTATATCATCGTAATATTTATAACAATATTATTCAAATTGAAAATGCCTGCCTGAAGATGTGTAGTTATTATTAACATTCACGACAATCGCTTGCTTGTTACTTGTCGTAACCATTTTTTTCCATCGACACCTTGACCACATCTACAGTATCATCAAATTGTTAAAAAATTTTAAAAACTAAAATAATGTTTATAAGTACTTAATACTTTTTTTTAGTAAAATATATTATAATATTTACATAGAAAAATATTTGCATTTGTCACATTTAGCACAATATTATTAGTATGCAAATGTGATTTTTTCATCAAAACAAAACATATTGAAATAATATAACATATAAAGTCATCCAACAAAATGTTTATTCGTACAAAATATTATATAAAATAGTATACAAGAAACTTTTAGTTTTGAAGTGTTACGATTTTTAGAATGATATTTGTGGTGTTCCGAAAGTTTTATACAGCTCTTCTATAGATAAGATATGTTTATTTTTCTAATACTTCAAATAAAATAAAAAATAGTTGGCTTGCACATAAATTAATTTGCTTAAAAATATATTTTTATAAAATAATATTTTTTTAAAGGAACTACTTACGTATTTGAGGTCATTTTAAAAACATATTTGCAAAAGTTTTAATCGTAATAAATTATAAATATTATGTTAATTTACATATTGTTATTTTTAAACTACTAAATTTTAATATCGTTGGGTAATAGTACTTATATTTAGCAGTTAAAATTACAGTATAAATTAAATATAGCGTGTACAGTGTACACAAACATTATAGTAGGTATACATTAAGCAATTATTTGGATAACACAAAACACAATAACTGTTCAAATTAAAAACACGCGATATTCATAAAAATTAGTCTCTGTCTAAAATAATATGATATAATATTTGTTGTATTTAATTACATAAATAATTTATAGTAATTATATATTGTACAATTATAATGTGCCCTTAACCTTCTTGAACCAAAACCCCTATTAATAATTTATTTGGAATTAAACATTTGAATAGGTAATAGATGCAATTTTAATAGGTAAATTAGAGAAAAATATCTACTATTAAACGTTTTAAATAATAAAAAAACATTTATACATATCTAAATTAATATTAATTCGTTAAAATCTATAAAATGCATATAATATCACAATATTATACTATAATTTTTTTGAAAATAAAATTCAAAATTGTATGTTATAGTGTATAATGTAGATAATCTATTGTAATACAATACATCATAATACAATTATAATCTAATGATACTGTGTAATATTTTATTAAGAGCATCTGATATGGAACACAATTTTTGAATATTGTAAATATTTTACTTTCAGTTTGAACGTTTGTTTTCGAGATGAGAATTTTGATAAAAAAATAACTATAATATACCAATGACAAAATAAAAGAAAAGTATATACAAATAAATACATAATAATTATAATACGTTAGATATAGGTATAGATATTGATATAGGTAATATGTATACATTTTATTTACGTAGTTATAGTGATTATTTATTAGAGCAATTAAAACATATTATAATTTAATACGTTATTGTATGATATAGGTTATTTTGACAAAAAAAAAAAAATATATAAAAGACAATCTGTTATTAACTTTGTTCTATTTTATAATTATTGTAATAACGTATTAATTGGCAATACATTTTTAACCTATAAGTTCAAACCATCATTAAAACCAATAACTATCATGTATTAAATTTATATCTATACCTCATTATACTACAAAGAATAAAATATTATTTTTAATAAATCAATGCATTTTAATTTTGATTTGATATTAAATTAAGTTGAAACGTTAAAAATTAAAAAAATGTAAATCAAATTATTAATTACCTAGTACTTTATATTAAAATGTAAATTTTAAATTCGTTTTATCTATAAATTAATACAGTCTGGATCATAATACAGTTGTTATAAAGCATTAAAGCTTAATATATATTCAATTTAATACCTAATTATTATAAAATATAGGTACGAATAATACAAAATTAATTAATACTTTAAAGTAAAAATATATTATAAACATATATATTTTAAATACACAAACTCACATAAAATTAACAAACTTTAATAATTACTCTACCTCTATAATGGAAATACATGTAAAACAATAATTTAACTGTATTTTAATTCAAATAGGCATATTAAAAAAAAAAAATGGTACTCTAATAATCGTAAGTTATTTAAAAGCTTCAAGTTAAATTATGATTAAAACAATCGGATAGGATAGTTCCTCAAAGAGACATAATTAATGGATATCATCATAATCTTTCGTGTTCATAAAAACTCATTTCGACTTAGTGAACATCAGTTAAATTGTCTTCATACTGTATTTAATGTTATAAAATATATGTTTTCAAGGTAATAAATGAAACAAATATGATTTCTATATTATACTTTATTGATTACAATTATTATCCCATCAATTGTAGGCTATGAAAATCAAATAAAATATGTTTTATTGTATTCACAAAATCGTAGCCTATTCGGTATACCAATGTGTGAAATAAAAGTCATTTATTTTTAATTAATTAAAGTATTAAATATATATATAGATAAATTATATGATATTGTATTGTCTACATTTGATTTAGACGTGTTGAATCGATTAATATATTGAATGGAGTATAAGTACTACTTAAATGGTACTTTATTCGTGTTTGAAACAAGTTAAATAAATTAAAACGATTGATGAGTCGACAATATTTACATAACTAATTGTTAGAAAACAAATATTTTACCTTTAAAAATATGTAAATTAAATGCATATAATATTATAATTTATATTATTATATCAGTTTTTTTTTTTTAATAAATCTCTACATATTTATACTTCTCAACATGTTTCTAACGTCGTAAATCAAAAAAAACGACGTGTCTATAAAATACAATTTAATAAGTCGTAATAAACTATTCTAATAATATATCTTCATCTCACACATTTTCTAAAGTTATACTAACATCTGTGAAATATAAATCCATAATTGTTATATTTATATTACAAATCTTTAAAAGAATCAAGTGTACATAAAGTGTTATTTAATATTATTAGAAAGTTAAAATATATTCAATATTGACTTGATCACACTAACATGTCTATTAATTATTTCTTGAATGATTTCGATGGTCTCCAAATTTGTTTCCACTTTCTTTCTCTTCAATTAATCTATTATTTTCACCAATCTTTCGTCATTTGGTTAGTCCTCATCTGACATTTCGATTTTTCTTAATTCTCGCTTTTCACAATTTATAAATCGTATTGTTAATTGTATCATAATTTTCCTTTAAATTATTGTTTCTTTTCTCTATCAACTCATCAAGAGACACAAAATGCGACTGCGGAGATGAACATACCATGAGCCACCTATTGATCTGTCCAAACAGCCCAACAACATGCACTACTTTGGATCTTTTAACAGTGACAAAAAATGCAACTGAAGTGGTGAAATATTGGGAAGGGGAAATTTAATAACTTAATAAACAACCTTATTTATATACCTAGTAAGAATAACTAGTTCATCTGTGATTCATATATTTATATATTTTTATTTTTATTTTAATTATTTGATTTTATTCTAACTAATGTTTTATTTATGCTTATTTAATTTTACTCATGTTTATGTTTATATTTATACTTTTATATTTATATTTATATGTGGTTGTTTGACACGATATAATAATCTATCAACTTATTTTTTTAACATTGTTATTATTAAGTTTTTAAATATTTTATTTATATAACTGTCAAACAATAATATAAAACAATAAATATGTTAAAAAAATATAGAAATATGTATAATCTGTATTCAATAAGTTCTACATAAATAATAACATACTTTTCGAAATTATTATAAATTATTATGTTATTGACCAAATAAATCTCAAATAAAGTTTAAATATCGTTTAGAATGTTAAATAATATGTTATAATGTTAACTTAATATAGATGTTAGGTATATAATGTATATATACATATATAAACTCAAATATTTCAGCACATACAAATAATATTTAAAAAAAAAAAACACATGAATAATTATTAAATTATAATGTTAATTAATTGTAATTAGAAAAATGATTAAATCTATACTTGAAATTGTGGAAAATACAGACAGAAAAAAAGATAACTATGTATAGTATTTATATATTTAGAGATTACAAATAATATAATTTCAATATACAGTTTCTAGAGTGGTCCGAAAAAAAAGAGTACTGAGGATGTATATTAAAGTAATAGAAACAATGTAAATATGAAAGGCAAAAACAAGAGTAAAAAATGTATGTTGAGTAATGAAAGATTGTACGGTAAAAATTGGTTAAGCACCAAATTTAAGGTTAAAGCCCTTATCTGAATTATCTTTAATAATAAATGAGTAAATAAAAAAAATATAAAGGGTGAGGTGCCATAGTGTATGTAGTGTTAGTAATAAATAATCTGGAAGAAATGAATAAGATATATGAACAACTGGATCAACTTAAAAAATAATTTACTACCACCTTATATTGAAATTATAATAATAAAATGTAGACATAAAATAAATGGCGTTCCTCCTCAAATCAATATTTATAAAATATAAAATATAATTATATATTTTAAAGTAATGAATTGAAATTACTTTAAAAGGTACTAAATAGAGCAAATAATTAATTGTATTGTTCATTATTTAGCTAAAAATGATGTTAGTACTTTTTAAACAAAAGACTTTTTCTATTCATTTTTAAATAGGTAATTAAATCGCGTAATTTTTAAATTATTAAATTAAACGTAATAGTATTTCTGAAAAACATTATAAGTTTCTGAATGTTTGAATGGTTTTATTATTCATAATACTCAAAGAGTATTGTTTATAATTCTAAATATTACAAGATAGAAGATAGATTAGATAGATAGATAGAAGATGTATGGAGTGACTAGAGAGGATATAAAAAGAAATAAATACACTAGAAGAAGTATAGGAGTTGTATAAATTACGGGAATAATAATAGAGAATAGGCAAGTATAGTTTGGAAATAAATGTAGAAGATAAGAGGAAGTCAGGAAGGCTAAAGTAGAATAGAATAAAAAGAAAGGTGGTGTGAATGGACTAGAAATTGGAGATCAAAATATATGGAGGTGTAAGACTTTGGAAGTCGACAATATTTAGTTGAGGCAAAGAAGAAGAAGATTCCAAATATTACAATTATTATTTATTGTCTTATCAATAGTAATTTGTATTACCTATCAATTATTATTTCAAACTATATTTTAAATAAGTAAAATATCATAACCATAAAAAATGAACTATAATTATTACATAATAAAGTTCTTCAAATAAAATAAAAAACGTACGCACCAGTATTATGCGTGACAGAACTATTTCCCTCGGAAATCGGGAACATGCAAGTAATATTTTAATTTATTAATATTTTTGGCATTGATACAAAAAATAAAAATGTATAAGGTGAAAAAACCACCAATTTACCAAACGCTATCGCATTTTTTTAGTACGTACAGTAATGATTTTTGACTGAGTGCCAACGTAAAACCACTTGGGATGAAATGCACTGTAAGCTACGTGAGTAGTTTTCATATTATTTCCTCGTTATCTTTTTATATTATTAATTTATGTTATATTATTCATTGCTATGATAACTCTCTTCAGCGTACGTCTTAAAATAAGAAGAATATAGCAATATATATTTTAACATTTTTATTTATAATTATAAATGTCGATTAACTGCCGAAATTTGCATAAATTTTAATTACGCCAGATTTTTCATACACGCTGATGTATAATGTATTTTTATTTACGCAATTGGTTAATTTTATTATATCTATATGTATATATTTTAACGTATACAAAAGTAATAATGATAATTAAAATTGTTTCGACTTGATTAATAAATAGAAGTATAGAATTTATTAAATCCGAATGTGTACATTTGTATATAAAATTTCAAAATATATTGATATTATTTGATAATTATTTTCACAACTAAGGCATTTATGGAAACGTTTATTTTATTGTTAAAGGAATAAAAAAAAAAAAAACTTTAAAACCTACTATTGCCAGGAATACGGATATTAAGTCTTTCGAGAGGTCTATGGGCATTAACTCGACCCTCAATCAGATCTTGAATAAAATTAAAATCAAATTTATCACGCCTATCTGAAAGGAAGACGAGATTTAGAGCCTGGTTAATAAGCTTGTAATCGTATTCAGGGTGAGAATTTTTTAGGTAAAAGCCAGAAAAACTTATAAACACGGTTTTGCACATAATTATTCAGAAAATCAGCAGCTATTTAACGGCCCCTTACTAAAGACGTGAACGGATGAAAGAACATTTAAGCAACTGCATAAACTAGAAGTTAGATGAAAATCTCCTAAAATCATAAAACGCAAAAATCGATATAAGAACTAAAATTGATACGAAATGATACCTTGGTTCTAGACTTAATTGACGAGTAAATAAAATATTTAGTTTATAGTCAAAAGTACGAATACGATTAAATGGCATTCTTTTACATTTGGTGCTATTGTGAGATAAATTAAAAGATTTACACCAAATGATAGATTCATTAAGTGTGTTTTGAAGAATAACTGAATAAGGAAATATTATTATGTGACGATATAGCAAGATATCGAAATTTTAGTATAATTAGCGTTTAGAAAATGACGAGAAAAAATTATGAATATAGGGTGTTAATAAAAATATTGAACAAAATAGGACCTAAATAATCTACTTAATATTATTTATTTGTTTAATTATTCAGGTTAAGTACTACGAGAAAAAATAAAAAAGCACAAGGCTGGACGGATTTCATGTGGAAAGTGGCGGGAGGGCAAATTTGTGAGGTAAATAACGAATGTGGTACATAAGTCATGTCTGGTATTATGACAATAAAACAAGTCATATCACTCATAAAAAGAATAAATAATATTATCTATAGTTTTAAGTTTTAATGGGAAAAAAGCATAAAAGTAATAATTGTTATAAAATATTAAAATTTTTAATAAATACTTTAAAATATTTTATATAAAATTATAATTAATTGTAACTTCAGTACATTTTATGAATTTTTTCGTATTACCTTATAAGTAGAAAATTTTGACTTGTCCGCTTTACATGGACCCCGTCCAAGTATTATACGCGATATATTTATCTGACTATGATACACGTACCTTCTTAATATTGGTCAACAATATTATTGTAATATTGAAAACGCTTAACGTTTAATATCTTTAATAATAATTATAATAAAGTAATGTATGGTGTAAACGAATTTATTTTTGTAATATTATTATTAAATTTGACCAACTGTAGTTATGGAACATACGTATGTGTAGTTAGCACAAAAATAACCACACTGTACACTATAATAAAACCGGTCAACTCCACGCCTAGCGGTTTTGTCCGCGGATTTAGTTTCACGAGGCAAAATTTATTATAGCTATCGTTCCAGTCGCATTGTTCCCATATTATACTCTACAACGGTCGTTTAACGATGTCCAGACCATTAATTTTTTTGTGTTACCAACCTCCCCTCGACTTACTATTTATTTTTATTTATTTATTTTTTTTTTTTTTATACTCCATCACAATGTCGGGAGAGTATAATATATTTATGGATAATAATATGTTCATACATATACGTTTATACATAAGCAATTTTCTTTTGTTCTTTAATAAAGCAAACACGGTAGAAATCGATTATTGCAAAGAAAATTATTATTATTATTCCTGTATTTTCCACGCCATTATTATCGTCACGTTTCATTTTTTGAATCGATTCGTTTTAGTTTTTTTATAATTTTTATAAATCTCCATTGTTCTCATGGAAAACTTATGATATATATATATATATATTTATATGTAGAATATCTTATTTTATATACTTATCGACATTTTATATTTCAATTATACGTCATATAATAATGTAAAAATATACAATATAAGTACATAGATACTAGAAAAATTGGTCTGTTCTTATAATAATATTAGTATCGATTTAATGTTTATGCAATATAAGGTGACTATGTTTATTCTTTAAATCTATAAAAAGAAACGTGGATTATAATAATGTTATTTTTATACATTTCCTTAACTACAATATTATAAATGTGTGCGTTTATCAGTAATGTCATTAGATTTCTCTACGACTGAATAAATTGTTTTTCGTTGTGTTTAGTTTCTCGTTTTATTGTTGCCCTTTTGCATAATCTAACGCAATTGTAAATGTTTTGCTATTAACCCAATTTGAATAACATGATAAACGAGACTGAGTATCGGTCCTATTTATTATTAAAATATTTAATGGTCGATATAACTAGACGAACCTTTAAAAAAGTCGTTTTATAAAAATTTCACAGATATTTTAACTAGCGAATATTGTTGTCTTAATTCGTATATTGTATATATATATATGTATATTGATTATATACTAATTCGCATATATAATTATTATAATATTAAACCATACTCAGATACATAGACTTATTTTAATGGTACACAGATACAATTATATCATATTTAATTTCGGGTCAATAATATCTCAGAAATTAAACTAAAATAGTTCAATCTCCAAAAAAACAATAATTAAATATTTAAATCCTATTGGTTGTTCTAGCCACGATTATTAAGTTTGAATCTAACAATTTTTCGACTTTAAATTTAAAAATACTCTCAGGTACCTATGTAGTTCAAAATATTTTCGGGTAATAACATGTAGTCTAAAAGAAACCATTATTTATCTTTAATACTACTTAACACTACGTATAATTTAATATTATTTTGTCTTAATTATGATACCTAAGTGACTATCGCCAAATCAAAAAATGCATAAAAAATAAAATAATTTTATAATATAAAGTTTAGAAAAATGATATAGCATATAACTTTAAAATACTATCACTTATTTCATTTTTATTGCCATTTTCATATTTAATAAAGTTTTTAAAAATTTATTTAGAGAAATAGTGAGAGAGAGAAAGACCTATCGTATTCCATGATTTTATTTTAGTTCTACATGCATGACTTCAAACATTAATATTTGTATATTGTAATATTTACATAAAGTTAATATTAAAGATTATATAATGTAATATGTATTATATAATGTATGGGAAATCAAAATAAAATAAAATATTTTCAAGTGAAAATATTGTTGTACAATGTTCAAATATATATAAACTTCTCGATGATATATTCTATAATATTTTTTTCATTTTAATTATTTTCTCATTTATTTATTCTCTCATTTTATCATATTTCACCGAATAAAATTTTCATTTTCCCGATACTACATAAATATTGATTTTTATTTTTATTTTAATTGGTATTAATAACATACACACAATTTTATTCACTTGGCATAAAAAAATATTATAACTAACAAAATATACAATAATAATAAATATACGATTTTTGTGTTTTTTTAACATTAATTTTTTATTGTTGACATACCGCAATAATTTATTATCATTATAATAAAACATCATATTTTTTTTTCAGAATCGTCCGTCTTGTAATATTCGTCCACTTTGCTATAGAAGACTAGTATTATTTTCACAGCTCTTGAACTGTGTCATCCATTAATAATGTAATTTTTTGTCCTAAAAACATTCATTCTGAATAAAACCTTCTATTTTGTATGCTATTTCTTTTGTATTTTACAAACTCAAAAATATTTGATCAAGCATCGTTTTTCATTAAAAACCAATTATGAATATAAAAACTTTCACTATTATTAATTTAAACACCATTATAAATATCAAAGTATTATTATTTTTTAAAACCTTTTTTAGTATACTAAGTTTCTCTAACTCCTTTATGACTGTCCGTCTGTCCGTCCTTCTTACTCATTGCCGTGGTTACCACGGCAATATAATTTGGTTATATATTTACTTATAATAATAAGTTGATATTTATTAACGAATCGGTTTTGGTTTTATGAAAAAAATCTATGTCTATACGACTACATTTTATATTGTAATATATTTTGATGACATTAAGTATGTATCGACAGTCAATAAAAAAGTATCAAATCAATAATGTCCCATCTGACTGCTCCACCCAACATTCTCGAAGATTATGATTTTTTTTACTTATATAGATTGTATTATATTATATTATATATTATGTTATTGATAATCAATTAATTGCTTACTAACATAAATATTTTAATAGAAAAAAAAATATTAAAAAAAATAATTGTAAAATTAATGTAATATCTCTTATATTCCATTCTCCCATAAATTCAAATATTTTATTAAAAAAATATCTTTACTGTTAATATTATTTAAAATTTAATAAAGTAGATCATTATTGGCTATTTAAAAATGAAATATTAGTAGAATAATTAAATATTATCAAGTTATATTTAAGAGTATGGATTAGCTATAATGTAAAATATCAGCGAAATTTCATCCACGTACAAATTACATTATACATTTTATTTCCTAAATAAATATAGATAGTATGTTTTGATATTACAATATGTATTCAAAAACTTCAATCGATTTAATGGGGATTATATTACAATATTTGTTCCAAACCCATTCAACCGAAATTAAGTACACAGTTAGCATAAGGTACATTGTATTCCGTCTCCAACAATATATTACCTTACAAAAATAATAACCAAAGTAAAATCGATTTAATATTAAAAACAAATAGGTATTTAATGTAACCATCTAAGTGTTTAACCACATCTAAGTGGATAAACATTTTAAATTTATTTTTCATTTTATGTTATTTAAAATTTTAAACTATCAATGTTACACTATGTATCAAATATCAAAATTATTTTTGTACAATACAAGTAGTATTATTCACTCGGTAATAGTGTAGTAGGAAATCCGATCATCTTAACTAATAACGATTAAAATTAATGAAAGCGCCGTTGCATTACCAATATTAGATATAGAGATAGTTACGATTGAGCAAGTATCCGGGACACGTCGATTTATTAAGTAGATATATTATATTTGTGTATGACGGTGATAGTCTTGATGGTGGCAAGATACTAACATTCGTTTGTTGTTTTTTTAAAAATTGTTGTTATCATTGGAATTAAAATAAAAATGTATTAAAAAATTTCCATTTTTCATTAGAAAATTAAACGATTGACATTGTGTCATAAATTAATGTGGTTCGATTTTTATTAATTTTATCGTATGATTCGCTATCATCATCTCTACATAAATTATAATATTTAAATTTTTTATTAATTTTATAAAATTAAATGCATATTCATAGAATATAGTTATTCATAAAATAATTTTATTATAAAAAAAAGTAATTACAAATTATATAATCATATTATTATCATAAAATAATATGCAGTAAGATTCTTTTTAAAGGTAACACGAAATATTTCTACATAGTAAATTTGGATTGAAATTACTTTTTAGTAGAAAATAAGTAATTTTGAAATTTTTTTATGGTTTTCAGATTCTTAGCCTTAACAATGTATTAGATTTTTTTAAAAGTCATTTTGACCTTTTAACCGTGGCTCTAAAACCAAAATTCACTGAATGACAAGATAAACTTTCAATTAAAATAATTAAAATTCCAGAAATTGTGGCATTTTGTGGTTTTGAAAAGTTTTCTTAATAATAGTCGATTTAAATTGAAAGTTTAAATCGTAGTCATTCAGTCATTGTTGGTTTTAGAGCCATGATTAAAAAGTCAAAATGACTTTAAAAAAATACGGTCTATCCAAATCAGGTGATTAAAATTTAAAATACACGTAATCATTTAAAAATGTAAGTTGTATTATGCAAGTACACAATAAAAAGGCTAAATATTTTGAAAAACGTTTATAGATTTGTGTTTGTTGTGTGATTACCTTCTCCAGAAAACTCAATTTCTAAATTTCCGAAATTACTGAACAAAAATATTTTGTGTTACATTTAAAAAAAAAAAAAAAATCCGTATTGTATAAAACAAAACTTATACATACTACACACACACACACACACACAAATACACAAATATATACATATATAATACACGGGCACAACGTGTTCCATTGTATTTATCGGGTTCAAAAATTGTATTACAAATTTATTATATTAGATAAATAATGAAAGAGGTATTAATGAAGATATGAACTTTCATTTTTACATTTTGAAAAAAATTGTCTAAATCTAAAATATAATTTATATCTATACAATAAAATAAAAAATTTTTGTTCCATTTTTTATATTTTAATAGTTTATTAAAGTATATTAAACTAAAAAAAAAATAGATAATATTTACAGGAATAAAATACACAAAATTAATTAGGATTTTAGCAAACAATTATTATTTTTATTACTTTAAAATATTTTAAAATCGTTCAATGGAGTATAAATACAAAAATAATTGTATTTTATTTAAACTAAAGATATACCAATAAAAAATAATATAATTAATTGTTATTATTTGAACATGAATGATGATGTAGTAAATGAGCAAAAAATATTGAAATCATCACTATTATTATACAAATAAAAATAAATTTTAACAATTATTATAATAGTACAATTTTAATTAAATTTTGAATATTTGAGTTACATTTATAATTTTAAATTAAGTGTTTATTAAAGCAATAAAATATTAAAAAATATATATATAAATAATACAATAGTATTTACCTTTTAAAAGTAAAGGTTACAATAAATAAATTAAAAATTTAACTGAAGATAATTAATTAGATGAAAAAAAATGTATCCATCAAATTCTAAATTATATTTTTAAGTATACTTAAACACAAAGTACGTACTAATTTTGTATTATGATTCTCTTTTTTATAATTCGTGTATCATCGTTTTATAATTCATATAAAAATCGTCTCTACATTTAGGTTAGAAAACATTTAAACAAAATTGTTAATTTATTTTTAATCGACAAATAAAAAACTGGTAGATAAATAAAAATGTACATAATTAGATATATAAAGTTATATTTCAGAAATATTTAATAAAAGCAAACTATTGATGAAAATAAATGATATGGTATATCCTGCAAATAGTGGATACAATATTTTATTATCTTATTTAAAAATCTCACTTAATTAATAAATAGATAGGTAAAAACAAACCATTTCGGAGAAAATTGTAATGAGTTATTCAATTTATTACAAATTTTGAATAATTTTATAATTATTTTCAGTAACATAATGTATTTTATAATCATTTTTAAAATGTATTATAAAATATTAAATTATTTATACTTATATAACTTAATACTCATATTTAAAAGATAAATAATAATATCTAATAATGAAATCAAAATGTTGAAAATGTCTGCGATTTATCGCTGATTGAATACATTTTAGAAGTACAACATATTCGATCATTTTGATTACCTAGTATATTTTAAAATAAAAATTAAAATAATAGTATTTCAATAAATAATCGATTAAATAATATTAAAAATCTAATGTATAACATTATCTACTTCGTTACCAAAGACGTTAAAATATATCTCGTTGGAAATATGATAATATTAACGTTAGGAGTTAATTAAAATGTGAAAACCAAGAATTATTACAATGCTGGGCGGGCGTTTGTTCATTTTATATTATAACTTTACAAGACTCGGCGTATTACACAGCATTGATAATTAATTAATTATTATCGAGCCTCTATATCGGAGATAGTCTTTTGGCAATAATCTGCTTGTGAATGATCGTTCACCTAACGCGTACATCATAAGGGAAGCCATATTAATTTATTTCAAAAACTACAACAGTGCGCTTGTTAATACGGTCGTAGCGGTAAATTAAACGGGGTCCTCTGCATTGAGCAAAATAAATAAACAACATGTAATTGTCCACAAAAATCGAAAATTCCATTAGCGTATTCAAATACATCCGTTATTCTTGTACAGACTTGGGCGAAAAGCACCGAAAATATAATATAATTTTATCTCATTTAAAAAATCGAGAACAATGACATCATAGTTCGTACATGAAAATTATATACGAATTATACAATTGTGCGATAATATTACAATAATAGTTCCACGATAGACAGAAAGAGAATATTGTACTTGTATCATCGATTTATGTTTAAAGTTGACCATCTAATGTTAATACTGTGCATTTCAATTTTAATTATTGATAATTTATATTCTAATATAATTTACATTTATAAAATGTTATTATGACTCTCGCCATATGCGACGAGTGCATATACTATTGATTATCGTATTGGTGCAAACTATGTTAATATTTTTACTTGGTAGATCATAATTAACACCCAATATTATTCTTTCGATCCATGGATCCACGTGGAAAACGTTTTTTTCTTAATTACCGATTGTTTCCGAGCAAACAATTCATGCGACAAAACCGTGAGTAAAGTACTATTCTACCACATCTTAAACAATATAATAATAATATTTTTCCTCGAAAGTGCGGAAATGTAAATAAACCATTGTAATTTGTTTTATGCGGCTCAATCGTAAATCACAACCTATATAATCTATACTGGTAGGTCGGACATTAGTTATTTTACTGATATTCATCATTCTTATTATCATTGTGCATAAAGTATTTCTTCATAAAGATAAGATCAATTACAATAAATCACATCGTAATCATAACAAAACTGTACAGTTTATAATCGTTAAATTTATCTTGCGGCCGTATAGTTCATTAGTGTGAGATATCGTAAACGAAAAAACATAATATGTACACAGCGAGAAAAATAATTAGAATATGAGAAAATCTTGTAAATTATTAAAAACGTTTAAATTTAAGTAGCTCTGTCATTATTGAACGTGTATGTATTATATACTAAGTATAACCAGTATAATGATTGAAATATATAGTGCCTGTGTCGTTTTGTTCTCGATAATATTTATTTTACGGTAACGACCTATTTTTTTAAATATTTTTATAAAAGATTAATTTGAAGTACTAAAAAATGCATGACATCCAGTGGTACACCGTATGCAAGATAAATTGAGTACAGCCGTCCGTTTCGTGGCTGCTCCCAGGAATATTTCATGCGACAAGTTTAGATTAGTTTATTTTTATTTTTATTTTTGTTCAAACTCGGAATGAACATAAAAAAAAAAATCCTACACCGAAAACATCTCCCTAACGGCCGGTGGAAAATCAAAACAAACACAAGCACACACATGCACGGCGAACTGTAATGCAACCACTCCTACACGTACGAAAATTTGGCTCTGGTTTGAAACGTTTACCCGTGAATCAAACCCTCGTATTTCTTTCTCGTCGCACTCAGCTATAATAATAATAATACTATATATACGCGAGGGCTGGTAAAGTTTTCGTTGCCAATATAATTTATTCCTCGTTGTCCGGCATTAAATCACGAATACACCAAGAGTTTTCCTACCAAGTTGTGTCAACGGGGAACATTCCGCCACTTTTTGCCCCCCCTCCCACCCGCACAACCACGATAAAAATATTAATGAAATAAACTTTATAATTCAATCGTCGAATAAGATATTTGTGAAGACGTCATTTTCGTCAATTCGGAAATTCATGTATTGATATTGTACTTGTTAATCGTATTAAAAAATATCATTTTTATTGTCTTGTCTCAGCATATAACATTAAACATAAAAAAATTGTCAAGTGATAAAAATTTATAAAAAGTTACACAGGAGAAAAAACTGAAGAAAAAACAAACATTTTCATTCATTGTTTATTATAGTGATTAGCCATTTATTTTACTTAACTAACACTAGTTTTCTTTGATTATATACAAAATTGCATTTCATTGGTAAAAATTAATGTGTTATTAATTTTATTCAATATTTTTTTTTTTTCAATAATAACTCAATATGATTGTTTAAATTTATTACCATTTTAAATTTAAATCCTACTCAATAATTGTAAAAGCATTATCTAAGGTATATGATTCTCTCTTTTCCTATAATAAATAATGTAATATTTTTATTATAATATTAAAATTTCATAAGTAACAAAGAATATAATTAGTTATTTGTAATTATATAACAATCCATAACATTTAAATAAATATTAGTACACATATTTAATAACATATAATTGTTATATTCTCATAATATTGAATAAAAAAATGAAAATTTAACAATATGTGTTTAAATTTAAAAAATTATATGTTCTTGATTTATATAAAATGTTATATTTAATTTAATTTTGTACTTTTTTCTTCGTATTTTAATTACTTGTTGGACATATTAAAATTTGACAGGACAGGAAGTCGTCGTATATACATTAATACCCTTTGTGAACATTATGCATTTAAATAATATTCATACGGAAGATAAGTAAAACATTTAAATGATAGATAAAAATTATTAAACTTGATAATATTTTTCAGATTTAAAAATTTTATAATTTCTAGTGTACAGCATAAATATGAAGTTCATCATAAGAATAGTTAATAAAATATTAACTTTTTTCTATTTTAAAAACAAAAAATAATTAGATTCCAATCATTTTTTATTTGTTTAATTTTAAACAAACACAATTTACATACATATATATATATAAATGTATTTATGTATGATAAAAATATATAGTATTTAATTAAAAATACATAACTTGTATAATTGTGTGTACCGATTATTATATTTGACCAAATGACAGTAAAATAAATACTATTGGTAATTAATATAATATTAATTTTAATAATCTATGCGTTTGAATACAATATATAAGTAAATATGATAAAATCATAGACAGATAATAATACGAAAGATTAAATAAATTTATATATAAACAATCAAACGTAATAGAGTTCTAATTATATTAAAAACGAAATTCACAGACATCTGAAAAATATAAAACACATATAAATGAACAATTAATTAAACTGATTTTATTATGTTTCATTGAAAATTGTTATAAGTTTAAGTTCGACCAATATTAAACTATATACTTAATTCGATTGTCATTTATACAGTGAAAATAGTCACGATATTATTAGAATATTAACTATAGAAAATTTACGACGTAAGTACGTATACGAAAAGAAATACTGCCTTAGAATATTTAAATACTTAAATACTTTTGATAATATAATATTATCACTATGATAGTGTACATTTGATTATCAAAAGTCATTAAGTTCATGACTCAGTGCCAAAGCTGTAAACTGTTAATTAAATTCCAAATGATCTAAAACATTTGGTTAAAAATAAATCTAAACATTAAATACTTGCAAAGAATATTGTTAACATCAATTTTTGTTTTACTCACTTTTATATTGTAACGTTACGTCATTTATTGTTATGTACAACTCGTATTACATATTGAATTCAAGAAAATAAAAAGTACCACTCATTAATTAAAATCAGTAAAAGTTACACAAGAAACACAAAGCAATATGTTTTATTATATGATTTTAATAAACCTATGAAGTATATGCAAACAAAAAGTTTTTTAAAATTTCGCATGAAATATTGCGTAAAGAAATTATAAATGAGTCATTGAATATAAGTAAAAAAAAATATAATAACAATAATAATACGGTGTATTGGTTATGCAATTTTACTAATCGTTCAAACATTTTAATAAATTAATTTAATATTACGTGAACCGTGTGCTAATGATTCTACGAATGAATTTAAAATGGAATAATACTTTATCAAGCATATAAATACTTACCTATTCAATTAATACTAAAATATGTTTTTGAAATAAATCTACTAGATTGATCTTACTGCCATTAAAAATATAACTTATTTTATACAATTATTCAAAACGCCAATTTGAGGCTTAGAAAATTAATATACATAAGAAAAATAATAATTTTATTTGTATATTATAAATTAATTTAAAAAATAAAATTGTATATTATAAAGTAAAAATAAAATAATTTAATTTAATTCATTTAAAAATTTTAATCGATTTAAATATTGTACATATTTATAAATAATACCGAAATAGAGAAATCGCTCTATGAGTATAACTATTTAAAAAATAATCACAAGTTATCACAATTAATATTTTTTATAAATACGAAGATTTTTGAACCATTTAACAAAAATTTAAAAAATATGTTTTATATATATTTTAACTAATAGGTATATGTAATTTTATAATATAGTATATAATTTATTTACGTTTTCTATTAAATCTTTTTAACTTAAATCACTCAAAAACTTTAATATAGTCGTTAAGTGTACGACAGCGAAATTCAAAATAACAAATCAAGCTTTAGCACTAAGCAATTATTAGTGAATCATCCACAAACATCTTCAACGTTAATTTATAAACTATAGAAATTTCAATTGTTAAAGAAAATTACATTAAATGTTGTTTAACTAACCCATTTTAAATTGACCAAGTGTATACAATATAGTTATCGTTATTGATAAATAATATAATGATATATTTCGAATTTCAAATTTAAGAAAAAATATTTTTTCTATATATCAAAATGTTATTTTATTATACTGTATGGCTATAAATTTATTTTCAATATTTGTATGATTAACCAAAAAATCTATAATAAAATAATTAAATAATATTAAAGTAGAATACTAACCATTATCTCTCTAGACAAAGGTTATGAAATATGACATTTTTTATAAAGTATAAGAATAATGAACAAGATTATAATAATAAAGCTTTTACAAGCTTAATACAATATAATTTTAATTGTTAAGACAAAATGATATCCAAAATCTCTTGTATAAAGAAAAAAATATATAAATTTACAATTTACAATTTAAAATTTGAACTGTAATCAAAATAATAAGGATTATTGTTACTGTAATTATTTTAAACAAATCTTAAGATATAATTATCTCTAAAATAATAATAAAATATTATAAAAATATGAATATTGATTAATGGTTCTTATGACAGTGAACTTTGTGAACATCGTCACTTCCTATAGTAGGTACCTACTATGCATTTTTCATTCAAAAATATCTTAACAAAAGTTTAAATATTAAAAATAATATATGACCTAACACTATTATATTTGAACTATAAATATTGAAAAAACTTTGAAAAACGGATAACACATGTATTTTGTAATTTAACTATTAATAATAAAACAGTGTGAGTTTCTATGATAATTATCATCATTATTAATAACCAAATTATAAACTGTTATTGAAAAACAGTAAATTCCCATTTGTTACGTTTTCTATTATTCTCTTGGAGCTGAGCTTGCAGACTACTTTTTTGAGAGTAAAGTTCCATTTTGTACCTGTCTTTCGTTATCGTAAACGACATTTGTAGTTTCCCAAAAGATATAAACATAATTTATCTTATACGTGTACAGATACATTATTATTATTACGCTTTACAATTTTTTTAGATGTTTTGTATATAGTTAACTTCGTATGCTTGTTAAGAAAAATTTACAAGTAATCATGTCGAAATTTAAGAATTTCATCTAAAATTGAATAGAAAATAATGTATATTTCTCTTAAATACCATTCATATTATATTTTCCATAAAAAATTAATTAACTTATTAAATAACAAGAAAAAAAGTTTTCAAAATAACTAATATATAACTAATTTTAAGGAATAAAAAATTAAGTAATAAATATATTGCAAAATTGCCGAACCAATATAATTGTCTCTTTACTCGTTACTTCAAATGCACAGCATACTAGTTCTACTTATTATAATTTAAAAAATATATATAATTTCATAAAATAATCATGTTGTATCACCCATAATATGTATAAACGAAGTTCAAGATACTTGTGTCATAAGACTTCCATAACTCATGCAAGAGACAGAATAAACGAACTTAATGAATATATTTTTTTACAAATATAAAATTCTTATTCTGTTTAATAACTTCATATTAACTCAAATATTAGGACATCGAGAAATTATTTATAAAACAAATTTTAAGACGTTTATACTGAAAGTTTTTAAGTATTATTAGGGCTTGACACTTACTTTGTTGACTTAATGAATTTATGATTGTCCAGATCAAAAAATTATTAGTATATTCTCACACGATATGAATAAAACGAATAATATTCAACGTAATAATTTCTAATAGTAATAAAATACGACCAATGAAACATAAATTTATTAAATTTAAATTTTATCTTAGGTTCAATAATACACATTCTATCTATATTGAATTTAGTAAATCACAATAGAATAAAATATGTAAAAAATGAAAAGAACGATTTTAGATGGTCTTCCTTCGTCCCCTCGGTCCTCGGAGAAACTAGTGGATTATTATAATTAAGATTTTAATGCAATGATATTACATTAGAAAATACGATTTTGAACGAAACTCAATATAATACAATTTATTATATTGAAAAGTCCTTCCATAGGTTTACCACGTGTGTAAAATAAAATACCTATGAGAAAACTAAAAAAATTTTAAGTATCTACGTTCAAAATTGTACATTATGTACATTGCATTATATACAATGTATTATTTATCATAAAAAACCTATAATCAATTTCATCAAAATTACGATTTCTGTAAATTTTGACGTTTATTCATAATTTTTTTTTAGTTTTCCTTCTCCAAAAAAAAAAACTTTTAAAAAATTCGAAAAACGAGCTGAGTAAAGTACCAACTAGATTAAATTTGCTATCTAAAGCTTACCTAGTTGTGGAAATCCGACCATTATTTCTACCCAAAAAAGTGTATTCAGCATAAAAAAAAAATATTATAATATTCAATTCTACCAAAAATATTGAAATTTTAGAACCTTATAAAAACAAATTGTGAAATTCGAATTTCAAAATATTGTAATTGATAAAGTTATATATATATATGTTTATATATATATATATGTTTATATATATATATATATATGTTTATATATATATATATATGTTTATATATAAAGTTATTATATGATTAGGCTTCTATAAAATTTTCAAACTGTTAAACCTAAAACTGTACTTAAACATTTTTGTAAAACATTTCAAATCTCTTTATGTAATCAGAAAATCATCCAAACGTTTCGAAATTGTTTTCTTTAATGTAGAACTCTTATATAAATATTTAATTGATTTTTTTAAGCCCCTACGATCAAAATTCAATTAGTTATCACGAAATTAAAAAATAGCAAATAACAGAAATCGTAATTTAGATTGAATTAGATGTAATTAGAATGTATTGGTTTTACAAAGATGTTTTTTTTTTTCTTTATGTATGAAAACTTTTTTTTGGGTAGAAATAATAGTCCGATTACCACAAGTAAGGTATGCTTTCGGCAGCAAATCGTGTCTAGTTAGTACTTTATTTAGCTCATTTTTCGAATTTCTCAAAAGTTTTTCCTTAGGAGGGGAAAAATTACCAAAAAGTGGAGGAAAATTGAAAAAATTACGGTTTCTGTTATTTTAAATGTTTTAATTTCGTGATAACTAATTGAGTTTTGATTGTAGGGACTTGAACATTTTTTTGAATATTAACATAGGTAGTATACGAGTGAGGTAAAATCTTGGAATGAATTATTAGTGTAGTGTATTGTAATATATTAAGTTTCGCTCAAAATCGTATTTTCTAATGCAATATTATTATTATATTAATAATTAATAATTAAAATATAAAAATATTAAAAAAATAATTAATTATATTAATATTGTTTTATAATTACATTCAAATCTTAATTATAATAAATCACTAATTTATCCGATGACCGAAGGGACGAAGGAGGAACGTCTAAAATCGACATTCCCACTTTTTTAATCTTTTAATGTCTTATGTAAACGTTAGTTTATAATTTTAAATACATAAATTATGCACACAATGTATATATAATATTACATATTTACAATACATACAATAAGTACTAATTATATGTTTAGATTATATATATTATTCATATTTATTAATTATATTAAATTACTATGTAATATTATTATAATTATTAACCGTATTTGGAAAATAACAAGAACTATTAACTGTTAGTTGTTTTACTTATCTATTTGGTAATTGTAATAAACTTAAACTAAATGTATAGATAAATAATTTTATTAGAATGATATTAAATTGGTAAACATAAATAGCTTTTGGAAAATATTTATTTTTTGTTTTAGACATGCAATTGTATTACTATACACTCGAACATGAAACTCAATAATTCATCCGTCACTAGCAGAGTTTATAATGTTATAATGTATGTTTAATATATGTAATAAATTTAATGAATATTTTAATAATTGTATAGATTAACAAAAAGACCATCCTTGAACCTTGTATTCCCTAAATTTATTAGATTATGAATATAAGAAAAGGTAATAAATTGATAATTAAAAAATCTTTATAAAAAATATTTTTGTGTTGATAGTGAAACCTCTTCAACATAATATATTTTGTATTAAATTAGAAGGTTGAAAGATAAAGTTTTATAAAAAAAAATTAACTAAAATTACTTTAATATTTATCTATATCAAATTGAAATTAACATCATATTGAATTTAAAATTTCTTATGACGGACATTAATTATATACAAGTTCTTATAAATTTGAAAAAAGGAATAAACAATATAGAGATATTGATATAGATAAAAATAGTGGATTTTTTTTATTACACAAACAGCAAGATTATTAAAGAATTAAATTTAACTCCGTTTATTAGGTTATATAAAAATTAAATCTTATAGGTTTTTTTTTTTTTTTTTTAATAAGCTAAAAATAAATTGAGAAGTACGTAGTATCGGAAATTCGATATTTAACTAAAGTTTATCATATACGTATGGTATGTAATCAAAATTGTATAAACTACTTTTACAGTAAATATGGTTATACTCATTTGAGATATAATGTGATTTCTTTTTAAATATATTGTAAAAAATATTGTTTAACACAAATTATAAATATAAAATTAAACGAGTATGTAAAATTAGAGAAAACAAATTGAATAAAACAAAATTATATTATTTTTTACATCTATAACATAATCCGAATAAGGATCTAATCAAAGTTAATTTCTAATTTTTTTTTTATACTTACATTGTCCAAGTGCAAAAATTTTAATATAAAATACATTACGTAAATTTATATTAATTTAAATGAATTTCAGTTTCCGATTAAATTTCTGGTAGAACTCTTTACCCGATAGTGATTTAAATTTTTCAGAAACCGTGACCACACTAGACATTGACAAACACCTAAGTTTATTCAACTGCATGCGCATGTGCAATGCAATACTAGCAATAAACACTATAAAATATATTAAAAACTTTAGATAATTTCCAGGTTTTTTACATTTAACCACTAAAATTATACTCACGTAATGATAGTTAAAAAAGTAAAGATTTGCATTCAACTTTTAACATTTGATATACTAAATTGTCTATAAAATTAATTGTTCGCAATACAGAATGTCCCAGTTCCATTTATTAATTGGAATATCCTCGCGAAAAAATATAACTTTTGAATCCAGTTTTTTTTTTTCAAATTAATATTTAGGCAATAAAACATAATATTATTTTTATTGTATTTTTAAAAAAATACCTCGTATAAAAAAAAAAATAATAAACTCTTTATTTTTTGAGGTATTTAAAATTTGAAGATAGCAATTTTAATTAGTATATTTACATGATAATTTTGTCGTTTCGATCTCTTAATCTAATGAAGATTTCGTTTTTTATTAATTTATAGGAAAAATTATATTTCTGACGTCGTTATTTTTAATAATTTAATATTATAATATAATAGCACGTAACATTTCTTTTTTCAATATTATCATGTACGCTCTCAGTGCTTACCATAGTTTAAAATATAAACATATTGCTGTTGTAGTCTTTTTAAATTTTTCAGTTACCAATATTTATCAAAATATTATTATAAATCTACAAATTGTATCATTTATTATAATATTGATTTTATGAATTTGCATTTCACGATATAATTACAGATTACCTATATGAAATATACACGCTATAATAATGACAACAGAAATATGACTTTTCCAATAATTAAAACAAATCCTAAAATTCCTAAAAATCGGAATCTTGATTAAATTAATCGACAATTCAATATTCTCATATAAATACATGTATACTCTTTAAAATGTCTCTCTTCAAATTTTACATCACTTATAAAATAAAGAGTTTATTTTTTTATGAGTTGTATTTTTTTGAACAAGTAATAAAAGTAATATTATAGTCCGTTGCCAAAATAATAATTTGAAAAAACCTTGTTTAAAATTTTTAATTTTTAAACTCTTGCAATAAGTAAATAAATCTGTGAAAATTTGTTTATTAAAATAATACCTACGAGTAAACAAAAATTATTGAGATTTCATATAATAACAAATTATTGTTGTTATAATTATTATTATTGTTAAAAAACATTAATGAACTGAATGGTATTCATTAATAGTTGAATTATTTATCAATTTATAATCCATTAAAAATGTGGTGATTAATAATTTTCATTCGTATTTCATCTCAGACAAATAAATTATATAATATGTTAGTTGAGTTCAAATAATAATAGTATTATAATATTCTGTGCTCATTTGTTTATTATTATTACTAAAATCTAAAAAGTCGTTACCAGATGGCCTAATTTATTTATTATTTCATTCAATACATGAAAATAGGTTATGCAAGTAATAATTATCGAATTCAGTTATGTAGCAATATTGCCTATACAAGGCGCCGTTCGTTATTTAAATACGTTTATAATTATAACTTAAGTAATAGATAACATTATAGTGTAAATTGTTTGGGAGAACGAGTTGTCGAGAGAACAAATCATTTAACGATTGCATACAATCTCAAAATGAAACACAAACTCATAACAGATAAATGTAATGTTTTTTAATTAGATCATAATATTGTATTATATAGTTTTAAAAATAATAATTATAACAGTATTAAATTTAATACATTTAAAGAAATAGCATTGCAAAATATTTAAAATTGTTATCACAACTGTAAATTGTTTACCATAATGATATATTTTTATTGATTATTTTTAACTATTTTACTGAAATTTCGTGATTATTATAACACATCAGAAATTGGGTGTGAACCCTGCAGGCATATATGAGACACCGAGACATAACCATACGTTTACGCAAACCTTTAATCAAAAAGCGACTGTGAGTATAATGAGGGAAAATACATCGTTTCATATATAGAGAGAGGTAGAAATTCGGTAATCGAATATGCGTGGGTGGCAGAAAGGCGACCGCCTCACTCGGCAGACCGTTAAACCGTCCGTCACCATTTCAGAAAACCGCTGTCACACACCATAAACGTTGGATACGACAACGTAGCACAAAACGTTAGATCTCAAGCACACGTAGTCGATAATTTATTATTACTATTATTATTATTATTATTATTATTATTTCTCCTTTTTTCCGGGTTGGGGGCTTTGTGCAAAATTCGTGCGAGCTATATTTATTTATATATTACAAAAATAATAATAATAATAATAATGGCAATGTAAGATGAAACTCTATATAGAAAACATGTACCTGGGCCTGAGGAAATTTCGATATGAGTCTCTGGACCCGATGGACCGGTCGTTTACTGCCACCGAATACGTGACTGGTATTAGATCGGTGAAAATATGTGCTTTTGTATTATTAATAACATTAAATAATATAGTACGTTTGTCCGAACAATATTAGATATCTATACGATGTTATCAGTAGCATCATATCAATACTCCCTAAACGACAGCCCTGTATACAGAATATGAAAAATGTGTATTGTGCATTTTATTACTTCACACGATCATTTGTAAAGTTTTGTCTATGAGTTACATCCTATTCTGATTGATGAATATATTAATAAGTGATAAAAATTCTGAATAATAAATCTACATTTTTTAACTTCAATTTTGTTTTAAAAATTTTATCAATTTTAATGAATTATGCGTGAAAAATGATAATTAATAACTATTATGTTATTTTATTACATATCGTTTATTTTTTACTTGTCAAAATAATATCGCCTGTTTATCCTTTACATGTGAAGTATATAATATATAATATTTATTTTATAATATATAAATAATCAATAGATTAATTGGTATTATTAAAATATTATATATTATACTAAATTAAATATAATTTAAAAATATAGTCCAACATGAATATACAATTATTTAGATGTTACATATTTTTAAACGTTATTTAAGGATATTAAAATTATGATCACTTTGTATAAACTATAAATATATCAAGTTGCGAAAGTTGACAATTTTAAATAAATATAATTAGAAATTCTGTGATAATAGGGAGCTACCTTTGATTAATTTATACGATATTGCAGAGATTCACTATTTGGTTGTACCATTAAGGCATAAACAATCCATTAATTCGAAATGGTTTATAACAGTTCACGTTACAAATGGTTGACGATTACACACGTATATGTTGATAACAGCATATTATTTATGTAAATCTGTGAGTATACCTATAGTGGTGTGCCAACGACAAAACTTAGGCAACTTTAGGTGTCACGCCAAGGTTAGTTACGACAGTTTGTCACTGGACAAATGGAACATCTTCCGCGTGTTTATGCGGTTTCTATATATGTATATTGTCACGACGGTGATGGATTGACGCGAATATCATGTCCTTGTGACTTTCTAATATCACAGAAAACCATCGGCGTTCATAACCGTCAAGGAAAACTTTTACGAATTTAATTAAATGTGTACTGATTATAAGAAAACCATTAATTAAATAATAATTGTATTGAACTATTCGTTTCTTATCATTATATAAAATAAGTAAATCACATAGTGACTGTTCATATTTTCGTAATACCAATATTTAGTTTTTAGAATTAATATTTTGTGCAATTATTCGCCCGGAGACGAGACGACTTTTCAAACTATAGATTTAACATTGCATAACTATATTATAATTCTTTGTATAATACGTTTATTACCGTTACTTTAGTTTTAAGATAAATTATACATTCTTAGTCCCTATTTCGTCCATTATTTTTTTTTACTTTTGAGTTTTAGGGCATCGCCCGTAATTAATTAAACAAAAAAATAAGTTATGCTAATAAAAACAATAAAATATAGGTAGACTGATGTACACGTTGAATTATGTCTGAATTTATGTCTGACATAAATAAAATATTTCGTTGAAATACCTTCCGTAAAATTGAACCGATGTCATTATTCATAATATTACTAATACATTGTTAATTTTTTAACATAACAATATATAAGCATTAAGTGTAGAAAAAAAAAACAGACCTTTTTTTGTCACTATCAAATAATTAATATCCCATCGTATAAACTATGGCATAGATAACAATATACGAGTACGAACGAAAACTTTGTTTCGTGTACGGTCGGATGTCGGCGGACGTTTCGAAAATGTTAAAGAATTCTTTGGGTAGATATTCGATCAAAGTTACGCTACACATTTTTTGACATCTATTCATGCGATGTTTCTCAACGTGTTTACACCTAAGTGAATATCACGATTGATATCGTATTGTATACGTCTTAAGGTGTTTAATTCATTAGCGTCTAAGTATAATCATTTTAGAGAAACCCCGGGCAGGGCGAGCTTATAATATTATAGACTTATAATGCGTCGCACGAGTCGCTTGGTTCTGAAAGCTAACGAGAAGGCCACCGAGTTTAACAAAACGGATTACCTCTAATGACCTTCAACCCAAAAACTATTATACGCTCTGTTTAATATTTACGCGTATACATTGTATATTATATAGCGAGATTAGACGAGATAATAAATTAACACGAGTTTGTACATAATATTTTCTCATCGATATATTCTTAAAGGCTTACGAACAATTTTTCTAATTTAACGCGTTTCGGCAGTGCCGTAACCAGGGGAGGTAATTTTTTTCCCCCACTATGATTAATAGTGATCCGTGGGTTGTGGTCTATACTCTATGTCTTTATTCATAATTTATCGAATAATATTTGTGAAAACTGGGCGATGTTAATACGTTACATTTCTCAGTTGTACAAAAAAAGTTTTCTTTTTTTTCAAGAATGTTTAATGTTACCTCATTGTCTTTTATTGAATGCTGTAAATTGATAATATATTTTATTTTATGTTAAAAGGAAATCAATTCAAGACACAAAATAAAAAGGACTTCAAACAATTTCCTTAATTATTTTTCAAAAAAAAAAAAAAATTGTGATTAATGGAGATTCTGAAGTAGAGGTATGTCATTATAATATAAAACTAAAAATATAAATAAGTTCCCCCCCTTCCAACCTCCTACAAGAAAATATCGTAATAATAATCTAATAATCGTTTTTATTATATTTAATCCATCAGTCGTATAATAATTATTAGTGGATATATGCACTCACCCTGGACGGATCCTGACAACTGGTCCAGGCCAATAGACCGGCAGACGATCGTCTACCGATCATCAACGAACGGCATCCGATTGAACTGCTTCTGCGGCTTGTCCTCGATATTCTCCGACTTGATTGGTATCCCGGGGGATTTCGGCTAACCGCCGAATGTTTTGGTCTCTCTTCCACTTCAAAAATATATAAAATATTGTTATGCAATCAGAGAAAAATCGACCATACTAATATTGTTTAATATCAACTCAATAATTGTATATAGTAGATAATTCATTATATTATTATAGTTTTATAATTCACAAGTTATAACTTAATTGTTGAAACTTTAATTGTATTTGTTGTCAATTGTCCATGTTTTATTTATATAAATCTTTAAAATCGTATTCTTAGTAAAAAATCTAATTTCAGAAAAAAAATAGTCTTTAGATTTGTAAAAATCCTAACTATTTGAATAACAAAAATTATACCACCAAAAAACATATTAAACGCTAGCTAAGAATAAAAATGTACTAACTAGATATTATAAAAATATTCAGAAAAATAGTTTAAAATTATATTTTTCCGAAATGTTTAAATACTTGTTCAAAACCTTTTTAATTTCTATAAGTATTTTATTTAATAGACGCATACAAATTTGTTTTTCACTTAAAATGTGTAAATGATAAAAAGATAATAAAGTCATTTTCAGAAGAAAAAAATTATTTAAAACCATTTTCCCATTACCAAAGAAATGGAAAGGTAAAATATTATTTTATTTCATGAATATATATTATTATCACTTGTATAATATTATAATAATACAATTTTATCAAAATTATATAAACTGTTCAAATTAAACACTAAATACTTATATTCAAAATCAATATGTAACTATTTAAAATATATCGATACTAAGTATTTATAACAGTATAGAAAAATTAAAAATCCATTACAAAAAAGGTTTTAACAAAATTACCAAATTATAGTTCTTCGACATATTATTTAGAATAATATGTAATTCCAGGTAAAAAATAATTGCAAACACTGCAGATACTACTATAGATAAGTATTTTTTTATTTAATACGTAGACTAAAATAATTATATAAATTTCTTATCATATTTGGTATTTATATTGGCATGTAAATTATTGCACAATGACATATTTTTACTATCGATCCAATAATGGTTAAATATAAACGAGATACATAAAGCATACTTTTGTCAATTTATAACTTTTACCATGTGCCATACGCTTAAATTATAATTTTATTCAATATTATACTTCTCGATAGTATCATGCCTAGGACACTTTCTATTAAAGCAATGTAATTGTCAAAAATGTAAACAAACCAAAATTCAACCTGACGGTAGAGTAACCACTTAACGAAAAATAAATTTCTTTTGAAGAAAAATTGAAAATATGCATCACTGAATTTTTTATTGTTATTTGTTATACTTATGAGTTATGACGCTGTGATACGTGGAAATTCTTTGACTGCGATTTTGTAATTTCAAATTTGTGACTTGTCACTTGTTTCTTGTATACGATTGACTAATGACTTACGCATTTTTTACATATTTTATTATATTCTTTTGACTTTTAAAAGTTTGGTTTAGTTTATTTAGATTTTGTAATAAATATTTAGCACAGATCAAATCAAATATTAATATACTATAATATTGTAATTACCTTAATACTGTAATATTTATAAAATATTAGTATACAAAACTTATATGATAATAATATATTTTATGGTAAAAAGAGTGTACAATTATTGCATTCTATAAATATTGTCACTATGACATGAGATTGAATTTTTTTGTTTACATTTTGAGCCAATGGCTTAGTGTCCTATCTGATTTTATTTAATCTGTGATAGCATCTTATAATATAATACTCGATTAAAATAGTTTTATACTTATAATACAACTTATAATACAATATAACTCCTTCTTTCAAATATTTGTTGGGAGCTATTAACATACATGCTTATATAAAACAATATGAGATAGATACTTTTATTATAATTGTTTAATATTATTTAATATTAAATTATACAGAAAAACTTTTTTGATGAAATAATTGAATAATTATATTTTTTATTCGCGAAATTTAATATGCATATTTTGATAGCTATCTGTTTTTTATAATATTTAGTCATATATACAGGAAACACAAAGATAATATTGATTAATGTTAACATATGTAATACATATTAAAATTGAAATAAAGTTTACTTTCAATCACGAAAGTCAGTATCATATATTATTAGACAAATGACTAAATTTATTGTTATTGATTTACTTTGGTCTTTTTGATTAATCTTTAATAATTACTTAAATATATTATTTTCCAAAATGCATTTTTTTTTTTTATTAACTAAATATTAAAATGTAGTCCCTATCTACTTTATAAAAAAATACGTGAATGAAAGTACAAATAAATCTTACATTTTAAATTTAAATATATTTTATATTGCGTTTTAACAATATGAGTTTTATACTCAGAACGAACATAATAGAAAAGTATTTAACCATTGAACTATTTTCTAAACATTTTAATATTGTATATACCATACACAATTTCAAAAGATCAAAAGAAAAATGATGAAACAAATAGTGTACACAAATAAAAAAAAACATAATTAAATGTATTAATAAAACTATATAAGTTAAGTAAAATATTATACTAATAATAATTATAAATGTACGTTTGAACTGTAATATATAAAAAAATAATTTAAAAACGATGTTAGTATAATACTGTAAACATAAAACATATTATTCCAGCTATGCATGTTGATTCAATTCATATATCGCATCATACGATATTTTATTGACATTAGTGCAATTACCAATAATTATCTAATTGCAATTAGCTTGCAAACAGCCATGTACAATGCAATTTTACGACAAATCCAAAATATTTATCTTAGTAATGTCAGTAGTTGAGTTAATATTAAATTAATAGTATTCATATTATTTTTGTAAAGGTTCTGTGCATTTTAAAAGTTTGTTATAGTTTCATATTTTATCTATATACTAAATAATAAATAAGTGTACGTTTTTTTATAGGTTAGTTACAAGAGCATACAAATAATGGATGGAAAATATTACAGAGGAAATATAGTATTTTAGAAACTTTGTTTTACTGACGCTGCAATAGAATTACCAAAATGTAAAAGGACAATCGAATTAAATGACCTTTTTTGGGATGTGATAATATATTACGTATTATTATGCATACGGAAATTCAGCTACATGTTTACAAATCTAGACACTGTGTATATTATAGTTCAGTCTGCTAAGTACTGAATATTACATATTACACAACGGATGGGATTAACCTTAAATTTTCACATTCTGATAATTGAGAAATACCCAGGAATGCCCGATTTTAATATAATGAGAATATACGCATAATATATATCCCTTAGATATGACTTTAAAATAATGTTAAGTAATGTTGAGAAGAATATATAAATTTACCAAAATTCAATAATAGGAGCAATTTTAGAAAGATTGTATTATTTGTTGATCTGTTATATATCTAATCATACCACTTAAATTTGACTACCTCAGAAATTCTGATAATTCAATTTCAATTCCTATAAAATGTTAAATAATATAATAATATAGAATTTATATTGTTAAGTCGAAGTACAATTATTATAATTGAAAAACACAGGAAGTAAAAAAATAAATAATAAATAATATAATTTAATGAATAAAATTATTACTTTCAAGAGGATGGATATTTACTGCCTAATACTTAGCATAATTTAATACATCACGGTAATTTTCCAGAAATAATAAATAATTATTATAGTTCTATCCAAATTTTGTTACTTGAAAAAAGTGTTATGTCATATTTTAGAAATATAAAATTCGTTGTCCGAGTGATTGTTAGTAACACAAAGCGTCCCAAGAAGCATGTAACCCAAGTTATTAATAAAATAAACATAATAAGTTACACAGTAATAAAAAAACCGTGTTTTAATTTTGCTTTAAATATTAATAAATGTAACAACAATATATTATAAGCAAATTATCCGCCTCTACCCCAAAAAAATAATTTTCTAAATCTAGTTTTAAATTACATACATTACGCCACCCACGCCCATTTCAAAATTTGCAAATTTTTTTCTGCCAATATTTAGCATGAATTTGCGCGACTAAAATTAGAATTTGCATGGTATTCAATGATATTCGTTTTATTGCTAAATCGAAATTACTATGGGTGCTGCTGGAGCAACGTTGCGCCAGCTGCGCCAATCCGAAAAAAAAGATAAAGCATATTATTCAGTAGTGCTAATACTTAGCATGAATTTTCACGACTATGGTTTAAATTTGCACTACATTTTTTACCGGTTAAAATCAATTTTTACTTTTTGACCATAATGCATGTTTTGAAAGTAGTTAGCTGCTCCCGAAACAAATTTTATCAGATGTTTTGGTTTTTATTAAGTTTAACAATTATTTAGTTCATTACTTATATTAATTTTTTATTTCATACTAAATTTATAATTCGTTTTATGTAATCAAACATCGGTGTCTAAGTCAATATTGTTCATTTAGTTATTGTATTCGTGGTACACTCATAACATGTCTTTTAAAATATGTCTAATTATAACAGAATATTTACAAAATATTTACAAGTTAATGAATGTGGCTTAAAATTAATATGAACAGCTTAAAATAATATTTAAAATTACAGTAAATTATTTAAACATTCTATAACATTTAAGAGAACAAGAAAAGAAAGTAAAAATAACAAGAATATTGTTTAAAAAGAAAAATTATTAAATTATTAAAATTATCAATTGCAACGGAGATTCTAATAATTTTATTATAAGACATGTTTCATATAAATACATACTAAATATTGGCTTTATAAAATTTGCAAATCTTCTGTTTTGGGCACGGTTGTTACAACAGTCAAAAAGTAAAAATTGTTTTTAACCAGTAAAAAATTTAGTACGAATTTTAACGATAGTCGTGCAAAATTCATGTTAAATATTATCACAACTGAATAATACTTAGTTTTTTTTTCGACGAGCGCGGCTGCAGCAATGTACGTTTTTAAATTCTATGTATTAACATAGTTATTTGTGTAAAACAAAAACAAAAATATACTGTTTTTAAATATAGTTTAAATTTAACATTTGTTTTATTTGTAATTCAAATTATCAAATCGCATATTTTTACATACTTATTATTATTAAAAATTTAATTAAACTACTTTTATTATAAAAAAAAAAAATATTAGATTATAGAAATAGCTATTAATATAAAAAAAAAAAAACATAAAATATGATAATAGATAGTAAAGTATTAGACTATACTTTACTATTTTTACTGTTAATAAAATTATATATACATATATAAAATTATAATGATACGATATATCTCTAAACTTTAAACTAAAAAAAGCGGGAAGGTCGATTGGAGACGTTCCTCATTCGTCCCTTCAGTCCTCAGAGAAATTAGTGGTTAATTATAATTATTAAGATTAGAATGGAATGATATTGCATTAGAAAATACAATTTTGTGCAAAACTCAATATAATACAATATATTATACTAATAATACATTCAGAAATTTACCACGAGTGTAAATTACATATTACGTAAGTATGTAAAATAAATTTCAAATTCCTACGATCAATATTATAGGAGTTATCATTTCATGATAAAAATAATTAGTCACGATTTTCAAAATTTTTTATAAATATATTAAATAGATTATGAGTAGGCTTCTATAAAAATTTCATATCATTAAACCAAAAACTGCAGGAAATATCAAACATTTTTGAAAAAAATTCAAAGCTCTATATTTAGCCAAAAAATCAACCAATCCGTTCCAAAATCTTACTAACCGTAAATATTACGTTTCTTAGAACTCAAAAAAAAAGTCCAGTTCTTACAATTAAAATTTAATTAATAATAAAAAATTTAAAATAACAGAAACCGTAATTTTGCCAAATTTCCGCATCTCAAGAAAAAATGTTTGGGAAATTCAAAAAATGAGCAAAATAAAGTACCACCTAGATAAAAATTGGTACGGAAAGGGTACCCTATTTGTGGTAATCGGATCATTATTTCTACCCGAAAAAATGTTTTCAAACATCAGAAAAATAAAAATAAAAAGCTTATAAAAAATTGCTGATTTTCCGCTTTTTAAGGAAAAACTTTAGGAAAATTTAAAAAATGAGCTAAATAAAGTACCAACTAGATAAAATTTGGTATGGAAAGGGTACCCTATTTGTGGTAATCGAATCATTATTTCTATCCAAAAAAATATTTTCATACATCAGAAAAAAAATAATAAAAAGCCTTTAAAATAAAATTGTCAGTCAGGATTTTTAAAATATTTCATAAAAAAATTAAGTAATATATAATAAGGTTTCTATAAAATTTTCAAACCGATTAACCAAAAATTGTAAGTAATATTAAACTTTTTCGGAAAAAAACTCAAAGCTCTATATTTAGCCAAAAAATCAACTAATTCATTTAAAAAATTTACCACAAGTAAATATTACATATGTTAGTACTCGAAAAAAATTTCAAATTCCTACAATTAAAACTCAATTAGTTATCACGAAATAAAAAATTATGAAAATCGTAATTTTGCCCATTTTTTGCTATTTTTGATAGTTTTTCTTATTCTGGGGAAAAACATTTGAGAAATTCGAAAAATGAACTGTATAAAGTACCAAGATGATACGATTTGCTACTGAAAGCATACTCTACTTATGGTAATCGGATAATTATTTCTAAGTAAATAAGTAAAAATTATATTTTATTAATTTAAATAGGTTTAATAACTTAAATTATAGCGATATTAGTATATTATATGGTTTTATAAGATTGCTTAAGGAATTATTAACAACACACAATATAATACAATACAATACTCATTATATCGTGCCTACTTATTATATGATAATAATATAACAACATAAAATTTAAATACATTAAAAAACAATTGCAAAAATAAATTATCTATACTATTGAATTTTATTTTAAACAAATTTAGGTCATTCTAAACAGAAAAAAATAGAAATACGTATACAATTTATAAATATTATTAAACGTGTATAATGTATAATTTTATCTGCACAAAAATTAATATTCATGATATATGTAAAAATGGAACTTCCATAATATCCAAAACATGAAAAATCTAAACAATCTTATAAATGTATTTTATAGTATTAGAAGTTTTTCTTCTACATATAATATATACATATATTAATAAATTAGAATAATATACGATTTTAATTCATCGATACGGTTTAAACCATAAACTAATACCTAACAAGATACAGTTACATCAGTAAGTACAATAATTTATAATCATTTTACATAACTGTACAAGTATAAAACATGTAAGTAGGTTTATAAGTAGGTACATCAATATAAAATGTATTACTGTAATTATAAACACGATTTAACTTGCTAATCTTTCAGTGGTTAATTTAGAAAATAACTTACAGTTGAATTACAGGACATTTTTACATATAATCTTCAATTTTTTTTTTTTACTTCAAAAGTATTTATTTTTTTCCATTACGTTTAAAACTTCAACATAGTTGTAAATCAACTAATTAGCAATTTTTATCTACAAAACAATTTTTATCTAAAAAATATAAGGACAAGTATTCTTTCAAATTAATGCTTATTATAGTAATAAGCATATGTAGCAAGAACTAAGGGATTTCAAACAAAAAGTAAAATATTTTGATAAATGAAGTTGATAGTAAACAAAGACCGAAATTTTAAAATGTAACAATTGAACCAATTATCTAAACATCTTTTAGATCATCATGATTTCTTTACAAGATTAATAATATTTATATTTTAATAAACATATTTCTATATAATATGCATAACACTACTGGTGTGTAATCACCACGATAAAATATCACTCTATGTGGTTCACTACAAATATTGTATAAACAATGTATTTTCAGTTTTTTATATCCAACCCTTACGACAATAAGTTTTGAAAACTTATTTATTATTTTTTGTCTCCTATTTCTAAAACGATCAAATTCGATGATTTCGTCAAACCCAATGCATTAATAACTCACATCAAGATTAGATTTTTATTTTATTTTTTATAAAATAGAATAATAATTCGTGAGTATAATGTCATTGTTTATTGACAAATGAATAATATCGAAATTTTATTAAGAAATACAGCGTATCATTGTAAACGTTTAGATTTATTACGTTAAACAATTTGAAACGACAAGTAATAAATTAGTAACAACAAAAAATACAGATATAAACACAAATCATTTTCATAATAAGTAGAATACTGTAAACTGTCCATGAAATAAATACTCAAATCCTTCGCAAGGTAACTTAATGACAAAATTAAATTATATCATAATTATTAAATACCTTATCAGGACATAAATTATATTGATCTAATTAGTAAACTATGATGAACTAATATATATATTTTATGTTTTTATATTTCTTTAATTGTAACGGTTAATTTTGACTGCAAAGAATGCGGAGGATGTTTTGATAAATGTCCAAAGTTAATAATGAGAAGAGAAATTTATATTATATAATACTATAATGAAAACTTTTGTTTGTTATTAATTAATTATTTAATAAAGTTAAAAAAATATTTTAAACTCTAGAATGTATTTTGAGTACAGAATCCAACCGAAAAGGTCAAATTAACATAATTTCTCAAATATATATTTTTGTTGTTATATAAATCTTATCTGAATTTTTCTCCTTTGAAAGTGAAATAAAGTCATATGCCAAAATATAATTATTGAATATGATAATAAAAAGTTTACGTTTAATTTGATGCAAACACACCTGACTATTACACAAAAACTATAGATTTTTATTTTACACCTTAATTCCAATTGACAACAATCACAGAAAATTAATTTTTACTTGTCAACGGTTTTGTTTATTATCCAATTATCTTATAAACTATTTTTTATTATTTTTCTTTTTATTATTATTTCTTTTACACAATAAAATTTAACATGTTTAAATAGAATAATATCATAACTGGTAAAATATATTTTAATGCATAATTGTATTCATGTTATCAATTATTTTATTGCTAACAATTTGAATGTTTCAAAAATTATTTTTACTACATAAACTTATCTTATTTTAAGGTACAACTTTTATAAAATAGATAATATAGGTACATAAAAATAAAATTTAACAATATATAATTTACTGTACATATGGATCCTTTCTACATACACTTTAGTTAATTTTAGGAGAAAGATCTCAAAAAAATGGATTATCCACCTATATCATAATTTATGATACCCTCATTAATCATTCAATGCAATGGCATAAACAAGAGAGGATTAATGAAAAAAACCTCACTATTACTTAAAATATTTATTTTTAATAATAATCAACATTATAATATTTTTAACTTTTTTAAATATAAAAAGTTTGGAAAAATAACGTAAAGTTATCAAATTATACAAAACTTAATTAATTTAAACGTTTTTTGTTCTTTTCAATTTTTTAACTATTTAAACCAGAAAAATAAAATATAAAAAAGTATTATATTATAGTACCTATTATTAGAAAACAACCATCTGAAACATTATTATTCAAGACCAAAACGTTACAGAACTGTTTGATCTAAGTTTAGCATTTGTCTTCCTTAGTTAATAGCGTCTGATCATAAATATAAATTTTATTCATAAGTTATAACTGCGAACAGCTTCAATATATAAACACATACATTTTTCACTTGATATGTTACTAAACGATCTTTATATTACTTTTGAAAATACGTAAAACGAATAACAGTTATTAAATATATATTATAGAGTTGATAGGACAATACAAGAAATAAAAATTAACGAGTAGTACGTAAGATTAACACGTAGGTTAAGTTAGGATAGTTTAGGTTAGGCTAACACTTAAGATCGGTAGAACATAAGAATCGTGGCCATGAAGATGATATGAAAAAAAGTCTATGTGAGAATAGATAAAAAAGAAAGAAGTGGCAGGCATTTAAATGTATATGACAATAATTGTATATCTGCATCCATCGAAATATTGGATAACCTGGATATTTGATCAAAGAATTAATATAGTAGAGATGAGAATTATAAACTGTATGATTATAGAATTATAGAGTAACTAGAATAAAATAATATGTATGAGTACATAAACAGCAGTTAAGTTTTCCATTAATTATGGTGAAAATGAAAGAGAATTGGTTGAGATCGTTCGGTCATGATGTGTAAAGAGAGATGATTTAGGAGCAGAGATAATTGTCATAAAAATTAATATACAAACAAAGACTGAAAAAAAGTTAGATAGATAGAAAATAAAGTGATATGAGAAGAGCTGCTGTGAAAGAACCAGCTAATGAGATGTAGGGGTACGAGATTATTATCGTATAACGAGTAGCTCTACCAAGTTCACATATTATAATGCGAATAAGAAGAAAATATAGGTATAATATTATATTATATCATATATTAACAACACAAAGATCAAAATTTTAAATCTGTTATCGTTCTTTCTGATAAAATATTAAACAACAATTTAACTGCACTATTTAAATTATAATTATAATTAAATATCTACATATTATTTATTATATTTAATTGATAAGTTTTATTTGTAAACTAAAAGATTTAGTATAAATATTTCAATGTTAAATACACATTTTAGTATATTATTATAGATACACGAATAGTAAACAATTTTCATGTTTAAGATATGAAAATACTATAAAAAGCAACACACAGAGAAACAGAAAAACTGTACTGTTTATTACTTTGGATTTTTCTCAGCACTATTATATGTATTTAATAATATGAACATTATAATTGTATTTAATTCATTAATTTTACACATAAATCAAAAATTTGAACGAATCATTAAATACTTAAATGTAGGTGAAAAAGTTGTTTACAATAATTTGAATTAGGCTAAATTGCTAATAAAATATAAAAAACACTTATATAAAAATATAAATGATTCTATTTTATCCTATTATTATTTGAATATTTTAAACATCCCTAAGGAAATATTAATAATTATCAAATTATAACTAGCTACCTTTCATGATATGAAAATTTTCTTGCATAGTCGCTCCCATATATTATATAAAATTACGGCATTCATAACTTCTAATTTAATATATCTTTAAATTTTTTTTATTATCTACAACAAAATAATTAAATTAAAAATGTAAATAAAAAATCAATTAATAATATGTTTACAATTATTTCAAAAAACATAATAAAAACATTGATATAACAATTGTAAGATGTGTATTTAAAAATATAATATAATATTATTAATTATATTTATAATTATATTGAAAATCATTCTATTATATCATTGGATACCTAGCTACGTATAATATAGGTAATACTCATAAAACTAATAATTTTAATTATTTTAATAGTTTGTTATAATTCTAAGTTACTACTAATATATATTATGTAAGTATAATAATACTATTTTTCTTCGAAATTAATTTACGATAAAAGTTTTCTCTTTTATTTACACTTAAAAATCAATTTTAAGATTTTTTTTAAAAATCACAATATAATTTTTAATTTAGTACGAGTATCTTAACTTAACTGATTTTATTTATGATAATATAATCAAAATTCGCCTAAAGTAATATTAAAGCCATTAATTGGATTCTTTTGTCATAATGACAATTATTTTTTTTTAAATTAAAAATTAATATTCTATTTATTATAATTAATAATACCAAACTTAAATAATATTCAAAAACATATTACAATTAACAACTAACTTTACTAACATGCAATTAAAAATATTATAATAAAATAAAAATAAGTTACTCTTAATATATAAATTCAACTACTCAATTCAGTTATTTTCAATTCAGTAAATTTATACAACATTGTAAACATTTATTATTCTACATAAACAAATTTAAGTTATTTTAAATAAGATTTTTTTAAAAAAAATTATATTATTATTCTTTTATAATATTATAGTTATACGTATTTACAATATACATAATTAATATTACGCAACTTTAAATATAATATATATATACCTAAATCTAAATAACTAATATTTTTAATATTTTAAGATAATAATTAAGTTTCTTCTTAATATTAATTATCACAAGTACATTTATATTCAAGACATTTTTTTTAAAAAATGTATTTATAATAATTTATTAATTTTAAAATTTAACTTAATTAAAAAGACTAAAAATCTTAAATATCTTAAAATATGTAATATAAAATTACAAAAAATAATTTATTCACGAAACATCTATCAGAAGAACCTACAATAGTAAATTAATAGCGTGGTAAAACAAAAAATACTTTTAAAAATCGTCATTACTACCTATGGATTAGACTTTTTTATCCAAAAATAATTAAACAAACTTTGTAAATTTTTCATTAACACGATAAACACCTCGATAAATGCATAATTATTGACTTGTCATATAATATTAAATATGAAAAAAAAACAAAAATACTCATATATTTATAAAAAAAATAGTGAATCATTATAAATAATGTAACTAACCTATAAGAGATGTTTTCTTCTATTTATTAAAATATTCTTCAAGACTAATAGCCCAATTTCTATAGAAATTTTTACCAATACTAATAATTATATGATAGTTTTATATATAGGTACCAAATAATTATATACTACCTAAGGTAATAATAATCATTTTACTGACATCCAAAATTAAGTCGTTTTTTTTAAATAATATATGCATTTAAATTGAATAAGTATACTAATCATTATAACACAGTTTCATATTTATATTGTGTATTATCTAATGTTATTAAATTAAAATAAAGTTTTAAAACTAAAAAATTATTTTTATTCTGACTTTATTAGATTGGAAAATTATTTTATTCTTTCATTTTCCATTATTTCGTTATTTGAAAAGTTCGCTGATAATAATAAAAAAATATCACAAAAAGTAATGAAAATTATAGTTTGGTTATTTGTTTAAAATAATATCATTTACAATTTTACATATTAAATTAAATAATATGACCATAAAAATAATTTCTTTTTTGGTTGGAATATTCATATACTTTATCATTTTAATTTTTTAATGGCAAGTTATTTGTCTAATAATTATTCAATTTCAACATAAAACAATCATTTATAGAATTAATCATAATATTATTTATTATTGGGTTTTTAAAACGCATTTACAATCTATTTTTTAAAAATAAAGTAAATTCGTAGAAAATAATATTATTTACATGACATAATATGCAATATATAAAACATGTAAGTTGAACATTAATTTACATATGTTTTATTTTAATTTTAAGATTTGGTGAGAACTGCCAAACTGGTTATGAATAATATATGGAGTATAAATTAAATATAAACGTACCTACTATTATAGCTTTTTAATTTATAATGAAACTTCTTATAGAATATATTAGCATTTTTTGTAGTTTTATAAATTTAAAAATTATTTGAGCAGAGTTAGATTAATACACCGTAGAATTTAAAAGAAATACAACATATAACAGCTAAAAAATGAGTGATTTATACATTAATATTTGATTATAGAATGATAGCTTAACTTTTAGTAAGTATCTTATCTGGACAGTTGATGGACTTTTATATGATTTATTAATTTTAATTTATTTTTATATTAGTTACTAATTTTATCGTCTGTCTAGACAGATCAGTCTGTTTTAGATCTAATGTCTATTAGGAATTCCTTTGTTATTTGATAGATTATTTGGAAATAGACTTATAATTGATGTATTATATACTATTATATATTATATTAGACTCGAGACAGATAGCGTATTCGTAATACAAATATCATAAAAATCAATTTGCTCTTATTGATTTTAAATTTTCATAAAATAAGCTATCATTAAAATTGATTTCAATATGTTAGGAATAATACCGAGGATTTTTTAGGATTAGAGGCTTAGATGATTATATGTATATTCATGAAGAATATACAGAGATAATTTACATTTACACATACCTAAGTAAGAGGATCATAGAATAATACAAATCCGCATTACAAAATTAACAAAAGTCTTATATTATTTCTCATTTTTAGAAATTAACATACTGATTACTGTAGTTATGAAGACTATAAATGGATGCATAATAATTAAATAAATAAATAAAGGATTTTTAATCATAGTTTATTATATAAATTATACTAATTTAAAAAAAAATTTAGTTTTGTTGTTAATTATGAAAGAATCTTTATCGGGGGAAATATTAATTTAATTTAACCAATTTGTTTAAATGTATAGGTTTTTGATGTTATAATTGTAATTATATAAATAACAAAATTATTTCAATACATATTTGTGCATATTATGCAAATTATTAATTCATAAGACTATAATCTAAGCGTCTAACTCGATTAAAGATTTAAAATATAGAATTTTGTAAGATTTCAAGAATACCTTATTTATCTATATTAATTATATAGATAACAGATAACTATCTTAATCAGTTGCAATAATTAACAATAAATTACCTACAAAGAATAAGGAATCACGAAACAAAGTAAAAATGATAAATTACAATTAAACATTTTATATTTAATATTTTAGATAACTATATTACATTCCAATTAATAAATATAATTATATTATGATACAAACTAATTGTTATATTCAATAAAATTATTTTTAAAGTTATAAATAAAATTAAATAGCGATTATTTTAATACAAATATGTAATGTATCCTAGATTTATTAAATAATTTTAATATCTTCGTTAAAATAATGATTTCTAAATGCAATTTGTTTAAACTTATTATTTAAGCAATGAACTATAATATTACTTATTTTATCA
The DNA here is from genome assembly GCA_013282895.1 of Eriosoma lanigerum. Classification (NCBI taxonomy): domain Eukaryota; kingdom Metazoa; phylum Arthropoda; class Insecta; order Hemiptera; family Aphididae; genus Eriosoma; species Eriosoma lanigerum. The sequence goes on from CM023357.1 coordinate 15,930,424, forward strand.
TTTTAATGTCTAAAACGTTTTTTGAAGATGAATTTACCCAAAATAAGGGTGGTAAAGTGATGAATGATGACCAACACATAATGCATAGACTGCAAGGAGGTAACTACTGACTTAAATCTAGAAAGTTTTATGAAAAGGACAAGGTGCATCACGAGAAAACCCAAAGATAAGAGTGTAGAGAGATGGAGGGAAGAAATTGGAGACAAAACAGCATGGATAATGCCAAAGAAAAACATCGCACCCGGATACAATAATAGTTGAATAATATGGAGAAGCCTAAACCGTCTACGAATAAAGGTCGGACGCTGTAAAGCCAATCTGAAAATATGGGGTTATCTGGAAGACTCATTGGCGTTATGTGAGTGCGGCGAGGAACAAACAATGGACCACTTATTGGAATGCTGTGAATGCCAAATTACCTGCAGTGAAGAGAGCCTCACGGTTAAGTTAGGTTAACCAGATGGCCATAGCCATAGCCAAGTACTAGTCAAACGATATATGACAAAATTTTGATAGCGGAAACTCAAATTACTAAAAAAGTTACCAATAAACGGCCTATTTATTACTTTATAGTTCGTACTTACCTATAATATAATAGTTTTTTTTTTTTTTTTTTATATTACCTAATTTTTAATTTTTACTGTAAGTTCAATTCTATGTTAATCTATTGTATTCCAGTGTATTGCTGCCAAACACGATATAAATAAATAAATAAGGGTAGTATTTTATTATTCCCAAAGTGCAAATGCTAGGGTACTAAGTTTTTAGTAACGCACCTTCTAAAATTACTGTCTTCAAATTTCACAAAAGTTACCTATTTAAAAGTAGGAATGGTCAATTGTGGACGTTCCTCCTTCGTCCCTTCGATTCTCGGAGAAATTAGTAGTTTATTATAATAATTAAGATTTGAATGCAATGATATTGCATTAGAAAATATGATTCTGAATGAATCTCAATATATTGCAATATATTATACTGATAATCCATTCCAAAACTTACCACGAATTACATATGTAAATATTTAAAATAAATTTCAAATCCATATGATCAATATTTTAAGGAGTTATCATTTCATGATAAAAATTTTAAGTCATGATTTTCAAAATATTTTATAAATAGATTAAATGGTGTATGATCAAAAAATGAGCTAAATAAAGTACAAACTAGATGAAATTCGGTATATAAGGTGTACCCTATTTGTGGTAATCGGACCATTATTAAAATTTATATTAAAATTTTTCATACATTAAAAAAAAATATTAATAAAAAGCCTATAAAAATTGCCGATTTTCCGCTTTTCAAGGAAAACCTTTTGGGAAATTCGAAAAATGAGCTTAATAAAGTACCAAGAGGACACGCTTTGCTACCGAAAGTATACCCTACTGTGATAATCGGACAATTATATCTACTCTCCGCTCAGAATCTAAAAAATAAAAATTAAACTTTTTATTTTTTTATGAGTAATTTTTTCAAAAAAAAAAAAAAAATATTATAAACTGTTGCCTTATCTACCAATAATTCCAAAAACCACATTCAAATATTTTAATTTTTTACGGGGATATTACAATTTGTAAATAGATCTGGGACATTCATGTGTAAGTGTATTCACCAAATTCTTAATATACAGTATGTAAACCCAATGCCGATTTTTTTTAAACTATGTAATTATTTTTAAGTGCAGAAAAGTGTTAATAGATAAAAATAAACTGATTTGAATTGAAAAAAAAGTTGGAATAAAATTATTTTTTTAAAAATATTTACGAGATAACATGGGACGTTGTTATATTTGTATATTGTTGATATTTAATCGACAGAAGAAAAAAAAATGTCATATTTATCGCGGGACACTTTAAATCATAATTTATACATAACTATTATATTTATATTTGGTACTTCGTGGTATTGATATGAAATTTATATAAAACCATTGATTATATATACTAGTTTATATAAAACGTAGAATTTGAATTTCTATGTTTCATTTAGATTTTATTATTTATTGAAAAAACTAAAATTATTACTATACATTAATATATAGGTAAGTATAATTGAAATGTATAAAACATGTGTTGTCTTAATTACGTTGTTTTAATTAACTTCTATTCATTAAAATTAATTGCATACCTACTAATTAATCATATTTAATTTATCATATTACCGTAATTTGTTCTTATTTATGATGCCATAAAATACTCTAACCTAACCTCTATACTTGCTTAACTATAATTTAATTAATTACAGGTATAATGAAATAATAAGATTTAAATTTCAAATATTGATAAGATATTGAAATGTCTTTTTAAATTATATAATAATTTATATGTATATTTCAAAATAAATAACAATAAATAATCAAATCTAAAATAAATAACTTGGTGTACAAATCAATATGATAATTACGAAACATCTCAAATATTATATTTTTATATTTATATTATTTTCCAGAAAAATAAGGATAACACAAAAACACAATTCCTATTATATTCATTGACTACGTGAACCACAAATATATTTTTGTTTTTTTATGTTCTTCAAGTTATTCTTTCAATAACATGACGTGGAGTTACAATTTTAAGTTCAAAATACAAAGATTAACAAATATTATTGTTGTACCCGCATACTCATTCTTTTCTTTAAACAATACTGATTAATGATAGTTTTTTTTTTATCTATCCATTAAATTTACCCAAAACATTATGATTTACATTTTACTTACTTGTTGTTTATTAAATTATGAAATACAGATTTATTTTAGTTATCAATAATTCACACAGGAACATGCTATTTCGGTCAAATGAGTGCTACCAGCATTTCACATTCTAGAAATGGTTAAAATATATGTCCGAATATTCCACAAAATATGTATTTCGGTTTCCTTTAGCTATTCTAAATAACGGAATTTAAAACTAAACTTGTTGACCGAGATATTTAGAGTTACAATTATGCTAAACATTTAGTTTATACTTACCTAATTACATTATATTTTATGAATTTATTATATATTAACAATAGTTTTTTTTAATTTTATATTAATATTATATTTAATAAAGTAAATATATCATACTATAATTTAGTTCATAGTGGCCAGTGGATAACCAAATTATACAACAATAAATTTTAAAAAAAGTTATAACCTTATAAAACTATATAAATAACTACTTACCTATATTTTAAATAAATATAATTACATAAATAAATTAGTACACTACAAATATAAAATAACATTTTAATATTATAGGGATTTTTTTTTTTAACAAACGATATAATAAATGTCAACACTTAATAAAATAAAGTTATAATTATTAATTTAAGTGTTCATAGTTATGAATATAAATAATGTAATGTACATATGCACCAATAAACAAACCAAATAGGTATCTACTTTAGTTGATATGTGTAGGTATGTCAATAATATTTTATATCGGTAAAAAAGTAATTTATTAAAATAAAATAAATGAATTATAATTACATACTTTATGTCATTGAATTTACTTAAATATTCACAAATTATGGGTTTTAAAATTGTTGTGTCATGCATGATGTAATATGTAATATAACGTCTTCGTATAAAGTTCAAAAAGCAATTTCAATTCACAAAATAATTAGGTACATTTATACAAAGTTTATAAATAAACTTCACCCAATATCAATAAATTACAAGAATACATTATCTACATTAGTTTATTTATAGAAGAAAACTATACAACAAATTAAAAAAATATTGAAATTGAACACTTATTAAATTATATTATTCCGATTGGTCTAAGATATTGGACTAAGCTGTTTATAATGGCTATGAATAAAATGTCAATAGTATATTTTTTTTATAATTATTTAATGGAGTAATTAACTTTGTACATAGTTATCACAAAACGTACTTTATATCATTTTTATATAATTAATTTGTTTGCATTAATGATTAAATGAAACGTTTTATCGAAACAAATATAAAAGTTCAATTAATAAATATAATAAGTAAGTAATAGGTACTGTACCTACTTAATATTGTTGAGAAATTAAAAATTATTTTACTGAAAATCAAGCTTTTATAGCTCATAAAAAAATAGTGTGATCCAGTTATAATCAAAATATAGGTAATATTACAAAATACTTACTCTGTAGTATTAAATTTTATAAACAATTTATTTTTAATTTATATCAAATACCATTGATTTTATAATATACATATTATGTATATTATAAAATCAATGCAAATACTAAAATAATTAACGAACTCTTTACTCAAAATCTAAAAGTCATATTATCAGAAAATGTAAATTTAATTTTTAACATAAATATGATTAAATCGTGTTTAAACAATTATATCACGTCTACTAAATAAATAATCGTAAAAGTTCCAAACCTCTACGGTTACATGATCAAAAGTGACTTCTGCGTCAAATTTCAAATCTATTCACTTTTTGAGTCAAATAATGTGATAACAAATATTAAAATTTAAAAATGAAACATAATTTACGTCTCTCAAAATCTTATATAAAAAAGTTTAAATGATTTAAAATTACATTTGCTCTATAAATAAATATTAATTTTTTAAATTGTTATAGAATTAAATAAAAATAATTAAAGTTTAATATACTAATATAATAATTATCGAAATATTGTCCAAAAATAATTATAAACTATTATTATATCATATAGAATCATATAGATTATATGATATACATAATCTTGAAATTAAATAAATAATAATTATATTGTGTAATGGAAATTTACTTTAAGATGATCTTGTTGGTCTGTTTTGGTGTTATTGATGATTTATCGACATTTTCCAATAATTTTATTCAAAAAACAGTTAGATTAACAATACTAAATACAACAAAAATCAAAATGTAACATAATAATAATTAAAAATAACCACCGAAACAAAAATATCGAGAAAGAAAGATTTATGCTTAACCAAGTTCAGCGGTAAAACACCGAATACAACCGAACACGCCACTCGACTGACAAGGAAAACCACGAGGAAATCTCGCGTCGACACACGAGCGTAGTTTCTAGGAGCGGCTGCGTAGTATTCCGATTGAACAAAATTTAATTTCAGTTTATTTCGTGTGTGCTAAATGTGCACAATAAAATTAATTTGAATGCGATAAGATTTTTAGTTTTTTAAATCATAAAACGTCTGATAAATTAATATTTTGTTCTATTAAATATATATTTAATGTATAAATATTTTTAACGATAAATTTACATACAGTGTAATTAAATATTGGACAGTAAATATTCAAATTACAATAAAACGTTCGATCTAAATTATATACAAAAGTAGTATGTATTTTCAATCCAAACAGATAAGTATTAATGCTAATTTGCACATTATATAAATACAAACATGTTTAATTTAAAATAGTTTAAAAATGATGCCAGATTTTTTTCAATACGTTTCAATTAGTTATTATGATATTATTAAGAATTCTTCAAATATAAATTATATAAACTGTATTATAGTTTTGTCGGATAGTAGGAAACCCGATCGACATATTACTGAATAAGGCATAAATCCAGAATTTTCACTTTAGCTGAAATTGATTTTATATATTTTGCGATAGTTAAATCAATAACGAATTTTTAAGAGCTCAAAATTCTTTATATTCATATAGGCTTATTTGGCGTACCGCTTATAATTAATTTTATTCCAAATATATAACTTTAAATAATATTAATTATTTTATATGGGTACACAATATTTTTTTTTAATAAAATGTATATGTATGTTTATGACATTTTTTTAGGTCTAAAGAGAATATATCGAAAATCTTTTTTTAATAAGTTATATTTTAAATAGTTTTGTTTAAGCCTTTGAATTTTTAATTTCAAGTTATTTATCGTAAAATAAGATTTCATCTTTAATATAAATTAGTAATTATTTTTTTAGTCATCGATAACATCAGAGTCTACTATGATTAAAATAGGAATTTATGATTTTAAATTATGAGTTTATGAAAGTAATAATATATACAGGATGATTCATATAACTTTCTACTCATTTTTTTATGAGATTTTTTTAATTTTACTGTGGTAATTTTCATAAGATATAGCAATACATAATTGAAATAAATATAATGTTTACTAAATTTGCCCATTGATTTTTTATTTTCACAATTATTTCAATTGTCATAATTTTATACTTTTCCCAATACCTACTAAATGCTAATAACTTAATTTAAAAAAATATTGTGAAGAAATTGTTCAATTTTACCTATTAGTTTTTATAATAATGACGTTTGAAAATATAATTATATAGAAACATAGGAGAAGGTTTTGTTATACAACAATTACATAATACATTTAATAATAAAAATGGTTCACACTTTTATATAGGTATTCCAAATTATATTATTATTATTACTAGTGTAAATAATTTTAATATTTAATGTATACCCATATAATCGAATAATACTATTATCTTAATGTATAAAAGTGTTAATCATTGTTATTATTAAAATATTATAATATATTAATCATAATAAAAGAACCTCCGCCTAATACTTCCACGTATATAATTATCATTAATAAAATATCATTATAATAAAAATTAATTAATGAAATTGAAGAATTTCTTCACAGTCTTTTTTAATGATTACCATTATATTGGTAATTGAAAATATTTTATTCAGGAAAAAATATAGCATGTCATTTAACATTATTATGAAAATAAAAGAAATCAATGAATAAAAAAAAAAGAAATAATATAGTGAAAGTTATTATTATTGTTTTTTTTTTTTTTTTTTTTGTAATGTTACAATTTAGTTTTTAATGAAAATTATAAAAATTTAAATTAAAAATTTTAAAATTGATGAATAAAATGAGAGTAGTAAGCTATATGAATCACCCTGTATTCATACAGCCTCAAGCTCATTCAGAATCGTTTTATAAAATGCCATGATAAATCTTTTTTTTATATTTCAAATCTTAATAATATTATACAATTTTATTACATCCATTCATAGCAACTACCTAATTGAAACAAACATTAACCTCTCTGGGACCGAAGGGATAAACAAGTACTTCCATCAGGGTACACAATTATACATCTAGACTTATTTTTAAGTAGTTAAAAACAGTATAAAAATAAACATTCAATAATGTAGTAATACAAAAATATTATTTTAAGTATTTTATTCAAAGATGTTATAATTTAAATAATTATATCTTATTATCTTCAATTGTATTTTCAAACAATAAAATAATATCAAGTAAAATTTCGAAATATAAAATAAATTTATATTTACAGTATTTATTATACATAAATGTACTAACTAAATAACGTATTGAAAAAATTGAATGACTTTTATAATAGAAATAAATAATATAATTTATTTAACATATATAATAATACGAGTATTTTATTTTTAGAAAATTATTATTTATATTGGTTTGCTTTTTGTTACTTATAGGTACTATTTGTAAAATATAAGATAAAAAAATATAAACAGAATGATAAGAATTTCATGTAACATCTCAATTTTACAGACAAACAAAATTATTTTAAATTTTAAGCAACGAGAGGAATATATTGGTTTTACAAAAGTGTGTGCTTTTTTTATTTATCTGTTAACACTTTTTCGGGAAGAAATAATCTGATTTCCACGAATTGGGAATATCGGGTCATTAGATTTTTTGGTGAAGAATTTCATCTAGTTAGTACTTTATTTAGCTTATTTTTCGGATTTCTTAGAAAAAATAAAAATGATAGAAAATGGTAATAATTCATGGAAACTATAATTTTGACAAATTCAATTTTAAATACTTCATGATAACAAATTAAATTTTAAACGTACGGACTTAAAAATTGTTTGACTAATAACGTAGGTATCCTACATGAAAGAAAAAAAATTTGAACTGTTACATTGTAATTTTTCCAAAAATGTAATTATTTTCTTTATAATATAAAATATAATTGGCAAATTTTGGGTTATAGGGTTTAAAAATTTAGTTGGAACTCTAATTATATATTTCTTATCCTGATTTATAAATATTCATAAATCAACAGTTCTAATTTTTTAATAATCATTTAAAATTGGAATTATGAGTGATATCAATGATATCAAATATGATTTTGATTTTAAATACACTAAGCTGAAAATTGTATATGTATTTTATGATATACTCCTGAAAAAGCATATAAAAAATTTTGAAAATCGAATGATTAATTTCTTTTTTTCGCCTTTGAATTTTTATATTTTACATTGATGTTTGATTTTTGTGTTGAAAAATCCGGAAGCACATTTTTAGGTAGTATATGTGCTCCGATTACCACAATTAAAGTATGACTTCGGTAGAAAATATTGTCTATTTAGTATTTTATTTAAATCATTTTTTTTTTTTTAATTCTCAATATTCTTTTAATTAAACCGGAAAAATCACTAACGTAGAATGGCAAAATTCGCAGAATCTTTATTTTTATCGAATTTTATTATTTTATGATAACTAACTTTTCTGTCGTACATTATTTTATAAATGAAGAAAAAATTTTAATATTATCAGAATATTGTATATCTGACTGAGTTTCGCTCATAATCGTATTTTTCAAATGCAATAAAATTGCATTCAAATCTTAATAATATAATATAACACAATAAAATTCCACTATTAATTTCTCCGAGGAACAAAGGGACAAAAAAGGAACGCCCAGAATTGAATATCTGGATTTTTCCCTTTTTATTTTCCAAGTTGACCCCCAGAGAACTCAATTAATATGTATTTTATTTTCTGAAACTAGTTATATATATAATTTTTAGTACGAGTATATAAAAAATTATGAGTTTTTTCCTGAGTTGCTGCTACAGAAAAATGTAATAATCCTGTATTCTATATAAAATGTAGAATGTTAATATTAAACTGCATAATCAATGATTTATAATAGTTTCATTAATGTAACTAATATTTTTAAGAAACTATAATTTACTTATAGTTTTTATCATTTAACTTAGTAAAATAGGTTATGTTTATTTTGTATATAAATAAGTCACCAACGATTTTTTTAACATTTTAAAGTATATAAAACATAAGAGAAATGTTTACTAACGTCATCAACTTAAAGAACACAAATTTGGTACATGGTACACCGTAAAATATATGTGTGATACTCATTCGCCATACATTATACATTAAAACTTTTATGAGCAGAATTCATAATGTGTATTATATAGTGTTATATGCGTCATAAAATTTTTCTACGACAAACTAAAGAAAAAAAATAAAAGAGTTTTTCAACTAAATAAATCAATATTTTTGTTTAATATCTTATAATGTAGGTTTATCCAATTTTCAATCATACAATCATTTTGTACACCTCATAAATATTCACGCACCGCAGACACTACTCAGTTTGAATTAAAACAATATGTGTATGACGTACTTTAAAAAAAAACAAATTGAATTTGATAACTTTTTAATATGTGTATTATAATATAAAGTGAAACTGAAAAATTCTTTGACGTAGGTACGTAAGTTTTTCATTTTAATTAATTGTTATTCATTTTGAAGTATAAGTTAATAACCCAACCTAACCTATCTAGAAAATTAATATGTAAACATTTTACAATCTAATCGATGATAATATCCAAATTATTGAAAATAATCATAATCTGAACATATATAAATATAGCTGTATTTATATACGTAACTAATTTAATTAACTTTGTCAACATGTGCCAAACCTTTGGTAATGTACCCTTAAATGATCCATTAACATAAGAACTAAATATATATTACATATTTATATGTTATTATTATTATTATTATTATTATTATCAATATATTTGCGTAAATAATACTATAATAGATTAAGAATAGATGTTATAATAATTCAACTAATAATAATATATATTTGATTATATATATACATATATATATATATAATATATATTTAATCAAACTAAAATCTTAAAAGTATAGATAAATATTTTATAAACTGAAATTGAATTATGCGTGATAATATTATTTGACAGTTTTATTAAACTTGGTAGATATAATATAACTTTATAAGTTGTGATCATAAACCAAAACTATGTCTTCAACAGACTCATCTCTATATCCCAAATCAAAAGTAAACTATAGAGTTCAATTTTGTTTGTATTTTTAATGTAATATATGTTGTGTTGTATAATTTTGTTTTATAACGATTTTATATCAAATAATTATATTTATACTATCTATAATATGTTTTACAAATATTTTGTATTTTAATTTACATATTTTAAACATTAGCAAAAATTACAATAGTAAAAATTAATAAAAATTAATTTAAAATGTATATAATCTCATATTTTTTTTACAGATAATTCTTTTTTATATAATTCATTATCCTCGGGAAAAAAATTTAATTAACAAAAAAGGTGGTATACTTATTTCTAGGTATTGTTGCAAAGGGCTGGGAAACTATAAATCCTATTAGCTTACAACAACGAAAATTGGATTAATCTGTTTGATCTATTTTTTTTTATCTTCTTGACCATTACAAATACAATAAAAGTCATAATATTTCCAGTCATATGACATCGGCAATGTTCAAAAATAACATTTTGCTATTGGTTTTATATTTTAATAGAAGGATAATATTGCTGGATAAGATCTTATAGGTTATTTATTCAATATAATAACGTAATTTAAATGTTCAATGCTTTTCATTTCAATTTATTACAAATTGACATTTTATATTATTAGTTATTACATTTTCGTATTCCTAATAGGTAATTCGGCGTATAAATATTATTATGCTATTTCAAAGTAGGTCAAAATAAGTAGGAAAATCTTAAATTTAATTAATATCTAAGATAAATCACACTCCTAAAACAAGACAGCTACAACTCAACAAATGTCATTTTTAGTTTAAATACATCATCAGATAGCTTAAATTTTACTGTATATAATGTAATAACACCATAAAATGTATTATTTTTTAACTAGCTTCATAAAAATGTGTCAGTATTGAATTTTTCAATATTTTAGTAATTTTATAATCAACACTACCATAATATATCTTTTCTGTCATTTAAACATATTTAATTTATCACTAATTTAAATTTATTAACAATTCAAGAATGCTATATTTCGAGTTATAGTATTATTTTACTTAATATAAATTTATTTTAACAGTATATGACTTTAGGACAGTTTTGAATTTAATAATTGAGCGCCTTAATACTATAATTCAAAATATAATAATCTTGTTTATGTGGATTATGCAGTTCTGTGTAACACAACCACATTTTAAACATATTATATTGCACTCGATTTAAAAATTAAAACTGCTACAAGTCAAGATAAGAGGATATAAAAATGTCCTAATATTTTATAATATTTATTGTAGATTAAGCATAAAAACCCTTCAATGGAAGTTGCAGAGGTCTAATTAATCAAATTTGTTGATTATTGTTTTAACTTGAAAATAATACAATTATTGTTTTGTAGCAGTTTTTTTCTGTTATGCAAAATATACAACTTATATTAAATTGAATTTTCGTTATTTAAAAAAAAAAATCAATATTTTTAATAATAGGTATTATAAATTTATAAAAAAATTTTAAAATTCTACTCAAGAGACAGAATGTATTTCCTTTTCACCATTTTGATCACAATGATATTATCATACATTGAATTAAATGTTATTGCTGTTTATTCCAATTTGTATAGGAAATTAATAGGTAGGTATCGTATTGTTATTTGAATATTATGGAGTTTACAAAATTAATTATATAAAACGAAATCATAACGTCATGTTTATTTTTTTATCTAACATTCTAACAATCTGATCCGCTCATTATTATTTATATTTTACTCCATCCGACTTAGGCACAGCTAAGTCGACGTAATTTATATGAACATTTACAAGGAAATTAAACACACTATACCACGATCTGAATTTTGATCATCTGTCAATACCGATTAACAATCGGAATTTCCAATGCAATCCATTACTCTTTTGGCTACGTTCTAATCTAATCGATTTATTTTTTTTAATATCTGTCCTCACAGATATGTTTATCAGATGTGTATTCGATTTACATAATGTGTTTCTAATTTAATCAGATTATTGCCTTATTCAATACTATTATATACTTATATTTTAATGTAATTGCATAATCACTGTCTACGCGATTATAATTATATATTTATATCAAAGTAATTTTAAGTAAATAAAAAATGACATACATTTATTCATAAAGTCACGATAATAATAATTATTATTATATTATTGAATGTACGTATAATTATAATATCAGATGTCTTCTGATCAAATAGGTCAAATTTTAGTAAATTAATATTAATTATAGTCTATAAATGGGTATTTTGACACTGACAATTAAAACTATAATTCATGTTATATTAGAAAATGTGATTTTATTTTTATTATTTGCATTAGTATTATTTAACTATTATATTGACGTATCATAATATGACATTATTATTTTGTGTTATATAGTATTTTTTTTATTCATAAACTAATAATTATATTCTATAACGAGATTATCAAGCTTTTGATTTTAATAATACAGTGCAGTTCATTTTTCCATTTAATAAGAGTAAACGTATCGTAACCATTTTTAAATTGGTAGTATTCATAATTTTCAAGTAAGAAAATGTTTGAGTACTTATTGCGTATTTATTTGTAATGTTAACATAAATAAAATAATGTTGCAATTTACCTATAATTAAAATATTTAAAACTATATGGAGCAGGTCAAAAAAATTATTGTTTTCACTATGTGTGTAACACTATATTTGTGTTTATTTATATATATAAATTATTGAGTTTAAAACTTCAATGTTGATCTTAAATTAATTAAAATGTATATAAATTGGATACAAATATTACAATACGTTTAATATTAAAAAGTTTGAATTTAAATATATCTATAAACTATAAACGTATACTATATATAATGTTATACAAGTTTATATGTAACTGTACTTCAAAATATTTTAACTATTAAATCGATTATAAGTTTCTTTATAAACATATTATAATATTATTGAATATTTTTATTTATATTGTTTTATAAATTGAATAAATAAATTTAATTATTTTATCTCGTGTTTAATTTTATCTTATTTAAATACCTATTTACCTAACTAAATATAGTATTTTATAATAATTTTAAGTTTATTATTATAAATTAAATTACTTTATGTTCGTTTTTTATTTTGAAAACTGTACATAATATTTAGTATTACTATAGTTAGGTATATTTAAAATATTACACTCCCAACTACCTATTCACTTATGAATAATAAAAATAAATAAATAAAATATAATTTTGGAAATGTATTTTTAAACTGCAAAACGTGTACCTATTTAGAAAAAAATGGAACCTTACTGTTCGATTCTGGTTCAATAATTGAAGTTTTGTAATTAAAATCCAAACTAAACTCAAATAATAAGTTTGAGCTTTTATGAATATTTGAAACTATAATTTTTAATTAGATATTAAATATAAAAGTTCAGTTCTGGCTCTATATAAAATTTAATAGTTTGGATATTAAAATCATAAATGTTTAGTTTAACTGAACTGTAGTCATTACGTTTAATATGATATTCGTTATACAGTAATAACATGTATGCCTATATCATATATATATATATAATGGATATAGAATTAAAACAAACACTGATCGTAAAATATTTACAGTTTAAGCTAATTTTAGGGAAAAAAATTATTTATTAATATTTACTTCAATTAATACTAATTATAACTATAATCTATTTAAAATGATTATTTATTTATTAATTTCTCTTCAATTGTTTTTTTAATTATAAATTTTTGTTAATTTATGTCATTTTATGCAGATAAGTCAGTTTTTTAACATGAATCTTCCTTGATATCTTTAAGATTTTAGATATACCTCTCATACAGATACACCAGATGGAAACTTTAATGTAGGTTATATGAAAAATGAATAAACCCACAGTCCCACAATATTTTTTATAAAATAATTTACTTAACGAAAAAATGTTTGGTACTAACGTTAAATTGTTAATTCATTAATAATCTACTGTACCTTCCTATTATTATATTCAGACATTTTTTCTTATTATTATTTCTTATTATATTAACATTAATGGAGTATTTTCGAAGCCGATAGAACTATCGTAATCAAACTTTTTTATTTCGTAATTATTGATTTAATACTCAAAATATTAAATTTTCTCGTATTTATTTACCAGACATAATTCTATAAACGATACTTAGACAGTAGTGATTTTAGAATTAATTTATATTTATTATTGTAAAGTTACTTTTTGTTTAAACTTACATGATATAAATATACGTATATTATAATAAATAGCTGTATATGAATAAATACGTACGATACTTGAAAACTTGAAGTACCAAAACGGGAAATAAATCACGCAAAAATCATAAATATTTGTACATAATTACCATATTTATTCCTACATAAAATGATAAATATAGCATTTGAACAAGTGAAAATTAACAATGAAAATTTATTAAACTTTATTACTTAGATTCAAGTATTAAAATAACACGAATTATGTTTTTGACAATTTCATATTGATTACAAGAAATTTGGAGCTATTAAGTTATATGTGAGTATCATAGTAGGTAGTTATAACTGTTATTATAATGAAAAATAATTAGTCAAAAAACTGTTTAAATTTTCTACACTAACTCTTAGATACTTACGAGCAAAATCTACATCCTACTTCCAATAATTTGAAAATTGTGTCTGTAATCCCTTTTTAATTACATGATTATGAAAATTTGTTATTTAATTCATAGATTATAGAATTTCTATAAGGTTATAAAATAGAAGATATGTTTCGTATACCTACATTAAATAATTGGCCGATTTAGCGCCTAAAATAATTGAAATGTATTAATCAAGCGACATTAATACGACTAATTGATTGTTATTTTACATTCATATTCCAAGTAATAAGTTATTCTAGACTCGACTCAATAAAATTTTTTATTCAAAAATAGATAATAATTACTATATATTTGCTGAAAATGCTATTTATTATATAAGATAACATATACAAATTTGTATTCTAAATTTATTGGGACGTTATTTTTTAATTAATTTAAATTTAAACTTTAGCTGACTAGCGTTATTACCTTAGTTTACAACAATAAAGGATTTAAACATTGTGCCTAAATAGATTTATAGACGACACGCTTATATGCATTGGTATATAATAGGTGTCAAACTGCCAGTCTGTCAGTTGTGTTATTATCAAAGCAGGAAATTAACGAGTAAAAATGTTAAGTTAATTTAAATTTAGTAAAAAAAATAATGATTTAATTTTTTTATATAAACTTAAATTAACTTAAGTTAATAAAAGTTAAATTAACTTAATTAACTTAATATTATTGTAATATTATAAAAGAAAAAATATTTTATATTTTATTTAAATTAAAACAATAGGGTTTTCATATTAAAATTAATTTTAATTTTTCAATATGTCGGTATTTCAATAGGTATTTTAAAAATATGATGAAAATTAAACATAAAATGAAATTCTATATATTCTTTTAAATTAAATAATATAATATATTCATTTTTAAAAATTTATTGTGAGAAAATTTGTTAACGATTCGTAATGACAATTAAAAATATTATTAATAAATAAAAATAAAAAATAGTGGGAAAAGCCGATTGTGGACGTTCCTCCTTCGTCCCTTCGGTCCTCGGAGAAATTAGTGGTTTATTATAGTTATTAAGATCTGAATAAAATGATATTGAATTAAAAAATATAATTCTGAGCGAATCTCAGTATATTATACTGATAATCCATTCCAAAATTTACACGAATGTAAATTACAAATGTAAATATGCAAAATAAATTTCAAATTTCTATGATCAATATTCAAGGAGTTATCATTTCATGATAAAAATTGTCAGTCACGATTTTCAAAACATTTTGTAAATAGATTAAATAGTATATGCGTAGGCTTCTATAAAAATTTCATACCTTAAACCAAAAACTGCAGGTAATATTAAACATTTTTGGAAAAAATGCAAACTCTATATTTAGCCAAAAAAAAAACCAATCCGTTTCAAAATTTTACTAAACATAATATTACCTATGTTAATACTTAAAAAAAAAATCAAGTTCCTACGATCAAAACTCAATTAATGTAAAAAATTAAACTAAAAAATTTAAAATAACGGAAACCATAATTTTATCAATTTTCCGCTTCTCAAGGAAAAACTTTTAGAAAATTCGAAAAATGAGCTAAATAAAGTACCAATTAAATGAAATTCGGTATAGAAAGGTTACCCTATTTGTGGTAATCGGACCATTATTTCTACCTAAAAAAATGTTTTCATAGATCAGAAAAAAAATAATAAAAATCCTATTAAAAAAATTGTCAATCACGATTTTCAAAATATTTTGTAAAAAGATTAAATAGTATAATATTAGGCTTCTATAAAATGTTCAAACCGATAAACCCAAAATTGTAGGTAATATTAATTTTTTTTGTAAAAAAGTTCATAAATATATATTAGGCCAAATAATCAATTAATCTGTTTCAAAACTTTACCACACTTGTATATTATCAATGTTAGTTCTAAAAAAAATGTTCAAGTCCCTACAATGAAAACTCAATTACGATGATTCAGAGTATCACTAATTGTTTGCCATTTTTCGCTAAGTTTTCTTCTTCTAGGGAAAAACTTTTAAGAAGTTCGAAAAATGAGCTTAATAAAGTACTAAGATGATACGATTTGCTACCGAAAGCATACCCTACTTGTGGTAATCGGAAACAATACATTTCTCGCTCCGCTCAAAATCTAAAATTAATATATTTAACTTTTATAGATATTTAAACTAAGTTAAGTTAATTATTTTAAATTTAACTTAACATTTCCAAAATAACTTAATCGAATTAAATAAATTAGTTAACTTGCCAAGCCTTGGTTATAATTATATCAATTTCTGTCACATAATTATTAATAAATTATATTATATTTATTGTTCGATGTTAATATCAAATTAAAGTTATTATGGTTATTTCAAAAAGTAAAAAGAAACTAAAACTATTAGTTTAAGTAGTATAACATAATTTTTAATTTTATTATTACATTTCGATTATTTGAACATACTTATTATTAATAAATTGCTAAAAATGAACTTTTTTAGTGCTACACGAGCCCTGCTTATCAGTGTTGAAACCAGATAAGTATTTTTCTATGTAGATGAAGATAAAGATAATGATAAAATATTTTACTATCTAAATAAAAAAACAGATTTATATATGTAAAATATAGGTAAGCTAAACAATTAGAATATTTACTAATTATCCAAAAAATATAGTAGAGAGGTGTCATCCTACATTATATACATTATATCCAGATGAATATTTTTATATTTCAAACAAATAAATTAATTCCTAAAGTTATAATAATATTATTATGTTGATTGTTAAATGATATTCATAGACGAATATACTTATAATACAGAATATACTAAGAATATATTACTACATAATATTAATATACGAGCTATTAATGGCTTGTATTAGCCCATATTTGTTGCAACAAGGTCCAAAAAAGTATTATAATTATAGTTCTTATTAATATTTATTGACTTCATGTAATTTATGTTATTAATTTCTTCCATTTATATTTACACATTTATCCATTATATTTTGTTTTTAGTTTGTTTAAATCAACAACAAGGAGAGAATTTGCATTTCATTACTTTTTGTTGAATATATACCTAAATTGTAAATATATATTTCATAGGAAAATAAATTTATTTAAAATTTGTAGAATATTAAAAGTGTAATAATAGTTTCAAAAAAAGCCATTCTTTATCTATTTTTTATCTAGATGAATACAAATTTAATCTAAGATAACACTTCAGACGAATGTAAATTTATTTAATTAAATAAGACAAAAGATAAACAAATTATCATCTAGAAAGGTCTCAACATTGCTGCTTATTAATAATTTATAATACTTATACTAATACCAATAGGTATCTACTCCAGTAATACTAATCTAATACTATTTTATATATTTATAAGTTTACCATTTTTAGGTTATAATATAGTATTTTATACTTATATAGGCAAGTTTAATGATAAAACTCGTATATGTAGCGAAATTGCCTATACATTACGCCGTTAGAAACCCATAAAGGCAAATACTCAAGTACATTTTAATATTATTAATTATAAATTTGTAGACTGTAATTATTAAAATGTTGAATCTATAAAAATAGCTATAATTTATAATTTTGAAAAAACACGAAACCTATCATTTAAAAAAATTGTATTTTAAAGTATTTTAATACACAAACATCAACATGTATATTGTATACAAACAATATATAATAAATATTTACAAATTTCAAAATTATTACAAAGAAGTAGTGTTGCCTGGACGGCTAGACGAAATAATATAATATTATTTACCTAGTCAATAATTATAATTATTAGTAATTATAAGACTGACCTAACCCAGTGGCACCGAAGTTTATAATTATATGTAGGGCAAATATATTAAGATACTACCACCTGCCAATTTCATGAAGAAAATTGATTTTTATTACTTACAACATACACCATTTATTAACATTAAATATTAAAATAACTACAATATTTAATACTTAACATCTACCCACTCTCATACCAATTTTTATAATTAATACGATTGCCTTACATCAAAATTAATTTCGACATCACTGACCTAACCTAGACTTATAGAATACAAATTCAAGTTCCATATTATCTAAAAGCCATAAAAGGAAACAGTAGAAGTACAAAACTTTAATTGTATAAGTCTCTTAAATTATTATTATTATTATTATGTACTGACTTTAGATTTTGATATATATTTATAACAAACATATAATTTATTATAATATTATAGATAACGTCTTAAGAACCATTAGTATTTAAAGATAAAATTAACGACCAATAATATTATAATGATTTATGATAAATAACTGATGAGTTAGATATACAATAATTGTAAACTAATATAAATAAAATAATACCTTTATAGAATAAAAACCAAACATTTATTTACAAAATATCTATTTCTCCAACTCCTTGTGGCCTGATATTTTCCGGCTTGTTAATTCTAATAACTATTTACTACTTAACTTTCGTTATTTACCATAAAGTTTACTGTATATCTTCGTGCAGCATCATGAACATGGGAATTTCAAAAGAAGTTCATGTAAATTATTAACATTTCAGATCGTGGGAGAAGTTTTTACTAAACTGTCTAAACCTCTAATGGCCTATTGAATTTAATCAGAAAATACATATATATATATATATGTTTTGTTTTATTCTGTGACCCAATAAGGTTAGTTTTAAAAAGTTTCGTTTTTTTTACAATCCTAAATATAGCATCCAGGTATATATCACTAATATAAAACATTAGTACCTAACATACCCAACAAAAAGTAATATAGAACATATTTTAATTACTTGGAAAATACTCTTTCAAGAGTTACTTGGGTTTATGGGGATATTATTTTGTATTTAAAAACTTGATATAAGTTGTTATACATACTAGATTGACAAAAAAGTTGAATAACAATTTTAAAAGCACACGCTAAACAATTTCAACAGGAATTCTAATTTATAGGATCAAGTTTATCATCAAAATCAGATGTTATTGATTCATATGACAATTGTTTCATTATATTTAAATTATAATTAGGCTCTTACAAAAAAAGACAGGAGCCCAGGCAGCGATCACTGCCTCGACTAGACCAAACCGATCCTGCTTGGTATATATGGACAGTTATTCTTGTGAATTTATGACATTTAAATTAATTTATGTCAAACGTAAACAAAAACTGTTTTCAAATGGGTTGTTTAATTACCTAAATTTTCTAACAATATCAGAGTATTGATAAAGATTGGTTTCTATAATCTCTATATTATACAATATAATAAATTTATCATAACATTATATATATATATATATATACATTACCTAACTTTAATAACCTTAACCTATCACTGGTAGACAGTACCTAGTAGGTATGTAAATACCTACAAATACTTATTACAAATATTTATTAAATAACATACTGAGTTACAGATAAAGTAGTTTTCTTAGTATAAAATATTTTTAATTATTATTCAATTTATAAATAGTAATTATATAATAATATTGTAATTCCCTACAATTTATTAAAAAAATTAATATTTTTGTCCCTTAATGTCGATAATTGAGTTTTCACCCATTTGGTTTAAAGCCCAATGGATCTCGGCTTAATATACTACTTTTATTTATGATTTCACTCAAATGTTAGCTAATTTCAAACCAGGCATTTAATTGAAATAAATAAATAAAAAGACAAAAATAAAAAAATACTTGTAACTAATTTAATCAATATGAATTAAATAGTTTAATAAAACATGTTGGTGTTTTTAAAGCATACAAAATAAGACAATAATTAAAATTAAAATAAAGTGCACAAATAAAATAATGGTAATAAAATAACAGTAAGATGAATTAATAAAATAAATTTAAACAAATTGTTTTACCTAAAATTAATTGATATAATCAATTTATTATCATTATTTTTAAGCTTATAAATTAGCAGAACTTAAATACAATAATCATATTTTTTTATTCAATAAAAAATATTTATAAAATATTTATAAAATATTTATGTTAATTAAAACAGTTGTCAAACTGTAAGATATAAGATCATTTTAAATCACCCCATGAGGAACCCTTTCTTAGTTTTACAGGCAATGGTACACATAAGTTAACTGCAGACTCCATTACTTTGACTATTGTTAAACAAGCTTCATCAAGAACTGAATTTGGCACCTAAAAAAATAATACAGTATTATTTAACTTCTCTGTTATATATTTATTACGGATTTACAACAATATTATTTTTTCAAATATAAATATTTTGGTAATAATTTATCGATATATTGAAAAAAAATTACATATCAATATATCAATTATTGCTATATGGTGATATTTTAATATTTATATATAAGAAATTATTAATAATATATATTTTTAGGTTTGAGATATTTCTCTATTTTATTCATTTTTTTATTTATTTAAATTTTAGGAACAATGGGATATAAATAAGTGCATAATATAATAGACAATTACAACATTATTGGATTAATAAATATCGAAAGTATTGATATATTTGTGTTTAATATTAATATCAAAAAAAAAAAAAAACAACTAAAGAAGGTGATATTGAAATTATATTGAAATATTGATATTTTTGAAAACCACTAAAATTTAAATTAATAACTAAACTGTAGATATAAATATAAATATAAAAATAATTCATATTACTTCAAAAATTAATTCATCGTGCAAATGCATAACTAATTGTATATGAGGTTTGAGAAAACTTTGGTTAACATTTTTATCTACTTTAATCATTGCCATTTTTGTTACGTCAGCAGCACTTCCTTGGATTATTGTATTAATTGCTTGACGTTCTGCATGAGCTAAAAAAAAATACTAGTTATTTAAAAAAATACATCATGAAGAAAGAAGATTAAAGAATGAAAATTATACATTTAATTTTTGGTACATCACTGTTTATATCTGGTAAATGTCTAATTCGTCCACTAAGTGTCTTTACGAAACCAATTGCTCTGCATTGTGTCACACATTCATTAAAAAATTTATTGACACCAGAAAATGTGCTTTTAAATTCTAATATTAATTTTTGTGCTTCATCTTCAGTAATATTTAAGGTTTCACTTAAAGTTACTGCACCCATGCCATATAAAATACCATAGCAAACTTGTTTAGTTTTTTGCCTGAGTTCATCACATACCTAAACAAATAAAAATACATATTTGTGCAGTATAAACATAAATGATTTTTAATAAACAAACCTCAGTTTCTGGTATTTTATGCCATTTGGACGACAAATTTATAAAAATATCACCAGGAGATTTAATAGCAGACAACAATATAGGGTCTTTGGACAAATGAGCAAGAATACGTAGTTCAATTTGACAAAAGTCTACAGATACCAATGTTTGATCTATAAAACAAATTTCAATAAACAGTTTATTTATTTTAGTTCATAGAAAAAATTATAACTTTTATATTATTTCTAGTCTTCAGTCAACAAAACAGGAAGTTTAGCAATAGTAAATTAAAAATATTTTATTTTTATGTATGAAAACATATTTTCGGTTAGAAATAATTGTCTGATTACCACAAGTAGGGTATGCTTTCGGTAGCAAATCGTATCATCTTGGTACTTTATACAGTTCATTTTTCGAATTTCTCAAATGTTTTTCCCCAGAATAAGAAAAACTATCAAAAATAGCAAAAAATGGGCAAAATTACGATTTTCATAATTTTTTATTTCGTGATAACTAATTGAGTTTTAATCGTAGGAATTTGAAATTTTTTTTGAGTACTAACATATGTAATAGTTATTTGTGGTAAAATTTTTAAACAGATTGGTTGATTTTTTGGCTATATATAGAGCTTTGAACTTTTTTCCGAAAAAGTTTAATATTACCTACAATTTTTGGTTAATCGGTTTGAAAATTTTATAGATGCCTAATAATACACTACTTAATCTTTTTATAAATTATTTTAAAAATCGTGACTGACACTTTTATTTTATAGGGTTATTATTATATTTTTTTTATCTGATGTATCAAAACATTTTTTCAGGTAAAAATAATGGTCCGATTACCACAAATAGGATACCTTTTCCGTACTAAATTTCATCTAGTTGGTACTTTATTTAGGTCATTTTTTGATCATATACTATTTAATCTATTTACAAAATATTTTGAAAATCGTGACTGACAATTTTTATCACTAAATGATAACTCTTTGATTTTTGATCGTAGGAATTTGAAATTTATTTAGAATATATACATGTGTAATTTACATTCATGGTAAATTCTTGGAATGGATTAACAGTATTATATATTTTAATATATTGAGATTCGATAAGAATCGTATTTTTTAATGCAATATAATTGCATTCAAATCTTAATAATTATAATAAACCACTAATTTCTCTTATCTGATGACTGTAGGGACGAAGGAGTAAAACATACTAAATTAACATTCCCACTTTTTTTATATTTATAATTCAAAAAGCAATATATTGTACCAAATATTAATATTTGAATATATATATATATATATATATATATATTTATAATACCTAGGACTTGCACTCAATATTATTAGATTTTAACAGGCAAAGATCTAATAGAACTAAGAGGCTGTAGCCTCCCCTTAATTATTACTTGAAAGTCAAATCTAAAATATTAAAATAAAAATGATATTATTCAATCACACCACAGATTTAACCCACCAAATATAATCCAAAATCTCTATATCCACGCCTGGATATTAACTTATATGAAAATATTTATTTAATAATTATGCTTTAAAAAAACAAATTAGAATAATAATAGTTATTTTCATAAACCATTGAATAATAACATTGATTATGAATACTATGTATAATCAATGACAATAGTATTACACAAAAACTCATTTTATGAAAAATGTTCATTGAAATATTAATTTAAATATTAAGCCAGCAATGAGAACTTGGAAAATGTATATTTTACTTACGTCAACCTTCAAGGTAATTATAACAGATTACTAATTTTTGTTTTCTTACAACTCACAAATCATATATATCATTAAATAATTTTAAGTTCCTATTTCAATTTCAAATTGAATTAATTTATACGCTTCATTTTTTTTCATATGGAATTTATTTTTTTTAAATTAACTGAAATCCAAAAAGATTTGGTTCAGTTTTGTTTTAGTTAAATCATCTACGAGAATTGTAATTCATAATAATTTATTGTTCACCAAGATAAAACCATATGTCATGTTGCTATTTCCATTTTATTTATTTAATAATAAATAATAATAATTTTAATATTAATGGTAATATAAAAAAACTAACCTTTATTAGGTACAAATGCAGATCGAATACTTAATAATTCATTATCAATTATATAATCTTTAGGTACATTTTGTAAATTTGGTTCATGCATACTTATTCTACCTGTATTAGAATATGTATTGCTGTCACAATAAACACGATTATTCTTTGATGCCAAAAATGTATTTATGTGCTATAAAAATTTTTAAATATAAATAAAATGCATAGCAAATTATAATTATTAATCCATAATATATATAATATAAATACTAAATAATAAATATAATACTTACATTATTCCTAAGACAGCACAATTTTCGCCAACATTTGACCAATGCAACCAAAGGATGTGAAGAACTATCAGTCAAATTTAGTTTTTTTTTTAACTAAATTTTGATTACAAAGTATCACAATAATTATTAATAATAAAATTAATTAGTTTTTAATATTCTTACTTTGGCCCACTCTAATGGGGATTGCATATTAAATTTAATTCCTGATAACTCAATTGCTTGTTCGGAAATAGTTTCCATTAGTTTAATCACTATATAATTTAACTCAACCAAGTAATCTTTATTTAGACCAAAACCATACAGTTCCATTTTTGCCAAAATAATTTGTATAGGCATCTCTATATCTATCAATAACAAATAATAAATATTATTATAAAATTGATAACTTATATTAAAATATACAATTAATAATAATGAGTCCTACCTTTAAAGGTTTTATAAATATATATTTGTTTAAGTTGATGTTTTAAAGTTATCATTAATTTTTGAGTAATAAACGCATTAAAAACTGCATCATTTGTTTGAATACTACCTTCAAAGTTTAAATGCCATTGAATCTGAACCATATTAAATAATTATAATTAACAAAAGTCAAAGATACTTGCAACAAAATGTAAAACCAATAAATAATTGTATGAATTACCAAGTTTTCCAATGAGTTGTTTTGTTGACCATTTATTAGCCAATCAGCTACAAAAGGATCTCTGAATTTGCAAATAGGATTAATGTTGCAACATTGTGAAATAATTTTGTAACTTAATTTAGCATCAATTATATTAACAGTCAAGTTTTTATTGGATAACAACTTTTTCAATAAACTTATACCAGATGGACCTATTAAAAAAAAAAAAAAAAATGTATTAAGCTTTACGCAAAATGTGATGAAAGATACATACCAATTTGATTGAAATTTACATAATGTATAACAGTCTGTTTGCTCCATGTAATAGCAAACCCTTTTAGTACTTGGTCATTAAATGTTAATAAATTCATGGTTTTGTTATTTTCTAAACTTCGTCTAATAACTTTAGCACCAATCTTCTGTTCTGTATTAATTTCTTTGCATACATTCAAAGCCAAAGTTATTTCTTTCCTACGCTTAATATCTGGAAAGTGATCTCGAGCAAACAAATCCGTACTTTCCATTATTTTAGTTTTATATGCACATGAATCAATTTTTTTTGAATTGACATTAGATTTAAAAGGTGACTCTCTAAAAATAAATACATATTGAATTTATATAATGTATATACAATATAAACATTAATAAATAAATAAATTATAACAAATAATAAATAGTAAAAAAAACATACTTGCGAGGAGATGGTCCACTAGATGTAGTATCTTGAGATCCAGCAATCATATCTTCAGAATCTGATATAACTAAATCTTTACATGTCATTTCCACTACATTACATATTTTCTTTGGAGATATTATTGTATTTGACATTAAATTAAATGAATTTTGAAAAGCCAATTGCATCACACTCTTACTCATTCCAGCAGATATTGAATTCACAGTTATATTCGATTTTCCATCACTATTCAGTAGTTGATCAAGTTGTGTGTTAATCCTTATAGAATCTGGAAACAATGTGTTTTCAAATAAATCATTGTTCTCTGCTGGTTTACTGTTACTTATTTTGGAATCTTCAATTTTTTTATATTTTCGTTGAGGCTCTAAAAAGGGGTCATATAGTAAACTATCTTTATTAAATTGACATTCATCTTCTCTTTTACGTTTATTAGAACCAAAATCTCTTTGAGTCATTTCTAATATACTTTCTCCTCCAATATTACAATCCCATTTCTCTTCTGGTTCTTTAGGTGTCTTAATGTTGATTAACTCAGCTAAATATGAATCACTAATAGATTTGTTACTAAGATTATCCGACGTATTATTTGAGCTAACATTTACAGTAATACTAAATTTAGTACGTTCAAATGACGCTTCAAAAAGATCCATACTTTCTCTCTTATAATCTTTACTTACAACTTGTTCAACTTGTTCAATATGTACACAATCTGACTCAGCAAATAACTCAATACTATCTCTTCTTGATGAATTTGATAAGTTCTGAACAGCATTATTTATCAAATAACTTTCAGATTTTTTGTTCTCTTGACTAGTTTCAATTACAGTAACGTCTCTTGATGTAGTAGGTCGAATTTTTACTGAACCTACCGTTGTATCTAAATCATCTTCATTAATATTTCCATCAATCCAACACGCAGATTTAAGACCAAGTTCTCTCTAAAAAAGAAAAAGTTTTTATTTCTATTTAACATTTACACTATATTTATATAATTTTGTATCATTATACAAAACTGTTATGTACCAATTTTGTTTGATAAAATGTATAGTTATCAAATCATTGTTTAATTTATAAATAAATTTATTTATTAATTTTTTTTTATTTATTGTTTAATCTTACTTTCAAAAGATGTCTTGCTTCATTTATAATAAATATAGCAGCTTCTTTTTCGTTAAGAGCGAATCGTCCAGCTATCCAAACATTTTTTCGTTCTTTTTCATCATCATTGGTATCAATATTATTATTATTTGTATTACTAAAAATGAATTTATTTAGTTTACAATACTAAACAAGTAAACATTTATTTATTATTTTACCTTTGGTATGGTATTGCTTTGGCCAAGGTTTGCTGAACTAATCGCAAATCAGCTAATGCAAGTTCAGGGATGTTTTGTATTCCTACATTATACAATGCCCGAGCAGTGATCGAATTCAAACAGTCCAAACGTAACAACTCGACGAGTTGTCTTTGTACACCAAATTGCAATCTTTCAGAAAACTGTGATATTAACAATTCCAAAGACGACCAGCCAAGTCTTTTACAAAACTGTGTTACCATACCTGATAGCAAAAAATAATTTTAAAATACTATAAATAAAACTTAATTATAAATCAACACTTTCACAATCTCACCTGCAAAAGTAGAGGATGATTGCTGAAGACTTTGAAGAAGGCCTTTAGATGTGCCATATTTTAAAACAACGGTATTAATAGATACTTCATTTATTAAATCATGTAATAAAAGTGATGTATAGAATCTTCTATGAATAGCTAATTTATGTTTCTAAAATACAAAAAGCGTTTAATATACTTCAACAATTGATATAAACTAAAAATAATACACTACATTTCTTGTAAAATGTCAAATTAATTATAAAGTTAAAACTTTTTCCAAATAAAATTGGATAAATACTTCCAAACATAATAAGTTTAATTAATATATATATATTTATGTATTTATGTATTTTTTTATTAATGTAATTATAATGTATAATTAATCAATGATATATATCTGAAATTTTTATAAAAGGAAAGTTCGAAATTTTCTATTTTAACTAAACCAATAACTAATAAAATAATTAACTTACATCTGAAGAAGTACTAAAACTTGTTCCAGTCATTGCTTTAACGATGAAACCCTCTTCAATTCCAATTATATCACCAACTTTACGCATTGAATTTGGTAGTCTTTCCCAGACATTTAAAACTCGAAACCAATCTAAATGTCCAATCTGGTCACTTACTGAATAAGGTGTAATCTGAAATCCAATAAAATAATGACATACAAGAAAATATATATTTAAAGCTTACTTATTGCCTTACTAAATAAAGTAAATGAAGTTCAGAATCAAGAACAAAATTTTGTCTGGCTTTATCTAGTTCTTTGATCAATTTTAGACCTATTTCAGGAGTAACAGATGCTGCAAGGCAAGCTTGACCAAGATTAGTTGGAGCTAATTTATTGTCATTTTCCCGTATAAATTGATGTTCAATTAATAATTTAAGACATTGATGAATAGGATTTTCATTAACTAAAAAAAATATATAATACATTTATTTATAGTAAATTTTTTACATTAATTTAATATATAGTAATCTTACAGTTTTCACTAGTTGATTTAAATAGTAATGTACACTTAATATACTCAAAAGCATCTTCTGTAGTACAAACAACTCCTCCTGCAACAACTTCCAATAATGCTCTTTTTAAACATGTAGAAAAATCTCCTACTCCTAAACAACTTTTAATTGGTGGAAGGTTTTGAGTAGCAACTTCTTCACCTATTCGCCGTTCATTTTCGTCGCATATCAAATAACTTTCACCTGTTACAAAAATTTTATTTTAATAATAATTTAAAATATAATTATTAATTAATATTTATATTATATATATATATATATTCTTTATATATATTAACAAACCAGCTGTATCAACACCCATGCGGCCAGCACGTCCAATCATCTGCCGATACTGTAAAATATCAATAGGAATTCTATGACAATGTGGTGATCTTACAATCACTCTTCGTGCAGGCAAATTCACACCTGATGATAGAGTCGATGTGGCAATTAATACTCTCACTATATTTTGCTTGAATGCCCCTTCGATTATGTCCCTTTCATCCATTGTAAGACCTAAACAATTAAATAGATAATAAATTTTAATTTGCAAGTTAATATTTATTTCATTAAGTATTGCAAAAATTAAAACTAAAATAATCATGTAGACAATATATATATATTTAAATGATAAATAATTATTCACAAAGGATATAAAATTGAATGTATAATTATAATTTTAAAACAAAATAATTTAGTTACCAAAAAAATAACAGTCTCTAATTATTTGATACCTCAAATTCTTAGTATCCTTGATAATATACATAGGCAGTATAGCTAAATTAAAACAATTTTAAGAAAAAATTACCAGCATGATGAAAAGCAACACCAAATGATATGGTCTTGCTTAAATCATTTTCAAGCCCAACAGGACACCTTCGAAGTTGCTCCAAAACATCTCCCAAACTATCACCATTTAATTGATTACGTAGATCTATTCCGACTTTTGATTTATTATCCCCTCCTATAATAAAACAATCATAATAAAATACATGTTTTATTACTATAATTCCATAAATATGAAATATTATATAGACACATTACCTAATCGTTTAATTTCTAATGCGATATCAAGGGCTAAAGACTCACACCATTTTTTTGTAAAACAGAATATCAAAATAGAATATCCTTGAAGAATAGTATCGACACACAAATATGTTACATCATCTGGATCATTCTTATTACAAAATAATTATTTTATTAAATGTACACATAATACATATTGACATACTGTAGGTCATTAAAAATGATAATAGTTTATTACTTTAATTGCTATATTAGGTTCAATAGTATGACTCAAAGAAAGATTGCTGACATTATAAACACGTTTGCCAATTTTTAAATATTCATTTAAGGGCACTGGACGAAAATTGGTCTGATATAGTGAAGCGTCTAACCAATTAGCAAGCATTTCTAAATTTGGCAATGTAGCCGACATACCAACAATTTGAATTGATATACTACTTTTTCTATAATAAAATAAAACATCAAAAAATAAATAAACAAAATATTATTATAATAATTAATAATATTTACATTTTGGACATATATTTAATTTTAGTTAGTAGTAATTCAAGAAGGTACCCTCTATTTGAATCACCTAACATGTGCAGTTCATCTACAACAATACAACCAATATCTTGTAGTCCATCATCCTCTATCAGACTAAAATTTAAATGATTATAATTCATTTTATAAAAAACATTTATATTTAATAATATATTTTACCGATTTATTATGCCATTAGCCTTTTCAATTGTAGCAATAGCAATATTTACAGACCGCAATCCACCAGTTGGTGTATAACTTCCCATATATCCTGCCACTCTTTTATTTGTACCTTCAAATAGTTCCTATATATATTCAATGATAATTATTATATTAATATCTACCAAAATTAATTAATACATATTATAATAATTTATAATTTACCTGGAAATATAACATTTTTTCGCGTACAACTGATACAAATGGAAGAATTATCAAAACTTTTTTGTCCCTTTCTAATACTGTTTGCATAGTTAATATTTCAGCAACCATAGTTTTTCCTAAAATTAATACAATGGTCATATGTAAAATAATAATACTTTTTTAAGATAAAAAAATTTGAAAAAATGTATGCAGTAATAATATGTGATAGTAATTGAAATTAAATGCATATACATATTTAATGCAATAAGTTACTAACAATTTATAAATTAGATAAAACTATCCATCTAGCAATACACTTTTTTAACAGTATTTAAAAAATGTATACACAAAATATTCAAAAAGTTTAAAATAAAATATGTAAAATTTCTACCTGCTGATGTTGGTGCAGAGTACACGAGATTTCGTCCGTCCAAAACACCCTCGCTAGTTAGACACTCCACTTGCCATGGAAACATTGAAACAATGCCTCGTTTTTTATAATTCTAAAATAACAAAATTAAAATTATATTCATAATAAAACAACAAATATTTGAGTAATGTAAGGATTAAAATATTTACATCTACAATTTGTGGAGGCAAACCCCATGAATCAAGACTACACAAATCGGCGCTCATAGTATTGTTGTTCTTATATAATTTATTAATTCATATTCACATTCATATTTAATGTTGGTATACAGTATTAATTATATTTTTGATCAGTCAAATAAAAAAACAATTAGCAATAATTAATTGTAAATCGAATTTAATAAATAGTAAATATCTATATAATATTTAATAAATATTATCATGACAAAATATTTAGTCAATTGTCAATTATTATGAACATTATTAAATTAATAAGTAATTACATTATAATTTACATGTAGTACTGTAGATCTGTCATTTATCTATTGATATTGACTAACAAATAAAGTATGTACGTCATGTCGTAAAATGACTAAACAACATATTATTTTTGTTTTTCTTTAATTTATAATATTTTTTTATAGTTATATATTTCATATAATCTGTGGTTATAGTTTTTTCATTTTATCTACTGATACGTCTTAAATTCTTGATATGGACATATTGATAATACACCGCGATAACAGTAAGAACCACAATTAGTAGATAACCATGGTGAGTACCATGATCTTGGACCAGTTGTACAGTGGTTGATTAAACTGTGATTAAATACTAATCAATGATTAATAAAATTTGGTCGTTGTACAATGTCGGTAAAGTCTTAATCATTGATAAAAGGTCCGTTAAGTTACCGGTCATTATTGGTCGGTTAAACTGTGATTAACTAATTTTTTGAGAATTATCGTAATCAATAATTATAATTTCAATTTTATTCTATTGTTTTCCATTGTACATAAAACATAATATGTTTTACTTTTAACATTGATTATAGAATAGTCTATTGTCATAATTAATTAATCAATAATCAAAACGAAGTGTGATAGTTCATATACAATATTTTCATTTTTTTCCATTACAATTGGTATTCATTCATCTGATATTCTGTTTTATCACCAGTCATATTATCATTTTACCCAAATAATAATGATATTTGTATTTGCATTAAAAAAATACAAACGTTAATCGAACGTAAATTACGAACGTTTCACTTTAATTTTCAATTCTTTAACATTCAAATATTATAAATAAATAAATAAATAAATATCAAAGAACTCATCATCCCTCCAATATGTAAAATGATCCAGTCTAGATCTAAATATTTTTTGATGTCTGGGAAAAGCGATCATCACCATCAAGTCGTTATATTCATCATCTTCAACATCAGATTCAAAAAAATTGTCGTCATAATCGAAATACATTAAGAATAAAATAATAATCAAATATATAAAAATGTAGAATTTAAATAAAATTTGAAATATAATATATTAAAATAAAATTTCAGACAAATAAAACATTCACAATTTTTTTATTATTGTTTTATTTGAAATCTGAATAATTAATTGATAAGAATTAGATGATAACATGATCAATAGGTGGTTAAGCACTAATCACAGTTTAATTGACCAAAATTGGTTGTTTAACTTGACCATCGTTTAATCATTGATTAAGACTTTAACCGACACTGTACAACGACCAAATTTCTTAATTATTGATGAACACTTAATCACAGTTTAATCAACCACTGTACAACTGGACCTAACGGTCATTGACCCTAAAAAGTAATAATAGAAAGGAAACATAGAAAATTTTTCCACTAAATTTCGCTGTATTTCAATATTAATTTCACTTTTCAATGATAATTCTAAATCTACTTTTTTTGTTTTTAATCGTTTTATTATTTTATCGCCTTGCCATAGAGATGGGCAAAAAGTTTGAAACATCGATGTTTTAAAAACTTTAATGTTTAAAAATATCAATGTTTACCTTAAAAAGTTTTAAGAAATGCAGTATAGACTATAGACAATAAAATCAATAATAAAGGGACTAATAAACCCAGGTACTTTTCTTTGAATACACATGGACATGGTAATTCATCATCGTTCTGACAATCTATAGTCATGCTTTTAGGAATCAATTGACATTTTAAACAGCCATAATATTATGACTTGTTGTTTAATAATACCATTGATTATAGAATAGACTATTCTATAATCTATTCTATAATTAATGATAAAAGTTTTCAAATCTAAAATTAAAAAATTTTAAATAAATACGTAGTTTAATCATCGGACTAAAAAATCGATTTTTTTCAATACATCGCAATAAAAACATCGATGTATGGTTTCGATATATCAAACAAAAACACTGATGTTTTTAAAAAATCGATGTATTTTGCCCATCTCTACCTTGCCACATTATGCGTTTTGGCTAGTGATGGGCACTACTGATTAGTTTTGACTATCGAATATCATTCGATAGTCCAAGCAAACTATTGAATGAATAACCGATAGTTTTCATTGAAATCAAAAACAACCGATAGTTTTATTCGAATGAAAATCATTCCATAGTTCTATTTGAATGAAAATCATTCGATAGTTTTATTTGAATGAATATCAATAATAATCATTCGATAATTCTATTCCAATCAATAATCATTATTTATTAATCATTCATTCAATCAACTCCATAGGCATAGCACATAGTCTGGATCGGATTTGTAAATTTGGATCACTGAGGCACCGAGGTTTTATTTTGATGGCCAATCTTATAAATTTTATCTTTTAAACGTACTTAAATTATGTTTAATTTATCCAGAATTATTTTATTAACACTACTCTTTCTATGAGTTTGTGTATAGACCCACCAAGATTTTCTCGATAACTTGTTTGGCTAATTCGAGTCTGGCATAGGTAAGCAAGGCCGTATCCAGAAATAATTTTTTTTTTTTTGGGGGGGGGGGGTCCAAAATATGTTTATTGAAATTTTACTGAATTTAGGTTTTAAAATGTGGTTGAAAATAAGACTTATAATAAGTTCTTTTAAACATTCGTAAAATACTGAAGAAATTTCAGGGGGGGTCCGGACCTCTTGGACCCCCCTACAGATACGGCCTTGTAGGTAAGATAGAGGAGGATATTTAAACACTCTCCCGAAATTTTATGTCTTTTACATTATGATTTAATATTATATAATACTGCTGTTAATATAAACCCTAACTACTTCAAAAATATTTTTTCTAACTACGCCCCTGAATCATTTGAATAATTGATTGATGAATATTTATCATATTTTAGTTTAAATTATTTGGTTTGAACATGAAGATTAAAATCTTATTCTATTAATCTTTAGGATTCGAATAAAGATTTCTATACATTTGAGTGGTAATATTCTATTAACTTAGTGATGGCGCTATAATGAATGGTTTAAACAAAAATTAAATATATAATATATAATAAAATAATAAATACAAATACGTAAAATAGTTATGAACACTCAAAACTCAACCTAATAGTTTACGAGTATACTTTAATAGTATTTAACGTCCTAAATTCTTCAACAGTCTAGTTTCTACGACACACGTGTTATGTCGCTATAATCGTTACATGTAAAACTGTATGATGCAAATTGACAATTGTTGTTTTTTAATTGACCAAATGACTACAGGTGACACAACAAGATAAATTATAAAGTGATAACATAGGTAAATTGGCACCACGAATTAGCCACAAAGGCAAAAGTGTTTGTGTATGATAGCTACCACCACGCACATTATATCTAACAAAGTAACAATGGAATAATTCATTGTGTTAAAAATTATTCTATGGTCCTATTCCAATTTCGAATGAAAATCCATTAAATTGTTTTATTCGAATGAAAATTATTCGATAGTTTAAAAATACAATTGAATGACTAGATAGTTTTAAACAATCGAACAAGTCG
Source organism: Eriosoma lanigerum (assembly GCA_013282895.1). Taxonomy (NCBI): domain Eukaryota; kingdom Metazoa; phylum Arthropoda; class Insecta; order Hemiptera; family Aphididae; genus Eriosoma; species Eriosoma lanigerum. Next base: position 15,964,830 of record CM023357.1, read on the forward strand.
ATATTTTTATTCGATAATGCCCTTCACTATAAAAAAATAGTTTTGGCGAGTCCCGGCATAGAATAAGACTAAAAACGCATCCCGCTGACCGGAACAACAACTTACATTGTTTCTAATTATGGATGTCACACTAGTGTGTTTAAGCGGGACCGGTCGATTCCTGTTGCCGACTGAACAAAACATGATGCGATTGAGCGGGAAACAAATGACAAATCGGAAGGATATGTTATCGAAATTCATTATATTAATGGTGGATGTCACATCATGCATTTTGGCAGCTGCGTTTTCCTTAAATTTATATGAAATTATTATTTTTCATTATTTTATTATTATAGTACATAGATAATAATTACAATTTTTTATTGCAATATTATAGATATGTTAATATTTAACCCGTCGTTGGTAAACCTATATTATTATAGTTATTGCTAAACTGTGAGCGTCGCGCTCACACGTTACTTTTTCCATTATTATTAATTACTTGATAAACTTAGAACATTGAATTATACATAGAAATAAGTATCTTTTTATTCACTACCAATTGGTAATATATTTTTTATTATTACTATTATTAATAACTTAATAAAAATTAAAAACTATAATTATTAAAAAATATAATATAGGTATATAATAATTTAATTCTGCATGAATTAAGTGAGTATCACCGAGTCTACAATCCAAGAGCGTTGAGACATCAAGGCCGCGCGCACATTGGATACGAATTGAATGAGCACTAAGGATGGGCCAATAATATCGATAATATCAAAATATCGATATTTGTGCACAATATATCGATATCATTTGATATTATCCGATTTTTGATATCATAAATATATCATCTTATATTAATATCGATATTTCAAAAGTATACAAAAATTTTAAATGAAAATAAAATATAATATAATATTAAACTATAAGTAGGTATATAGTTTAATATTTTTACCGCCAGATACCAATTATTACTGTTCAAACATACTTATAGATTATTTATTAAAGATAGACTTAGTATAGTTAATGGTCAATTAGAAGTTATTACAGTATTGCGTTGTCTTTTATCGATATAATATTATAGCACCTTCCAAGTACGTCCAGCATTTTAAAAAAAATGATTCAAACAAACAGTAGCAAAGTATGTTTTAAAAATATTAAAGGGACCGTACACGTCAAATATTAAGATAATACAAATTTCAAATGTTATCATATTTTAATAATATATTACTTATTACACAGATTATATGTTTCATATAATCTGTGCTTATTAGGATACATGATATTATGATTATATATGATTATTACATAATAATAGAATAGACTATTCTAAAATCAATGGTAATACTATGTATAAGATTTATGGTATAAAATCTCTGTTCGCAAACTATAGACAAGAATACGAAAAAAAATATTTGTGATATATCAAAATATAAATATCAAATGATAAATTTTTCATTTTATCAATATCGATAATATTGATATTTTTTCATTTTAGCCCATCCCAGGTAGCACACTGAATACGTTTTTGTGCGTAAAATAGTCAGTGTTCCGCTGAAATCCATTTTCGACGTATAAACGCGAATGAAATCCGGACAAGTTCGGATTGTTTTCGTACGTCGGAGTCACACGTATATATAGTACGAACACCTCGCACCCAATCTGCGCGCTCGCATAGTATCTGGTAAGCCGGGATCGTTCGTGCGTGTACGTTCAAGTTCATACGAATCAAATTCGTACGAAAATGCATCCAATGTGCGCGTAGCCTAATGATTAATGTATATATTTGGTATTTGTTGAATTTGGAAACTATTTACTAGTGATGTCGGCAAATAAGCCACAGCGGGAACGTTTTTAACAAAAACGTATGATGTGACATAGTCAATATCGTCCTGTCAAAATGTATGGTTTTACCGGCACCCGCCAAAACGCATAGTGTGGCAGAGCTTTTAATCATTCAAGTTATTTTGAAAAAAAAATTTATTAATTGATTATTTATTTATTTATCTAGTAAATGCCTAATAATATGCATAATTAATATTTGAAAATACAAATATTATATTTATTTATGAAATGTAAAATATATTTTCATTTTTAACTAATATTCTACACATATTTTGTATTACTATCTGTATTGTGAATTTTGAATTTTAACAATATATATTTATAAAAAAAAAACATATTAATTAACTACGAATTATTATTATAAAAATGTATATAAAGTTATAATACTCTATATGAAGAAACATTATTATATATTAAATTTTATAATAATATTGAGGGTAACTCAAATGGTTACCCTTTAAAATGAACCCTACTTCCGCGTTCCGCATAAAATTGTATAAAGAACGGCGCGCCGTCTCTATATTACTCTATGGTAAAAAACTAAGAACAGTAAAAACCATGTCTAAATATATTTCAGTATTAACAGTGGTATTAAATTTTGGCATATAGGCGACTGTCTTTCGTTTGTATTTTTTCGAAATCATTTGTAATAAACTTCCCTTTAAATTATAACATGGACGGAATAGAAAAAAAAAACATGCTTAATTATTTATTCCTCCATGAAACTTCTAGAATGTTCTCGATCAGCCGATTTACACCCCTCCACAAATCGTAACCATTGTGATTTAACAGCAGATAGGTATATTACAAATTTATAAACCGAATGAATTCTATGGAATAGATGCAGCAGCAAATATACAACCATTTTGTTCCAGAACTTTGTGCTGTTTGCTGGTCTTAAGCTGTAAGTATTATTTTATTTTTATTCTGATGTTTTATAAACCGTGTTTAATTTCCGAATTATATTTCTGAATCCCTAATTTATGTTGACTTTAAAAATTTATTTTTTTTCCTCGTTGCGATATTTAAAGTGTTTCTTTTCTCCAAATTTAGCAGTAAACATTTTTAAATTATGCCACGATGTATGCGTTAAGGTTATAAAGTCATTTCTTATTTCAGTATTTTACATTTTTTTTCACCTTAATAATATAATTCAATACTAGTATATTACATACGTAAACACATTAATTTTTGTTGGTAAATATTTTCGTAATTATTGAATAAAATGTTCTTTATTTATTAATTATATTTTAATTTCTTTGTTTGGGTACATAAAGTACGTACATATATAGTAATAGGCCTTGTTTGGTAATAAATTGAACCGATGTATAGTTAATTTGCAATTAAAATTGTATTGTATTTTTCTAAGACTTGTTATAAATCTTAATCAATATATATAAAATCAAGGTCATTCAAAGATTTTCATATTTCTTTCCGTGTCTTACAACAATGATTAAAAATTGAAAATGAATACAAAAAATATCAGTCATTTATAAAGATCATCTGATTTTTGTTAGAATTTAATATCGTGTTGGAACAGATAAATATTTCAAATACCTTTAAGAGTCAATTACTGAGTTTACATGTAACTAAATAAACTACTCTTAAATTCCACAGATTTTATTTCATTAAACCATATTAATGTAAACAAACGTCTATATATTATTTTTAAATCCATTTTAATTGTTTACATGGATCATAATTAAACCACACTCAGTGAACTGATTGCAAGTATTAGCATAGTAAATTATTAAATTAAATAGGAATAGTTTGGTAAATGATGCCATTGCCATAACCTCAAATATTATTTCAAAAAGTTTTTATCCGATGAGATAAACGAGTAATTTATAAATATCTTAAAAACTGAATATGTATTTAGTTAGTGAATATTTATTTTTAAAGTCATAATTATGATCATTAAAATAAATTATTTATATGTTAATAATTTTGATATTCAAATCGAGTCCTAACTCTAACCTGAATATGATTATTTGAAACTAAATTAATTGTATGTATTTTTTTGTAGGACTAATTTATTCCTATATACTTCATAAATATCATTTATTAATAATTAAATAAAATGGCCAAGACTCCAGCTATTGGTATCGATTTGGGTACAACCTACTCTTGCGTGGGTGTATTCCAGCACGGTAAAGTAGAAATCATTGCCAATGACCAAGGTAACCGTACTACTCCCAGTTATGTCGGTTTCACCGATACCGAACGTCTCATTGGTGACGCTGCCAAAAACCAGGTCGCCATGAACCCAAATAACACAATATTCGGTAAGCAATCGTTAATTAGTACTAAATTATTTTTTCCAATATAATGACATACATATTCACGCAGATGCTAAGCGATTGATCGGAAGACGTTTTGATGACGCTACCGTACAAGCTGATATGAAACACTGGCCTTTCGATGTTATCAGTGACGGTGGAAAACCAAAAATCAAGATCTCATACAAAGGAGAAAACAAAGTTTTCTCTCCAGAAGAGGTAATTTAACGTTTATATAATTATTAATAATGATTTACTAATTAGTATTCATTGAATATAATTAGTATTGTTGTTTATTTTAGGTATCATCTATGGTTTTAACTAAGATGAAGGAAACCGCTGAAGCTTATTTGGGAAAGACTGTCACAAACGCTGTGATCACTGTACCTGCCTACTTCAACGACTCTCAACGTCAAGCCACCAAGGACTCTGGTACCATTGCTGGTTTGAACGTAATGCGTATCATCAACGAGCCTACAGCTGCTGCCATTGCTTATGGTCTTGACAAGAAAACATCGGGAGAACGCAACGTTCTTATTTTCGATTTGGGTGGTGGTACTTTTGATGTGTCCATCTTGACCATCGAAGACGGAATATTTGAAGTGAAATCTACTGCTGGTGACACTCACTTGGGAGGTGAAGATTTCGACAACAGAATGGTCAATCACTTTGTTCAAGAATTTAAACGTAAATACAAGAAAGAAGTCACTTCAAACAAGAGAGCATTAAGACGTTTGAGAACTGCCTGCGAACGTGCAAAACGTACTCTTTCTTCTTCGACCCAAGCAAGCATTGAAATCGATTCCTTGTTTGAAGGCATTGACTTCTACACCTCCATCACCCGTGCTCGTTTTGAAGAATTGAACGCCGATCTTTTCCGCAGCACCATGGAACCCGTCGAGAAATCTCTGCGCGACGCTAAGATTGACAAATCTTCCATCAACGACATTGTACTGGTTGGAGGTTCCACCCGTATTCCTAAAGTACAAAAGCTGTTGCAAGATTTCTTCAACGGCAAAGAGTTGAACAAATCTATCAATCCCGACGAAGCTGTAGCCTATGGAGCCGCGGTACAAGCAGCTATCTTGCACGGTGACAAATCCGAAGAAGTTCAAGATTTGTTGTTGCTCGATGTCACTCCATTGTCGCTAGGTATTGAAACTGCTGGTGGTGTGATGACTGCTCTTATCAAGCGTAACACAACCATTCCCACAAAACAGACTCAGACCTTCACCACCTACTCTGACAATCAACCCGGCGTATTGATCCAAGTATATGAAGGAGAGCGTGCCATGACCAAGGATAACAACTTGTTGGGAAAATTCGAACTCACTGCTATTCCACCCGCACCACGTGGTGTCCCCCAGATCGAAGTGACTTTCGATATCGACGCTAACGGTATTTTGAACGTTAGCGCCATCGAAAAGTCCACCAACAAAGAGAACAAGATCACAATCACCAACGACAAGGGCCGCTTGAGCAAGGAGGATATTGAGCGTATGGTAAATGATGCTGAAAAATATAAGGCTGAAGACGAACAACAAAAGAATGTCATCTCTGCCAAGAATGGCTTAGAATCTTACTGTTTCAACATGAAGAGCACAATGGAAGACGAGAAGATCAAAGAAAAGATACCAGAATCCGACAAGAACACAGTTTTGGAAAAAGTTAATGAAACTATCAAGTGGTTGGATGCTAACCAACTAGCTGACAAAGAAGAATATGAGCACAAACAAAAGGAGTTGGAAGGTGTTTGCAATCCAATCATCACCAAATTGTATGCTGGTGCTGGCGGTGGTGTTCCTGGAGGTATGCCAGGTGGCATGCCTGGTGGTATGCCAGGAGGTTTCCCAGGAGCTGGTGCTGGAGGCCCCGCCCCAGGAGCAGGAGCTGGTCCAACCATTGAAGAAGTTGATTAAACTAAATTATAATTCGCATTCCCCTTAATGTGGTTGAAACACCAATAGTAATTTTGTGTTTTTTTTTACTGTTGCATTTACTTTTCATTATCAATTAATAAAAACACCTATTATAATTATTATAGTTGTTATTTAATATTATTCCTATATTGAATTTTTTAATTCTGAGTGCAAAAAATGTATTGGTTTTATTTTTATGTCACTTTTATGATGCATTTTCATGTAAAAATAATGAACTGATTACCATATTTTAATGGGGTATATTTAGGTTTTCAGTAGCAAACTGCATATAGTTAGTACTTTTTTTAGTTAATTTTTTGAATTACAAGTTTTTCTTGGGAAAAGAATCTGATTTCAAATATTTTTGATAACTAATAATACTCTTAATCAAACGGACTTGTACATTCTTTTTTTAATGTCAAATAATTTACACGTAAATTTTGGAATGAATTATCAGTAAAATGTTTTGTATATCTAACAGTTTGTCCATAGGCTCAATTTGAGGGTGCATAATTCCCTTTAATTCTTTAATTATTTTTAAATATTCAAGTATTAATTAAAATTAGTAGTATATAGATAATCTATAATTTATTATAAATAAAGTTTTTTTAAAAAAATGTGGCACCCCTAAGTGAAACGTTTTCCAATTTTGAGCCTATGAGTTTTACTCAGTATCATTGTTCAAATGTAATATTGAATTTTAATCTTAATTATAATAAACAAACAATAATTTCTTTGAGAACCCAAGGAGGAATGTCCAGCATCGACCTTCGCGCTTTTTAATATTAAGAACAAAGCTTTAAATTGAGGTAGTATATATTTTATCTTACAATATTATATGTATTAGTTTATTATTATATTGATTAATATAATGCCAAATAGAATTATAAAGCAGGTATCTATATTGCTATAACACAAAATTGATATACGTAATACATTTTTATGCGTAGGTCAGTACAATATTATGAATAAAAATATGACCTAAAAATGTTATTTATTAAATAACAAGACATTGTCTTATGTCACACTAATACACTTTGATTAATATATTATTGTATAGATACCTAACTTATTACTAATTTATTATGTAATGATCAGTGATATTTTTTGTGTATACCCTTCAACAACTTGATTATTTAGTATTTTAGTGTATACCCTCGAAAAAAAATAAAAATATGCACGTATACCTCCGTATCTATGAAAATGATCGTTCTATACAAAAAATTATAGTTGCCCCTCCTAATAATTTTGGAAGTGTTTACCTCAAAATGCCTAAGGAGTGGTGTATACCCTAGAATAATTTGGCAAAACATCACCGGTAATGATTAACATAAGATTTATCCAGATACATAATACATTTAAATGTCTTTTTAAATAGATGAATAAAATTGTATCTATCTCAATTGTTATCTTGGATATAATTGTAATTTTCTAATTGAATTCATTTAAATAGGACATGGGTATATTTTGTAGGTACTGTATACATATTTTCTTCAATATTTTTTTCCAGACATGTTCTAACTTTGTTACTTTGTTTGTTCTTACATGTCGCAGTATAAAATACATCATAAATTATGAATTTACAACTGTGCAAGATTTTATTTTGTTTTCATTGAATTTAAAAATATCGATTTTTTCACGCTTTTTTCTGATCCTAATATACAATTATAATTTTATAATATTATAAATTAAATAGATCTATTTTATCATGTAATGAACTATATTGATGTGTATTCATGTAATGGTTCTATGAAAATTAATATTGTGATATAGATAACATACAATTTTACAATTTATTGTTAATTATCAAAAAATGTTATTTTGAATAAATTACAACATTTCGATTTATGTAAAATCAACACAATACACTCCACAAGAAAGCCCACAGTACTTACAATTAAAAATAGAAATCCAGTACTATAATATTGTTCATATTAGTTATTAATAAATAATAATTGAAAATGAAATATGTTTTGTTCTTTTTATTTCTATTATATGGTACTTTCCTAATTAAAATAATTAATATGTATTGTTTATATATATTTAACTATTGAAAAATTAAAATATTATCTTTTTTTTATCTGGATAAAAATGACTTGTTTACTTATCATTACCCAGATATTTTTTTAGTTATCTATTCTCAAAATTGCAGTAATTAGTCACTTGAAATTGGTAATTGACATAGTGTAAAATGACGGCACCGATATAATTAATATTGTAAACGCCATCCGGTTAACGCCTTATTGTGTATGGGAATTATATCATTGAAGTAGATAAATTGCATACCCATAACCCCGTTATTTTTTTATGACTGATTTACAGAATTCGGAATTCTACATGGTCATTGAAAAAATGAAAGGTAACGTCGGAGTATTGAGAAAAAATGTTAGAAACATAATGGTAAAATATCTTGTGCACAATAACATGATAAATCATGTATGTCATAAATTCATACATTATATAAGTAGAAGCAGTGGCGGATTTTCGACATTTTCTCGGGAGGGCTTAAAAAATAATATGTTAAAAAGCGAAAGGTCGACTTTAGACGTTTCTTCTTCTTCCCTTCAATCCTCGGAGAAATTAATGGTTTAAATAATTAAGATTTGAATACAATGTAATTGCATTAAAAAATATGATTTTGAACGAAACTCAATATAATTAAACAATATAATATACTGATAAGCCGTTCTAAAAGTTCACGTGTGTAAACTATCTAGGATACTAAAAAAAAAATTCAAGTACTTATGTTCAAAATTGTATTAGTTATCATGAAAAATCTAAAATTAATTTCATCAAAATTACGATTTCCGTGAAATTATTAAAATTTTTAAATTGACTTTTAAGAAATTTACATGTGAGCTAAATAAAGTACTAACTACATGCAATTTTCTACAGAAATCATACCCTAATTGTGGTAAATTGGACAGTTATTTCTAAAAAATAGCATAATATTCAAATTTTAGAAGCTTATAAAAAAATTGTGCATTGCGATTTTCAAAATATTTTGTAAATAGACTAAGTAGTGTACGAGTAGGTTTCTATAAAATTTTCAAATCGTTAAATCCAAAATTGCATGTAATATTAAACATTTTTGGAAAAAATTTCAAAGCTCTATAATTCGTCAGTAAATTAACCAATCGTTTCCAAACATTTTTTCTCTTTTATGGAACACCTATGTGAATGTTAAAAAAATTTTAAATTCCTACGATTCTAATTAGCAAAAACCTAATGAATTATCACCAGATAAAAAAATTTTAAATAATGGAAACCATAATTTTTTCAATTTTCGTCACTCTTTGGTAATTTTTCTTTTCCTAAGGAAAAACTTTTGAGAAAAATGAGCTTAAAAAGTACCAACTAGATGCAAAAATGTTTTCAGAGACAAATAAAAGTCATCATTGTAAAGCCAATCATTACTTGGCTTCGCTCAGAATCTAAAATAATATACAATTGTATATCTATAATAATCGACAATATTTAAATATAATCGTATTATTACTCGTACTATCAGCAATTTAATGTTACTTACGCATATGGGATTATATATAGGGTTTTTATATAAAAGCACATACTGATTAGGTAGGTACTTTTCCATTTGTGTACACAAGAATAGATAGGATAGGATTAAATATTATGTTTTAATATATTACAATTACTAGACAGTACTAGTATTGGTACGTCATATTACATCAGTGTCTGGGGGGGTCCAGACCCCATAGACCCCCCCCCCTTAAATCGGCCACTGAGTAGAAGTAAGAAACGTTCTAAAAAATAATTCTGGAAAGTTGTAGATGAAATTTTACAAGTATCAGGGCCGGCTGAGAACTCAGAGATGGATAAGCGAACTTATTAATATATATTCAATATTCCGCATATACTTTATAACTCAATGTTCCGCCCCTTATACTTTACTAATTTTTATTTCATTATTATTATAAAACCAATTACACGAAAAATAAAACAGTGCAATTTTTATATTCTATATAAATTTAACATTAAACAAAAATAATTATAGATAGACAAAAAAAAGTGTGAAGTCCGATTGTGGACGTTCCTCTGGTCCTCGGAGAAATTATTGGTTTATTGTAATTATTAAGATTTGAATGCAATGATATTGCATTAGAAAATACGATTCTAAATATATTTCAATATATTAAACTAATAATCCATTTCAAAATTTACCACGAATGTAAATTACATATGTAAATATGCAAAATAAATTTAAAATCCCTACGATCATTATACAAGGAGTTATCATTTCTTTTCAAGGAATAACTTATGAGAAATTAAAAAAATAAGCTAAATAAATTACCAATTAGACGAAATTCGGTATAGAAATGGTACCTTATTTGTGGTAATCGGACAATTATTTCTACCCGAAAAATGGTTTTCACATATTCGAAAAACGCCTATAAAAATTGCCGATTTTCCGCTTTTTAAGGAATAACTTTTGGGAAATTCGAAAAATGTGCTAAATAAAGTACCAACTAGATAAAATTCGCTGTAAAGAGGGTACCTTATTTGTGGTAATAGGACAATTATTTTTACCCGAAAAATGGTTGTCATAAATCAGAAAAAAGCATATTAAAATTGCCGAATTTCCGCTTTTCGAGGAAAAACTTTTGAGAAATTCGAAAAATGAGCCCAACTAGATGAAATTTGGTATAGAAAGGATACCTTCTTGTGGTAATCGGACCATTATTTCTACTCAAAAAAAGGTTTTCAGAAAAAAAAATAAAAAGCCTATTAAAAAAATTTGCCTGTTACGATTTTCAAAATATTTTGTAAAAAGATTAAGTAATATAGTATTGGACTTCTATACAATTTTCAAACAGATAATTCCAAAATTGTAGGTTAATATTAATTTTTTTGGGAAAACGTTTAAAGCTCTATATTTTTCCAAATAATTAACTATTCCGTTCCAAAATTTTACCACGCTTGTAAATTACCTATGTTAGTACTCAAAAAAATGTTCAAGCCCCTACTATTAAAACTTACTAAGAAATCATGCAAAAAAAATATAATAAAAAGCGTATAAAAATTGCCAATTTTCCGCTTATTACGGAAAAACTTTTGAGAAATTCAAAAAATGAGCTTAATAAAGTACCAAATAGGCAACATTTGCAAGCAAAGCACATGCTATATGTGATAATCGAATCATTATTTCTATCCGAAAAAATGTTTTCATACATAAAAAAAAAAACATCTTTGTAGAATCAATACATTCCTCGCTCCGCTCAGAATCTAAAATACAAAATTTAAAAATTAACTTTCCCTGCTTTAAGTAAATTAAAGGACATTTAGAAAGTGAATGGAGCGTTCATGGAGGTTATAAATTTGATGATTTGGATAGAGGAATTATAAGAAAGACTATTATTATTACTATATAATATATTTGTTAATTTTAAAAATATATTTTATGATTTAGAACATTTAATTGAATTATTGTTTCATGTCAATCAAATCTAGTATAAAATAGAGTAAATCAAAATTGCATTTAGGTAATTCATATTTTTTATAAATGCATAACTATATATTTGTTATCCTTTTTTACATAATTAAAATTTAACTTGTAAGGATTTATTTATTATATTACATAAATACCTACCCAATGATTTAAAACTCAAAATTGTTTAAATACATACCTATCTAAAGCTGTACCTCAAATAAATTGTTTATATATATATAATTTATCGATTTCATTATTGTACTTTTTAAAATGGTGTACACAACTTAATCAAAGACATGAAATATTTTTTTTTCGCAGCTTACAATAAAGTACATCTTTTTTTATTCAGTTATTTTAGAATATTTTAACTTATTATATTTTACTTACAAATAGGTTGTACTAATTTTAGATTCTTAGCGGAGCGAGGAATGTATTGTTTCTACAAAGATGTTTTTTTATGTATGAAAACATTTTTTCGGATAGAAATAATTGTACGATTATCACAATTGGGGTATGCTTTCGGTAGCAAATCGTGTCCTCTTGGTACTTTATTAAGCTCATTTTTCGAATTTCTTCAAAGTTTTTCCCTAGGAGAAGAAAAATTACCAAAAAAGTGGCAAAATTACGATTTTCGTCATTTTTAATTTTCTATTTCGCGATAACTAATTGAATTTTGATCGTAGGGACTTGAAATTTTTGAGTACTGGCATAGGAATATTTGGGGTTAGTAAAATTTTGGAACGAATTGATTGATTTTTTGGCTAAATATAATAGAACTTTGAACTTTTTTCCAAAAATGTTTAATATTTCCTGCAATTTTTGCTACTATTTAATCTATTTATAATATATATTGAAAATCGTGACTGACAATTTTTATCATGAAATGTTAACTACTTGAATTTTGATCGTAGGAATTTGAAATTTATTTAGAATATATACATGTGTAATTTACACTCGTGGTGAAATTTTGGAATGGATTATCAGTATAATATATTTTAATATATTGAGATTCGCTCAGAATCGTATTTTCTAATGCAATATAATTGTAATCAAATCTTAATATTAATAATAAACCATTAATTTCTCCGAGGACCGAAGGGACGTAGGAGGAACATCCTAAATTAATGTTCCCCCTTTTTATTTTCAACTTTTGTAATCGTTAAGTTGTGATCGTAGGGACTTGAAAAGTGTCATTTCTATACCAAATTGCACCTAGTATTCTAGTTGGTACTTTATTTAGCTCATTTTTCGAATCTCTCAAAAGTTTTTCCTTGGGAGATGTAAAATTACCAAAAAATGGCGGAAATTCAACAAAATTTCCGTTTCCTTTAAGCTCTAGAATTTTTCCCAAAAATGTTTAATATTACCTGCAATTTTGAGTTTAACGGTTTGACTCTTTGAAATTTGATCGTAGGAACTTGAAATTTATTTTAAATATTCCATTGGTTATTTACATATTTGGTAAAATTTTGGAATGGATTATCAGTATAGTATTATATTAAGTAATATATTTAGTAATATATTGAGTTTCGCTCAGAATCGTATTTTCTAATACAATATAATTGCATTCAAATCTTAAGTATAATAAACCACTAATTTCTTAGAGGATAATTTGTGTATAGTTCCAATTCACAATATTATATATTTTATTAAATTAATTTTTAAGTAAATGATGCAATGAAGCATCTGAGGAAAACATTTTTCAACGTTTAAAGAATAATGAAGAATTTTTACTTTGGACATATTTATGCTTTCATTTCTAACTTTGAAAATAATTCATTAATTAATCTTTCTAGCAGTTTAAGACTTACAAAAATAGCTTAATAATAGAAATATAAATAATTAATTTTATTTTTAGTTAATAAGGACCTCATAACAAAACTTTTTTCAAAGTTTCATAACTTTATAGTATTTATATCAAGGTAACGTTCATTTTAGATTCCCTTTGACTAGACAAATTATTAATTAATTTAGATAACGTGTTGTCAAGTCTAAGTTAATGGTGTGGGGGGGGGGGCGAACCATAATTTTATGTGTAGTACGTATTAAATAGATAATAATTTTAAAACATTTAATATTAGCTAGATAGATAATAAAATTATTTATTTATTTATAAAGTATATATTTTGTATAATCTTTGTTTGTATTTTTATATTTTATTTACTACATATGCCAGGTTGCATAAATTAATGTTTAATGAACCAATAGCGAGTTAATCAGCGATTAAAATATTATTATTATTATATTAATAGTGTCCGATCTTGATCATGACCCTGGTGAAAATAATTATAGTATACATATATAGACAATAGTCAATAGAAGGTAACCCCTGGCACCCGAACTTTGGAAATTGTAAAAAAAATTATCCAGTATTATGTACTTTATTTTGTACAACTAAAAATTAATTTTGTACTACATTCCAAAACCCTCAAAATTCACTTTTTGATTTCGGGTGCTGTGGTTAAAATTATTATAATGGTGTATACCGTACGTTTTTCTACATATTTAAGAATAAAATATATACATAATTTTAAGGAATTAATAAAATGTACAGTTATAAATGTTTTTTTTTATTTCTATCATAAAAATTAAATGAAGTGATATTAAATACTGTGTCAAAATGTAAAATTATATAATATAATATTGTTTAGATAAAATATAAGAAAACAAAAATATATTAAATTAAAATAATTGGATAGTGTACATTATTAAAATTTTATACGTTCAAATGGAAGTTTAGGGTTTGAAATTTTGGAGGTGCTAATGTTCCCCTAGCACCCCTCTAATTGAGCCTATACTAATTTCTTTATAATTTTACAAGTATAAACTATATTATTAAAACTACATTGTAGAAGTCAAAGCAGCTTATATCATTTTCTTTATGAATTTGGATAAATTTTTTATTTATAACATAATATAGTTTAAGCATAATACGGTCAAAGAGGGGGTTAAGGTGTTAACACTTAAACCATACCCATGGCTATGTCATTGCATGCACCTAATGTTTATGATAAACATTTATTTTATTTTGTAAAATATTTATTAAAGATAAAATTGACCACAAATAGTCAACCTACATTTGGCAACCACATAAATTTACACCCTAACAGTGAAACATACATTCCAATGCAATTTTTAAAAAATAACCTTTTTTATAAAATTTTATCTTCACAGAAAATAAAATAGTAACGATTATTCATTAGCTGATACAATTAAATTTTATGTTAGTACTGTTTAAAATAATAAACATTTGTCTGTATTACCTTTTGTTCAAAAATGTTTTTTAACAAATTAAAAGCAATCAAAAGAAAATAATAAAATACTAATAGTCAACCATAATTTTTTATCTTATTCAAAGTACAATATCATAAACATTGTCATTGGAAAAATGTACAAACCTTGACATTTCCAATACAATATTGATCTACATATTTATTGGAAAAAAACCTTTAGCAATATAACCAGAGATGTTCCCATTAATTTCTATTAAATAATATTAAATTAAGGGTGCTATAATATATAAATACAATGGTGAAAGGGGTGTTATTCAATAATCATATTATAAATATTTAAACCATTTGTCTAGAATATTACCCACATACATCAAATTTCTGTAAATGACAACTAAAATAGGCAATAGTAATATTTAGGTTTAAGTCACCAAATTAACTAATTACCATATAAAAATATAACAATATGTATAATTACAAAAAATTAAATACATATTTATAAATATTTTTAATAGTTTTACGATTTACTCAAGACTTTCAAGAATATACTCATGGTTTTTTAATAAAAGTTTAAGAGTAATAATATGCCATGTATTAAGTATACCCCACATCATTATGTGACCATTATTGGAGATAACCAAGTTAAAATTAATAAAACATTAATTGACAAAAAACACAATATAAATAGATGTAAAAAAATTGTATATTTTAATTTTAAGAAACTATGTTCATCATTGCAATCAATGGGATAAAGAAAACATTAACATTATTTTTATCATATTAATAAACAAGAGGAATGTGAATATAATAAAAGATGTACTTAATCAACTTCTTCAATAGTTGGACCTGCACCAGAACCGGCACCAGCACCTCCTGCGCCAGGATCACCTCCAGGGAAGCCACCTGGCATACCACCAGGGAAACCGCCTGGCATACCACCAGGGAATCCTCCTGGCATACCACCGCCAGCACCACCATACAATTTGGTGATGATTGGATTGCAAACGCCTTCCAATTCCTTTTGTTTGTGCTCATATTCTTCTTTGTCAGCTAGTTGGTTAGC